>VWYH01000140.1:240277-326660 GCA_013399365.1 Pampusana beccarii
ACTCGACCCATAGAGGGGTTATGAAAACAAAAACAATATATTAAAAAAATAAAAAAAAAAAAAAAAAAGCTTTAAAATCTTCCCTTTGGGTATTTAACTTCTGTCAGATTTCAGCAGATGGAAATAAACAACTTCATGGTCTGAGGTGAGTCAGGCTGACAGAATGACAGAAACAAGGGCCCAAATATTTACCAAACAGCACACACTAAACTTCAAAATTAAACCAAGTTTTTATTCAAAGCATCTATTAAAATGGCAGCACATCCACTCTTCTGCTGTTAAGTCATGCCAAACTACAACTTAATCTTTCAAAGCACTGAACACTTCAAGATTTTTTTGTATGTAATTGCTTCTTTAGAAAATCAGTCTCTTTTTTTTTTATACTTGGTATTTTACTCAAAGCTTCTTAGAACACAAAGCTGCTTCAGCTGTCTGATTTTTGTCTACAGCCAAGTAAAATTCAGTGTGCTTGTCATACTTGAATAAATATTCTGCCAGTTGCCCAAAGCATTACAGCCAACCGGGAAAATATAATTAAAAAAAAAAAAAAAAATCCAAAAGAAGTTATGACTCCACTCTGCAACTGGCTGGTAATTACAGAGTCTTGTGCCCTGTGAAATATTAGTCAGGAGCAATTCTGAGATATGACTCAGAAGCACAAGAGATTTACACCCAGGGCTCATTTTGCGATCAGACCGTTTCCATGCAGCCAACTGAACAGTCAAAAACATGTAACTTATTTGAGAAACTCCAAACTTACACTAATTACCAGTTCTACCTAGGTTAAGAAGCCTAGAATGACTGGAGTATTTCATAAGCCTGAAAGTTTAGGCTTTTTTAAACCTAAACAGGAACAAATAAGCTCCATGTCTTCTAAATTTAGGAGCTGTAAGGAAAAGGTAAACCGTATCACTGGTGCAGAATTATTTACATTCAATGAAAGGGATTTTTTTTTTTAATTACTCAATTACTATTTAGTTAAGTGCATCAATACACGATTTAAACAAATTGGGTTAATGAGATTTTCAACCAACAGGTTATCAGAGAACATAATCCAATAGCTGTAGTTTCTGGGGTAAAATCACACTACTTTTCTGGAACAGCTGAATACCCTGGTCAGTCTATACCAAGTGACTGATAAAATGATTTCTTCCTCTTGTTTAAGCGAGAGGGAAAGTGGTTTCCCTTCTCACCTGAATTTCCTGACCTTCAATAAGAGGAATGAGTTAAAGCAAGTAGGTCAATGAATATGAATTATTAATATCCCCTAAAGCAGTAGCTTAAAAAACCAAAAACAACCAACAACAAAACAAAAAACAACACAAACCAAAACACACATCACGAAGTCCAATTTTAAAATAAAGTTTCGTTAGCATATTAGGACTCTGGCTGCCTTCAAAACAAAATATGGAAAAAGATCACCATGAGTCAATGCTATTTGAAAGTATACAACATTCAGAAAGTGACAACATATCCTGCTAAACATTTTATATGAGCATCTGAGTACTAGGCAGCATTCTGTAACTTCATTGATTTGGGAAATATATGAAATCACACATGTTAACACACTATCTTTGGAAGCCTATTTTCTAGTTGTATAGTGAATACTTCTCTGCAGTGTTTAATTGATAGCTGTACTACAGTTAGTGAACACAAAATTGGCATGTTATCCTGAAGTAAAGCAGTAAGGTGGCTTTATGCACAGAAAGTACGGAGGCTTCTATTTGCTAATAATCATATAAAAGCAATACTTTAAAACTTAGTGTTTGCTAATAGGAGATCTAGAATAGTTTACTACAAATCAATACCACCCTGTAAATACCGCCTTTATTAACAAAATCAAGTGCCAAATCACTACAGGGTCCAAAAATATCTGAAAAAAATATCACCAATTGTTTTCCTTTGTCTAGACTTTGCAAGACTAATCATTTTCAGATAAACCCAAAAATGTGCAAAAGTTCCTAACATTAAATGTTAGGAATAACAAGTGCTACCAAAAGATTCTCTGCTGAAATCAATCAGAAAATGTAAAACAGCAAAGTCAAGCCTCATACCTTGAGCAGTCACAGCGAAGATCCTGAACAATCTTTTTTTCTTACATGAAGCAGTTTCTTCCCCTCTGCAAGTTGTGATAACTAAACTTTGCCTTCCACTTCAGTGTTACTAGGTAAAGATACACTGACATCAGAAATACATGGTTTCATTGCTGCTTAACATAGTCTTCAGACCTACGACTTAATATAAATTTGCTTAAATAGTCAGATAAATACTTTTACTTTTGTCAGCCTTCTTTGGCCACATGTACCATTCTACTAATTGCAAACACTTCGTTCAGAAAGTGCTTCCTCTGAAAACTGCTTCAAATAAATGAATTAACCTTGCAAAATCTAGCTTCCCACAACACATAAGTTTGTCAACCCTGCATTATGCAGTCCCGTATTTACAAATACTTAAAAACTTTACATCCGTCTTTTACCTTACAAAAAGTGCAATTCTCTCACCCCATGTTATGGGGCAACAACATTCTTCATAAATTCTACAGAATAGCAGCCTATGATAAGCAAATAAGGTGCTTAGCTTATGCCCATGATCTAACTGGTTTAAGTACCACCAGGAAGTACATTTTGTATAGGCAGACTCTGTTTTTATCTACTGTCGAAGCGGTGCCACAGCGAGGTTTGCAAGCTCGATGAGAGCCAGTGCGCCGTGCATGCGTTCACGCTGTTCCTGGAGGCGGCGGCGAGCAGCTGAATGAGCGTTGTTCTTCTCTTCATCATCCTCTTCATCGGATTGAAGGTATTCCATTGGGTCCTGCTGCTCCTGATCTGTTTTCTGTATTGTTTTAGTTTTCAAAGCAGGAGCACGCTGTTCTCTACTCTCCCAGTATCTACCAAATCAAACATGGGGAATGATTTTAGAACATATGCAACTGACTCGCACAGCAGCAATCCAAAGTACTAGCTTGCATCCGACTAAGCAATGCATTTGGCTTTATCTTTCAGCCCTTGTATAGCAGTATTTAAGCTCTAAGAAACCTCCTTTATTCAGTATTTTAATGGAACATCTGTGACAGATCTCTACACAGTGTTCCCAGCAGGCGTTTCTCCCTAGGCAGACACAATTGTTGCCCCTCATACAGAAGAAAATTCTGCAAGACTGCAGCACTAACTAACAAGGTGATGATCAAGCAAAGAGAAGCATTTAAGCAGAGAACAAAACCAAAACAAAACAAAGTCTCATGAGGAACTTCATCTAGACCAGGACTTCACGCTTCTTGAAGGAAAGGCATTGAACAGTACCAGAGAAACAGATGGGTTTGGTTCGTTGTGGGTGGTTTTTTTGTTGTTTTGAGGTTTTTTTGTTTTGTTTTGTTTTTTTCCCCTAAGAATGCTTTCTCAGACCACTCTCACAAGTATTTAGAGAGGGATGACACCATGAGAGAACTTACTTTGCTAGCCACTCAGCCACAGCTTTATTGTCAGCTGTCTGCTTCTTGCTCAGCTTGTCTGTGAACTCTTCCCTCTTCAGTCGGGCATATGGATGTTTGGGGCAATGGCGGTTTGCATGTGTGAATCTGCTTAAACAGCCTTAGAAAACAAAGTGACAATGAAGAACACATTACGGAAAGCAGTCAACCAACCAGTAAACATCTGTGGGATGAAGATGCTGCTCAATCCAACCTTCCCCACTCACAAAACCCAAGAAATGGTTGAAAACAGCAAGCCTTGGTTGCAAGGTCCGTAGCATGCCACATAATTTATACATTAGTATCAACTGACAGAATTACTGATAACCCACTTACATATTTTATGCAATCCTTAGATAAACATTTGCATGGTTACGCAGATTCTGTGTGGCTCCTCCCTTCTCTAGAAGCTCCTCCAAAATTAAAATCCAAAGCTTCTATGGATCTTTGCCATATGAACATGCATACATTTCCAGTACTAGACTGAATCTAGTTATGAAAGCTGCAAATTGTTCTGTGATGGCTCACCATTCTCTGAGCAGACGAAAGGTTTCTCCCCTGTGTGAAGACGCTGGTGAGTTTTGAGCTGCCCACTCTGAACAAAGGCTTTCCCACAGTCTGGGTAGTCACACAAGTAAGGCCTTTCACCTTAAAAATAATAACAGACAGATTTACAAAAGCTGAATATAACAGAAGAATGATAGTATCCAGCAGTGTCCCTGACTTGAGACTTAAACAAGCAGACTCTTTTTACCCACTCAGGCACTTGCACCTACTCAAAAAGCCCTGGTGTACCAAGTAGCAGAGATCCACTTTTACCCCAGACAGATCTTTGCTTTGAAGTACATGTTTAATACTACAGAATTATACAATTATTTCTAGAAGAAAAAAAAAATCTTAATGTTTTCTGATTTAAGCCTCTTGCACAGCACTACATAAGCTTTGTTCCATGAAACTATGCATCTATAGAGCAAGAAACATATGCAGTTAAATGAGTAAATGGACATGTAATGTAATTGAAGTTGTAACCAGATAAAAGTTATCCTTAACGTAACCTGAACTACGGTACAATAACTGAGGTCAACAGTATAGTAACATATGAAGTTGTGTAAGTACCGCATTAGGGAAGACTATTAGAGAAAATTCATAATGGATAAATTGAGGTAGCAAAAGAAACATATTCCAGACTTAAGCCAGGAAAGTTTTCTTAGGTCAGACACCAAGGAAGGCTTCCTCATACAAAAACCAGCAAGAAGAACAGAGATGGCAGGTGCCTCCTCCCTCAACAGGACCTGATGGTGTGCAGCTGTGCAAAGGCACACCATGGCACCACTCCTGTGGCACCACTCCTTGGGAAGGATGACAAAATGAGGGTGATACTGACTTACTAAGTCAGAGGAGGAACACCAGGGTAAGCTCTGCTCAGTTAAGTAGTTCATACAAGCTCAACACCCAGTACAACCAAGTGAAACAAAAATATCGTTTAACCAAAGAGCACAAGGGAATTATCTAGATTAGCCTCAGCGACTTGAGTCAGAGTAAGACACCATGGGAGCCAGGGTTTTCCTGGGCTTTTGTTTGGGTGGTGTGGGGATTTGCGTGTGTGGGGGGAGAGTGTTGGTGGTTGTGTTGGCATTGTGAACTACATTTGTTCACACATTATTGCAAACAGAGTCCTGTTGGAACATGGAGGAAAAAAAGAAGTATTTGCTTGATTTAAAAATACAGCATGTCCAGTTCAACTTCAACTGGGTATTGAGTTGACCCTACACTTTAACTTAACTGTGAGTTGCCTTCTACATACAGTTCAGTAAACTGGCGTGACCACCTTCACCCCAGAAAATGAATTCTAGGTGGTGGGAAAGACAACTGAATGGTGATTTTAAGCATGTGAACTCTTTTCTCAATGTTTAAGCTACACTTCCAGGGTGTTACACTGGCCAAATTACCAGCCACTTTTTGAATTAGTGCTTCCTCTTACACCTAAACTTCAATTGCTGTGTGAAAAATACATCGGCAAGAAGGAAACAAACCACAGATAAGAGGCAGTCAGACTAATAAGTACTACCATGTACAGAGCACTGTGGTCAGAAGTTCTCCCTCCTACCCAGTAAGCCACTGACAGCAAGAGAGAAAATATTTACACAACCTGCCATTATAGCCCAAATGGCTGCTACACTATCCCATGACAAACACCGTTTATGAAGACTTCGACTGCACTAACAAGTCTTGGAAGAAAAATATGATTAACATAACAGCTACAATAAAATACTCAGAGATCGAGTTTGTTGGGAGTGGGTTTTTTTTGTTTTTGTTTTTGTTTTTTTTTTAAAGCAGCTGAGACCAGCGATTCACACCTTCCCTTTACTCACCGGTGTGAGTTCGTTTGTGGGCCTGCAGCGACTTCTCTCGTGGAAAGACCCTGTTGCAGATATTGCAGCGTATCCTGCTGGAAGAGTGCTCTCCTTCGCTGATCAGGTCACGCACGGTGTCCGCTCTCGGCCGGCCACGCCGTATCCCATCCTGCGTGGAAATAACCGCGGAGCTGAAACCCCACGCGCTCGCATCGCTGCACTTCAGCCAAACCCCACAACCCTCTCCTAAGTACTCTTGAGTCACAGGTGAGACCGAGGCTATAGCAGGGTAGGCGTCACGCACCGCCAGCGCCCCGGCGTGCGCTCAGTGAAATGGGGAGGAAATAACAAAACAGAATAGAACTTCCCAACCCACCCCCCACCCCCGCTACTTTCAAATTGAGGGAGGAAGGGCAGCAGCCCCGCCGCCGCTCCGCCTGCGGGCGGTTCCGTTCCCTCCCCTCCCCTCCCCTCCGCGCCCCGCCTGCTCCTCCTCCCGCTCCCCCGCACGACGGACAGCACCGGGGCGCGCGCACCACTGCCGGAAGTGACTTCACTTTAAATCTCCGGGCGGGGGAGGGGCGCGAGGCGCGCAGTCACCCTTTAATTCCGCCGTCCGCCCCACCCGGCTCCGCGCCGCCGCCGCGCTCACCTTCAGGTGCCGGTCCCTGCCGCCGCCGTCCGGGCTCGCCGCCTCCTCCTCATCTCCAGCAGGAGTTCTGACCGCTCCTCCACGGGGCGGCGGGAGGGCCGAGGAGGCGGTGGTGCCGCCGGGGCTGAGGGTCACGTTGTGGGCGTTCTCGCCCCAGCGCCAGGGGTAGACCATGAAGTCGCTGAAGCCGGGGCTGGTGGGGACGGGTGGGGCGGCCGATGGCTCCTCGCCGCCCCCCCGCGAAGAGGGTTTTATCGGGGTGGTTTTGATAACGGAAACCAGGACGCGCTTTGGGGAGTCCTGACAAAAAATCAGCGGAACGCCCGGTGGCAGCCGCTCTGCCATCGCCGACCCCCGTGGGCACTGGCGCTGTGAAGGGGGTGAGGGCGCGGGGGCGCTCCGCGGCCGCTTAGCCCGTTGTCCGAGCCCGCGCCCCGGGATGGGGGATGTGGGGCGGCACAGAGGTACTGCAGCCGCTGCCACCCGTCTCCACCCGGGCCCGCCTCAGCCGCTCATCGCCCGGGACGGCGGCTCCCGGAGGGGTCTCAGTGCCTTCCCTTCCCTTTCCGCGGCCACCCCCGAACGGATCCGCAAAGTCAACGGCGGCCCCCGGCCATAGCAACGGCCAGGGTGAAGCAGCCACAGCGTCCCCGCACCTTTCCGAAGCGGCGCCGACCCCTCCGGTAGCCCCAGTCCCGGCGATGCCTGAGGAGGAGCCGCCGCGACCCCTCCGCGCCTACACCCCAGGCCGAGCCCCAGGTTTTCCCGCGTTACATTTCGCGCCTGGGCGTAGCCAATCACCCACTGCGGCGCAGCGTCACAGAGCCGACCAACCGCTAGGCGGGGAAGTCAACTGCCACACCCCCCGGGGCGGGGCCCGCGAGGGACGCGGCTTCGCTTCTGTGCTCCTATTGGGCAGGCTGCCGGCTCACCGGCAGAATTCGAAACTGAGTGGGCTCGCGGGGGCGCGGGCCGCCCCGCCGCGCCGCGGTGCTCTGCCTCTGAGGAGGCGCTGATTGGCCCGCCGCGCCTGGGGTGGGGGAGGAGGCGGGGTTTGGCGCGCGCGCTGTGCCGGGCTGCCGTGGGCCAATCGCCGCGGCAGCGCGGGGCCCTTGGCGCGCCCGGCCAGGGGCGCGGCGTGTGCGCGGTTTAAAGGGGCCGCCGCGCGTTACAGCACTGCCGACCGCGGCGATGCTTTCGCTCTCCGGCGGCGGGAGAAGCCCTCCCCCCGCCGCGGTTCTGCTCTCAGCGGCGGGCAGAGCTGGGAGCGAGCGCACTTGCTGGCAGGGAGGACTCCCCCAGCGCTCGTAGTGCGGGAGGGCGCTGTGGAGGAGGCGGCGGCGCGGCCGTTATGGCGGTTGCAGGGCAGTGGCGGGGGTGGGCGTGGAGAGACGCCCCTTCCAGCAGCGGTCCCCCGCGGTGACAGGCGGCGTGGCGCCGCGGCTGTGCGGCCCTCCCGCGGCCCAGCCCGGCGGGGGTCCCGCAGCGGCTCGTCGGGCGGTGGGCCCGGCCGGTACCATCGCCGCGTTACTGTAGAGCAGCCGGCACCGGGCACAGCAGCGCAAGCAGTGGGCAGGAGACGGGCCAAACGGCTGCGGGGCTTCCCCGGGCCGCCGCCGCCTCACCGACTGCCAGGGGCCGCGACTCGGGAGTTTTTGGAGGTTTTCCGGGCACGTGGGTTAGAAGTTTGTGCAGATTATAACTTTCAGTTCATTACCGTTTGAGGGGCGCGTCTTTCCTTTGAACCTTTTATAACTGTTTAGGTATTTATACTGCGATGACTAAAATGGTATTTAAAAATCTAGATTTCCAGTCTACATCCTTTGAAACTGAGACCCAGTCTAGTTCTGCAGCCTGCTAGCACAAACTGCTGGACACAGGGTCAGGCGGCAGGTCCGCTTGGGTGCATGGCCACTGAGATTTGTGTCATCTTTAACTCATCTGTGTGAGTGAGACGTGTGGCTGATCGGTGCAAGATTTGGTGGGAGCGAGGAATGATTTGGAAACTTGGAATACACTGATCTGGCTTTAGCTGCTAAAAACATGAATAGGTTGTATGTTCAGTTTTTAAATACACAAGTAGCCACTGTACCTTATTTACCTTTGAAAATCTAGTTACTTGAAACTAAGAAGGCTTTAGGTTTATCAGATAAAGCAATACTTCGTTTATATTATGCTGTTTTTCTGTGTTTTTTAAGCAGTAGATCTCACGGTTCTGAAGCAGGAGCACATTTCCTTGTGCGGGCATTTTATGCTACAGTTAACTAGTAGCAGTACATTAACAGGCCACTTTTACCTGGCAGTCTTACTGACTACTTATAGGTTGTGAAATAAGCAACTTGCGTTTCTTACATTAATAGCTAAATTTTGTGGCAAGTACCAAAGGCAGAAAGAAGCCATGAAGCTGTAAAAACAGTGAAGTTTTTTCTTTCCCTGTTCAGTGTTGCTTTCTGGAGTTTGTATGCTGTAGGCTGATGCCTTTTAAGAGTGTTAGCAAGCATCGCTGCTGTCAGGAACGGGAGCTGACTCCTCACACCCCCCAAATAGGGGAGAGCATCAAGAGGAAAGGGAGAAACTCATGGACTGAGATAAAACCAGTTTAATAAAATAAAATACTAATATGCCACCACTATTACTAATATATATTAAAAAGGCAACAGAATATAAAATAAAAGATATTGAATGCAATTTCTCACAAACTCCATGCGTGCCGAGCAGCTAGTCCCAGGAAGAGAGAGAACCCAGGTCCTGAACAGCAGATCCCAGGGAGAGGAAGGCCCAGAGGCCTCTGTAAAGTGGCAAAACGCTAAACTAAAGGAACTCCTGAACAGAACTCAACTGAAACTGAGCAGAACCTGAATGGGTCTCCACATCCCCAGCTAGAAAACCCAGCTCTCCTTAAACATGAAGCATGATGGTAATGGCATGGAATACATTTGGGTTGGACTAGATGATCTCCAGAGGTCCCTTCCAAGTGGTGCCATTCTGTGATTCTCACTGATCAGCCTGGGTGTCAGTCAAGCTTTGCCACATCCATTCCCCCTTCCCCGCTGCCTCACACCTGCAGACAGAGAGCCCAGAAAGACCTTGATCTCCCAGACAGCAACTAAAATATCAGTAAGTTCTTACGTTCTCTTTGTTCCAACTCAAAAATATTAATTCTGTCCCAAGGTGTTACCGTACTGTTCTCAAAATCCGAACAATGACTATGTTAGCTATGAAAAAGAAGTGTTTTCTAACTGCATGAAGAAAATTAACTCTATTTCAGTCAAACTAGCACAATATAATAACTTAGCAGTAGTCATATTTTATTGAAGTGTTTATTATTACATTTTCCAATTTTTGTTTTGTATCTAATCAATATATTAAGACAATCAAATTGTTAATAGCTCACTTGAAGCCAGCTACTGAATGTTCCAGAGGGAAGGAAACAGAATGAGGTAAGCATGGCCATAACAAAGATAAATTCCCATTTCTTCCTGTGAAGATGATGGAAGAATAGTAGTTATCATAAGCAGGTCCATCTTTGGTGACGTAGGCCTTTACTGCTCAGCCTAAAAATTCGTTTGAGTCAGTTGAGTTCAGTAAAATCACGTTGCTGGAAAATGTGTGCGATGGCACGATTCGCTAAGTTATGCAGTGTTACCCTCTCGGCCTGTTCAGGTGTCCTGCCCCAGAATGGGACCTTAAACCCTGCAGTGGTTTCAGGATGTTTCTACTCAGGCAGGAGAGATTTGCACACTAGAAAATGAGATTTATGTCCAGGGATGAGAGAGTGGCTGTAGGAAAGGTCAAAGACTGGGTGCCCCTTGCTGGTGATTAAATACTTGGCTGTAAAGATCAGAGGAACATCAGCCTCCTTTCACAATTCTTTGTCTCCTGTAATTAGGCACCTTTGCCCTTTAAGAAAATTAAGCAAGGGTTCTTTTGGTAAATATGCCGTATTCCACATCTGTACCTGATTGGGAAGGTTGTGTAGGGCTGTTGTTCTGCGCATGTGAAAAATCCACTTGTGGAGAGAACCTGGATGGAGGATGTCAGAGCACAAAATCGCTAACTGCTGGAGGTGGAGCCACAACTAACAGCCCTTTATTTCACAGAACAAGGTGTCTATATGGTACAATAGGTTTGCATGTCACAGGAGTTGTCCTGCACTTAGTCATGGAACAGAAACCGAAATAAAGTGTAAGCAATGCTACTGCAAAGGTCACCTAAAAGTATGTAAGTATGTCACTTGACAGTCACACACTGATCACGCATGTTGAAAAGCTCCAGATGAAGAGAGTACAGATTACTTTAATCTGCTGTGCAAGGCTTCTAATGAATTTGGGGCTTGAAATCTATATTACAGAAATTTTATTTTGATCGAGCATCAGAAAACTAAGAACTTTTTGTAAAGGTTTGCATTCGTTTTAGAAAACAATTGTATGGACAAAGAGAAGATATAACTAGTGCTATTTTTGGCTGTCATTGTGGAATCTCTCTGAGAAATTATGCTTTTGTTAGGTCTCTTTTGGAACTTTGTGAAAGCAAAGACAGATTCCACAGAACACCCAATATCTAATCTTACTGCTGAAATATTTCTGAATTACTTGTATTCGTCGCTCTCCACAGATACTATGACCTACAAAATGCCTATTAAAACTGCAAGCACATTGTTTCTACAGTCAATATTGACACTCTTGTCTGCCATCTTTCATATACAGCATAACTTCAGGAGGCTTTAATTGAGGCTTGTAGAATGTTTTAAATAAAAATAATGTTTCAAAAATTTCTGAAAAGCTTTTTGAATACAGTGTTTGTTGAGGAAATCTAGTGTGGGTGCTGCAATTGATATCAAAAGGCTCCACAAGAAGTCTGCAATGGATTTGGTGGTGGTTTTTTTGATGTGTTGCAGTAATGTGGTGCTGTTAATGTGTTTCTCCAGACTAGAACAGGACAAAGTAGCTTTCCAGTTCCTTCTTTTCACTGAAAACACATTTCATATTTCTACAACATAAAACAACTATTCAGAGGCAAGAGCATTTGATCTAGATGAATGTTTCTTATGTAATATTTTATTACTACATCACATTCATGGATATATCTTCAGAAATATTTATTTTGTTAATTATGTCTAGCTATTTTTTATGATTTAAAAACTGTGCATATATTCTCTTTGCTGAGTTAGGATTTCCTGCTTCAATTTGAAGCATGTCAGAGCCTAAGAGATCTTGATTTGACTACCAGGATGTTGTGAAGCTGTTTGTGAGCAGATAATAGCCCTAACTTAGTTGTTGTCATTATTTCCATTGATGCAAAGTTGTTTGTCATGTCTTGAACGAGGATGAAGCTGGAAAGGGCACACTCTAATGAAATTAGTTTTATTCTGTGTAGCAAGCGTGCCCTGCGTAAGTGAGTTTACGTGAAAGCTAGGGGAGGTACAGGGATCATGTTCAGGGCTTGGAGTAACATGTAGAGAGGATGTACCATGTCTTGTTTTACCATGGTGTGCCCAAACCTGCTGCACTCTCAGAGGGAAGGAGGGAGGAGACAGTTGTTTTGCTGCCAGTGCTGTCCCTAATCTCGCCTTTTGAAGCACCACAGGGAGTGTGATTTAGTTTTGAGGAGCTATACTAAGGATAAGATGAATTTAAAAGTGAGGTGGGATGTACAGTGAAGTTATTGTAACAAAGGAAGTGTTAGTTTCCCATGAACGATTAGGATGAAAACAGCCTCATCGCAGGAATCACCACTGCAGTCAGCATTATTTGTGTGATTGTGTCTGAAGGCCTGAGGTTTTAACAGCATGTGTGTGGGGCTGCTGTAGCTGATAGAGGGGACAAACCTGTTTTGTGTGCACGGTTGACTGTGCCCTCTGGACGAACCGTGTTGGGTCTCCGGGAGTGTTTGCACTGCTGGTGCTACCTATAAACCTCAGAGATAGTAAAAGGACTTGCAGCTCGCTCCAGGCACCTTTTGGCTGTGACCAGCATGGCTCCTATGGCCACAGGGGTGCCTGCACTTCCAGCCTCACCGCATGGAGGCTTCATGAGGGCCAGAGAGCTCCATTCGCTGGTTTTGCTGGGCAGAGCAGCTCTCCAAGTCAAACTGAGAAACCCATGTGTCCCTCTGAAGGGCTGCGTTTGTGAGCTGTTCGAAGTGTTACTGCACGTGCCCATGGAGGTGTGCTGGTGCCATGACCACCACTGCAGTTTTAAGCTGAAAGAGGCAATTTGGAAACTTTGTGGGAATACCAAGCTGGTTTATGTAAGTGTGGTGGCCACCTAAAATGGATTTGCACTTGAAGCTCCTAGTCCAGCGTGCTGTCTTTCATTAAAGTCAGCCTTTATCGGACCCAGATTACATGACAAGGCCCGCGGTGACAGTGTTATGTGATGACACCAGGTTGTAAGTCCTTACTGAATAGTGTACCCAGACATGCATATGAACAAACAGGCTGTTTCCCAGCCTCCTGCCATTGCTGGGTCCCAAGGATCGATGGACAAGCGCGGTGGCCGCTGTGTGCCCCGCAGCACCTGCCGCGCTCCCCGTGTGGGGCGGGAGCGGCTGTTGAATAAGAGGTCATGAATAATTAATCAGCTCCACAGCCCTGAACAGCACATCCCATTGGTCAGTGGTCAATTATTGAGTGTGCTGGAGCTGCAGGCTAATTGGCCGTGGCCGCACCCCAGGGGCGGGGCGGAGCGGATCCTAAAGTTCGGATTGGTTGTTCGCTCTAGCCATTATTGGTTGCGCGCGCTGGGGGTGGGTCCGGTGGCGTTGATAGGTGGGTGGCTTCCGGGCCGCTCGGAGCTCCGAAGCGCGATTGGCTGCTGTGGCTCGGCGAAGGGCCGGGCCACGGCAATGGTGCGGCGGTCTGGGTGGTGCTGAGCCGGAGTCGGCGGCGGGGCCAGTGGCGGTGCGGAGCCGTTCCGCCGCCGCTCTCCTCCGCTGTTGTGCGGCGCTGCAGCCTCCGCAGCGCCGGTAGCGCGCGGGGAGCAGTCGGCCGCGGCGATGATGAAGGGGGCGGTGGGCAGCTCGGTGGCGGCCGTCATGCAGGAGAGCTTCGGTTGCGCCGTCGCCAACCGCTTCTACCAGCTCCTGGACGACGAGTCGGACCCCTTCGACATCCTCCGCGAGGCCGAGCGCCGCCAGCAGCAGCGCAAGAAGCACGACGAGGCGGCGGCCGCCGGGAGAGCCGGTCCCGGCGGCAGGGCGGGCGGCGGCAAGAGGGAGTCCCAGAAGGAATGCAAGCAGCCCGAGAGCTCCCCCGCGCCCGGCAGACGGCCGCAGCCCGGTAGGCCGGCGGCGCCTCCTCAGCGGGGCTCGGTGTGGGGCGGCGGCGCATCAGCGGGCGCCGGGGGAGGCTCAGGGCCGGCGGGCCCGCGGCAGGAGGAGCGGCGCGGTAGCCGGTTCGCTGAGGAGCGCGGTCCCCGCCGGTGCCGGTGCGGGCAGCCCGGGCCGTAGCGCGGTGTGTCTCGCCGGTGGCAGGCGCTTGCCGGTACAGGGTCAACGCAAGTCTGAGAAAGCCCCGCTTGCTGTATGTGCTTGTGTCGTTGTGACTGCGTGCCCACCTGGAAGTCCCGCTGGAGAAACAAATGGCAGCCCGGGGCGTCACTGCGGGCGGCCGCGCTTGGGTGCGCTCCCCGACGCAGTCTGGCTGAGCTCCGTCAGCGCCTTTGGGCGGCTTCAGGAGGGAAAACGGGCCTTCAGACGAGTAAATGAAAAGTTCAGAAATAGTCCCAAGAGGCAAACGGGAGAGCATAAACTCTTCCGCTGCAGCATCTGTAGTTTTTATGCTGGTTTAGCGTGCCTGTCGATGCATCATGTGGCTTCTCACCCTGGCTGTTTTCCATCGGTGTCTGATGCACCCAGGCTTGCTTTCTTGGTACCTGTGAATTTTCTGGTACTTTAGCTTCTTCAGGGTTATAACATGTCCAGAAATCTGTGCTTAGTTTGCCTTAAGCTTGCACTGATGCCCAAACCTTAGAATAAAAACTTATTTCCTGGGCGAACTCTTTAGCATAGTGTTCAGGAACGGTTTAGGTTGTTTGTCAGCTGCTAGTTTTTGATACTAAATGTTGCTTGGGGAATAGGGAGCCAGTTGGCTTTTATA
The DNA here is from genome assembly GCA_013399365.1 of Pampusana beccarii. Taxonomy (NCBI): domain Eukaryota; kingdom Metazoa; phylum Chordata; class Aves; order Columbiformes; family Columbidae; genus Pampusana; species Pampusana beccarii. Next base: position 254,848 of record VWYH01000140.1, read on the forward strand.
TCAGAATGTCTGGCACAGTCCTCTTTGCAGCTGAAGGCTTTGTTGAGCTATAGCTCCTTGCATTTGGAGGCATTTTTTGTGATGGTGATTGTTGTTACTTACGTGGTATCATCTTTCAGGTTGCTGGATTCAGTATCTAAAGTGTCTTGAGAGCTGGCTGGCTGTTTGCAAGTGTTGAGAACCTCTGCACAGAAGACTCTGGTTTTGCCTTTGTGATTTTAAAATTCCTATTCTCCTGCAGCATACAATGAAGCTTAACAGAATAACTATTCTTAAGATATCTTCTTCATGTAGTAAAACCTACATACAGTAACTGAACTGAGTGTTTTAATGCCCTAGAAAAAGGTGTGGCCTTTGAATCAGGGTTATTGTTCCATCAAGTTGTTGCCAGTGCTGCCAATTCCATTGCTTAGGCTTACAGTCTTATGCTGCTCCGACAGTGATTATTTGATCTGGTGGAGCAGAGAATCTTTCAATGCCAAGTATGCACTAGTTAATGAGCCTCTTTGTAGAAGGTGATCTTAACAAGTTGTCACTATCCCTTTTGACAGTTGTATTAAACTCATCTTTTGCGGTTCCTCTGTGGCTGTTACGTGACTTTGTCAGAGGTCTCTACGTGTAAGACCAATACATTAGTAACAGGCTTATTTTATTTAAAGGATACTGTACTCTGATTATCAGCAGAAGGCGAAGGTGCCTGTTCAGTCAACAGCAGAGTCTGAAGTCTTGATGTAAAAGTTCTTGAACAAGAACTGGTGGTTATCAGGACCGTGGAACCATGTGAAGAGCATCCTTTACTTCCTACTTGTCTATAGGTATCTTAAGCATACAGATTCTGAGTGTCATTCAGTGCTAATACACAGTGACCCTGTGGAGTGTCTTTGGCTGTTTTCTGCTGCCTTGATATTAAGAAACCCAGTTTCTTGTGTAGAGACATCAGGCACATGCATCTTATTTTAATTTCCTGCTAATTTAAAGTGGAGAAGAGACTGTTGGTTTATAGCAGTGTCTGTGCAAGTGAATTAACATCTATCTTAAGAAGAGTTACTTGGTCTGAGAAATGCTGCACTTTCTTCTTTAAAGAAAGTGGCTATCCTGCATTTTGTGTGCACTGCATGTTTGTCTTGGGCTTGTTGTAAGGACTGTAAATGTATGGTGCTCAGTATGCTAAACCAGAGAGTTGAGACTTCGTCCTGCCTGTGTGTATCTGACAAATATAAAGCAAGTGCTGGGTTGAGGGGAAAAAATCTATTTTTTTTTGTAAGAGAGGGGTCAGCAGTTTGTTTGTATTTATACAGGATTCAACCATAAAAATTCTGGATACAATGAAAGATACAGAGGACTATCAGCTTGATGGTTAAGAATGAGTAACCACTTAGAAGGGTCTTCGTGCCAGCTCAGTTTGGTGTAAAGCTGCTAATGATGGACAAATTGCTAGAGAGTACAGCTCTGCTTGGGGGAATAAATAATATTGATGAAAATGACTTAATTATAAAACTAATGGCTAAACTTGTACTTAAAAAAAAAAAAAGAAAGAAACAAAGCACAGACACACAAAACAAAACCCAAACAAAAAAACCCAACAACAAATTTAAGCATTTTGTGTCCAGTCCTTCCTAGTGTGGTGGTGGTGGGTTTTTTCTTCTTTTTTTTTTTTTTTTTTTTTTTTTCCTCCCCAGATTTTGGGCATAACTCCTTCTAATTCAATTTCGCCATTTAAGAGTTAAACACCATAAGGAAGCATGTAGACCCATATGCACAGCTGAATCAGATTCTGATATTACGGTTGAAATGACAAATTCAGTCTGTATTGCACTGGTGTTCATAAAATAATCACAAAACAGCTCAGGTTGGAAAGGACCTTGGAGGATTGTCTGGTCTAATGTTTCCTGGAAAAGGCAGCAAAGAAGAGATCATCTGGCACCCTGTCCAGTTGCATCTTGAAAACCTCCAGTGATGGGGACTCTACCATGTCCCTGGGTGGGTTGTTCCAGTGAGTGATTCTTTCTGATAGTGAAATCAAACCTCATGCAAGTTGTACCTGTTGCCCCTTGTCTTCTCCATGTGGCTCCTTGTGAAGAAGGAGCCTCCTTCAGCTTTGTAGCTGCCCTTCAGGTACTGGAATGTTGTGATGAGGTCCCCCCTGAGTTTTTTCCAGGGAGAAGAGACCTAACTCCCTCAGTCTTTCCTCATAGGACAGGTACTCCAGCCCTTTGGTCATCTTCATGGGCCTTCTTTCAACGCCCTCCGGGCTGTTTGATCTAATTACTGAGGTGTTTTGCTTTTTTGAGTTGCAAAAAGTGTTGTCAAAAGTATAATTTTTTTATTATCGTGTTATTTCTTGAGCGTATTAAATCTGAATAAAATAGTCTTTACCTTTAGAAAGACTTGAAGCAAGCCTAGTCTATGAACTTGCAATATTTTAAGAAAATTACAGTGGTCTGAAAGACTTCTTCCAGTGTTCTATTTTGAAGTTAGAGTGGAAGGTTTACTCACAAAGTTCTGTAAGTCAACATTTTTTAAATTTAGTTCTTCACAGACTTTTCCAGAACAGTTTTTACTTAATTTCTAGAGATATTTTCAATTTGAAACAAGCCTTCTAAGAGGCTTGTTGCAAGATAATTCAGTACTTTGACTTTTAGACTCCTAACTATTTCTTATCAATTGATACAACTGTTAGGAGACTATTTTTTTAAATCTTTCTTTAAGGAGAAAATGGATTTCATAGCTTAACAAAACCTCCAATTTTGACCTTAATAGTGTATTTTTTCCTCTTTTACTGACTGTGCTGTTTTGTGATTCTTATACTGTGTACTGAGGATTTGGGTAAAGGTTGTCTGTAGGTATTACAGCTTTTATAATTGTACCACTTAATGTTAACTCAGTTCATTCTCAGCACAGTGGCCAAACTGCATTTGCCAGCTCTTTATTCAAAAGGCTCAGTTGCAGAGCTTGCATTCTTTACCAGTCCAGGCAAATTAAATTTGTTGATCATGCAGTATTAAGCTCTGTTCTGTTGAAATCTCTAAACCTTTGTTGCTAATACCTCTAAAAGGTTTTCTTCTTTCGTGTACATTTGATGACTCGTGTAACATTGAGATGTAGTTCCTGAATACTATGTGTTTGTTTGAGTTTTTAGCTACAGTTTTAAGTTAATATGGCATGGAATGTTTCTTGGGAATCTTACCTTATACTAACTGCTATTTTCTTATTTTTAAATAACTTATTTCGATATCATTCTTTCAGCTGTATAGTCGTAAGTATTGTCCAGAGGAAAGCAGCAGTAGGCATTTCTGTAATTGAGTACTGGCACACATGAAAACAAAATACCACAGAATAGAGTCTGACTCTGTGTGGGTTTTTTTTTTTTGCTTTTACTTGGGAAAAGTATGCTCTATGCTACAACCTCCTTTCAGGTAGTTGTAGACATTGATAAGGTCTCCTCTCAGCCTCCTTTTCTCCAGGCTAAACAGTGCCAGTTCCCTCAGCTGCTCCTCATAAGGGACCCTGCAGCACCATGGGGGTTGATGGCAGGCTGGGCACAGTGGCCGGGATACACCATGGGCAGACAGTGAAGTGGTGGCCAATCCCTTCCCAGGGTCACAGTGAAGTTCATTCCCTTGCAAAGCCCTGGGGATGCCCCAGGCAGCAGTGCTGAACCCCAGTGCTGCCCCCAGCGCTGCCCCCCAGCCGGCCCCAGCCCGTGGGGAAACACATGCAAAGGGGAGGAAATAAGGTTGTACAGTCTTAAATGTGATGTACTCTGAAATACAGCAAAATTAGTCCCTGAGAGGGTGAACTGTCTTTCACTATTTCCAGTTACACAGCTTTGTTGTGAAGGAATATCAGTTGTCCGCGTATAGTTGTTACTGTGTTACTGAGATGTCAATGAGGTAGTGTCTTTGTGTGCAGCCATAATTAATGACAGATATTGTTGAATTAGAGCACTGTTTCTCCACTTGCCCTCATTCCAAATCAACTGGAACAGTATTCCTGTTTGTTTTTTGTAGTTACTTCATCTCCTCTGAACTCCACTGAAATTGTTTCTTGTGGTTCAGACTTTTTTCGTTTAAAAATGAGCTGTTAAGCTGAAAGCAGAGGAAAGAAGGATCTCTTGGAACATGTGGAAAGAGCGATCTGAATTTAGGACCAGTGGTTGTAGTGCTATTAGCTTTGTTTTAACATCTACAAGGCAGTTGAAACTTGTCTGGAACAAAAAAAAAATTAAGCACAGTTTAAATTTTTTATTTCCTATGTAGGTGGGTGGGAAGTCTGTGCTAAAGGAGCTGTGAGAAGGGTAAGTAACTGAAGTTTGCTGGTACGAGTTTATTTATCCCAGTAGAAGAGCTGCAGGGCAGTGACACAAATTATATCCTGTAAATGAGCTATAAAATGACAGAGGAAATTCACTATCACCAAGTGTAAAGTAATGTATGTGGGAGAACATGAACCAAGGTGGGGGGAAGCGTGGCAAGCTATACTGCAACATCAAAGATTTGCTAATTCAAACTTTGCAGTTTATGAAAGAGAGCTTGGAGTCATTTGGACTATTATGAGTGGAACAGCAAGTCTATTTCCAGTTGCCATCTGGAAAAGAAGCAGTGTTGAGAATTACTGAGGTAGCATTAGCAAGAATAGAAATGGAATTATTATGCTTTGAAGGAATCTTGTCTTCCCACATCTTGAAGTGTGTCCGCTCTTTTGGCCACCTCAAAGATATTAAAACTAGAAAAAGCACACATCTTGGGAGAAATTTAAATTAAGGTTTTTGTTTTAAGAGGAGGTGTCTGAGGATACAAAAGGAGTGTGTATAGAACTGCAGGTAGGACTTGGCGAAGGGAAAGAATATTGGTTGTTTTTTATTTTACAGAAATAAAGGCATATAATTTCAGGCAGATTTTGTGAAATAAGGAGAAATTATGCTTTTTCTACAGAGACTGTAGTTGACCTGTGGCATTTCTTGCTATAGGGTGATGTTGATGTATCAGTGCATGTATCTATTCACACAGCAGCTTGTGTAAAGGCATGGCAGCCCACCTGTGGATCTGTCCTGTATAAATCGGTGCTTACAGTCTTTGATGCAGAAAACCTTTAAGGGTAGATTGCCAGGTTGTAGGTATTTTGTTGTTACTTTTTTAATTTCTTCAAATACATGCCATAAAACACAAAAGTCTTTCATCTGGCTACTATGGTTGCTTTAATGTTCATCCCAGCTGAACCAAAACTACACGCAGTTTGCCTTTGCTCTGTTGCCCTATGTGCTACTCGGGCAAAACAGAAATAAGTTTTGGTTTGTCTTCATCCCAGACTGCATTTGTGGAAATGGAATGTTGATGGAATTGTCTCACTGGGTTTGAGTGTCACTCATTTTGGTGAGATGGATTGGTTTCAGGCTTGTAGGAATTCATAAAACGCAATGATGTAGCCTTGACAGTGGAGTTTTTGGGTCAGAATATGAGGTTTTTTTGCTCTTTACAGCAGTATGCTTCCTCAGACTGTGAATTGCATGCCAGCGGCCGCCCTCACCTGTCATCCTCATTGCTGGAGGGAATGGGGGAAACAGCAAGATTTCTGCTCTAGCTTGTAGTCACTGATAGCATTTTCAAGCTAGGCTCCTTGTGGTTTTTGTCTAAAGTCAAAGTTTGTGGCACAAAACAACATTTTCTCCCGTAAAAAATAAAAATTAAAAGAGGGTGAGAGCATGCTGTCTCAGCAAGAGCAAGTGAAGAGCCCACAAAACCTAGAAAACTGTCTCTCCCAAGCAGAAGTCCTGCTTGTTTGGGGACAGATGATATGGGTAGAGCAACTTGGTGAGAGCTAGACAACATCACTACAAAGGCAGCTAGGTTTTGCTGCATTGTTTGAAATCTGTCTGTTAACACACAGATGTGCAGTGCCTGGGAACCCATGCAATGCTGGTCTTAAAAGTACGATTTCTGCTTTCCCAGCTGAGAGTTCTGTGACATATCCAAAACACTTTTGTAGAAAGTCTTCCTATCTAAATGCTGCAGTATAAACAAAACTGATAGTAAAGTATTACTGTGGGAAAAATGAGAACTACTTAAGTATGTTAAGTCTATATAATTTAGAGTTTTAACAGTGGCTTGTAAAACTGGGATTTTTTCTTTAGCAATGTCTAATTCTAGTACCTGGTAATTTTAATATTTACGGATGTCTTTATAACAATACCTCAGCTGCTGCTTCTGAAAAAAACCTGTGTCTGTTGAAGCAGTTTAAGCATCAGATTTCTTTTCTGATTCCTCAGCTTAGAAAGTAAAGTGATAGGTAACTCAGCTGACAGATGGGGCTGCTGCAGTAACCCCCTTGGGGAAGGGGAGGTGAAGTGGGGATCGGTGGGCAATGTCTTCAGCTGAATACAGATTACAGAAAAACACCTGAAAGAGAGGTTAAACTTGGTAACTAGGAAAAAGTGATCTTGAGTTTTCAGCATAATGTTCATAAGACCTTAGGAAGATGATCCACAAAATGCCAGAGCTTTTTCTGTCATTTTGAAGGAAACCTTCATACAGGTTCATATATGCAGACAAGAGGTGTACTTGTAGTTAATTAGTGTTCAAAGTGTAGCCCAGTTCTTTTTAACTGAAAGGTATTGTGACAGTGCTACACAAGATTGCTTCTGTTATGTTTTGGTGTGGTGTGTTTGTATTTCCTCCCTCTCCCTGCCTCTGAGAGTAGTGGGCCCTTAAGTTACTTAACAATGAATCTGCATTGGGAAAAACGTATGGTAGAGTATTATAAACTGATAGTTTATGTTATCTCTGCTGCCAAGGTTTGGTTTAATTTGCCTTTATATGTAGAGCTGAAAGATGTGCTGGTGTCTGTGACCAGTTTGTAAATCAGTTCAAGTTTCTGCCCTGAGGGTGACTTTGCTTATTAGAGAGGTGAGTTGCTTCGTACTGTGGATTATCAGTGGTGCATGTCTGTCAAACCAGTTTAAAATGCTTTTATACAGGTAATAAGTGCAACAAATAATCTTTCTGGTATTTAAAATCCATCTCCAGTAACTATATCCACCTGTTGGAATCAAAGTGAGATAGCCTTGCACAGAAATCGGAGTAGAACCGACTGCTTTGTTGAGCACGGTTGATGCTAGTGACATGTAATACGCTGGCATACCTGGCAAGAAGACTTGTTTTGAAGTACTTTTAAATGTACTTAAGTGTACAGAGACCATCCTATTTTAAAATGATGTGTGCATGTTCGTTTTTTGACATTGTTTTACTAGTTCTGTAGAGCTCTTTGAAAAGTGAAATTGAGGCTAATACTAAATATGGAGGGAAGGTCGTTTCTGACTACTGCATTCTTGCCAAGTTACTCTGTTTAGAATAACTGATGCTTCTGATATCCAGTGAGAGGATTAAAAAAAAAAAAGGCACTCTTCTATTGCACTTGCACATCCAGATGCAAATAAGGTAAGTAAAAATGAGGTCAGAAATGAGTAGTCATTTTTTCTATAGCACGATTCCAATGTGGAATTAACACTTGCATAGTAGGTGGTGTAGTAGACATGTATGTAGAGCAGACACATTTTTCAACAGCATGTACAATTCTGTATTCTTTACAGTTTTGCTTTTTATTAAAGCATCCTGGTTTGAAAAGCTTGCTCAAACTAATTTCAAAAGTTGTCCGTTATCCAGAGATCACGTCGTGATTTTGGGCATGTAAATATGCTTGCTGCTCTAAGGATTGAACGACTCCAAATCTTGAGAAGAGACAATTACTGGGATATACTATATCAAGTGGTTTGTAGTCTAAAGAAAACCAAAGCTAGAGTTGCTGCTGCAGCAAAATTAAAGTCTCTTTTGTGTACAGATAGGACTGTCCTAACTACATAACAAAAAGCTTTATTTACCACCCTTTGACCTTATTCACTGAGTGGATAGTTCTTTGACATTTTCTTTTTAAAGATGATGTTACAGACTTCATGCTTGCCACCTAAGCTTTGATCAGAGATCTTCTTGTATGAGCATTTCTATGGAGCTATTAAATACTTTGCATCTTAATATTGTAACATAGCATAGGCTCTTTTCTCTTTATGTGCTAGCAACAGAGGCACAGTAGCTGGGACAGTCACTTGTCTATTAACCTGAGTTCAGCAACTTGCCCAGAGTTTCACAGGTGCTTCTTGTGGAAAGAGCATCTTGGTTTTGTTGGTCTCAGAACAGTGTTTCTGTAGTTCATTGCCTAATGGACTTAAACCAACACCTTTCTCAGGCAATAGTGTAACTATAGGGGCCTAGCAGACAGGAGGCTCACTTTCTTCTGGAGAACTTTGCCCTAAATAGAGCACAGAATTTGGGAAAATGGGAAAGGAAGCATATAATGAACTTTATTCTTATGCTAGATGTATATAGGTTGAGTGGAAAACCTCAGTTTATTCTCTCTTCTAATACACAATTTCTCTGCATTCTTTCTGCCCAATCCATTCCTTCTTAATCCTGACAACGGCCAAACAAAACCCTCAAAAGCTTTAATATGTTTTATCTTGGAATATGTTGACATTCTAGCATCAACTAGTGGTGTTGGAGCTGTTGTACTTACTGCCTGGGTTTCTGCTGCTTAGACTCAGTGACTTGTAGTGTTGGTGAATGACGATCCCTCCGTACAACAGTAATAGAAGGAGGTGACTCTCTTCTGGTTGTTGGATACCACAGCCGTGAGCTTAGAGGTGGAGGCTCAGATGTCTAAATTCAGTTCACTTGGCAAGAGATATCTCATGACTGACAACTAATGCCTGTCTCTAATGGTTCCTCTCTTTCCCTCACCTCAGTTGGTCCTGCAGCCATCCTGCAATTCATGTCTTCAATTGAAACTTCTCTGCCTTGTCCTCTAGTACACTAGCAAGATCTTTGAGAGAACATGAGAGAACCATTTTTGTTCTCCATTTTGGTGACTTAATGTGAGCAAAATTAGATTTTTTTCTTTAGCCTTTTTTTTTTTTTTTTTCCTGTGAATGTCTGAGCTGTGTTAAACCCTGTAATATTTTAACCTGAGGCAGGTTCATCAATACAGAAGGGAAAGTAAGTAGATGTCTTTGAAACAGTGTCTGGCCACATTAACTGTAAGTGCTTTTAGTATTTTGGTGGACTTGGTATTCAAGAGGGTGAAGCAAAAGACTGTAAGCTGTAGTCAACTCAGTCAGTAGTTTTCTAACTGCAATTTATATATTATTAACTTGTTCATAATCTATATTTGTGTGTATATAGGCCAGAAGCAAGCATTTAAGCGAGGAGAACAGCAAGGGTTCAATAACAGAGAAGCAGATGTGAAACAAGACAAAACTGAATGGAGATCATCTTTAAGGGAATACCGCCCCTATGAAACAGAGAGACAAGTGGAATTCACAGTGGAAAGGTATGTATCATACAGGGAGGAGTAAGGTGCCTCACAGAAGACATGCACAGGGGTGGGAAGGGGAAGGCTTAACCTTCTTAAAATAGATCTAGTAGCCAGACGTGACTTGAAGGCATGGTTGCATTATTAGCATGTAGATTTGTTGCAAGATGGCTTAGTTCATTTAGCTGTAATTTCAGCTTCCTTGCAAATTTGGAGCAGTTTTGTTAAATGTTAGAAATATAAGGCAAAACTGAAAAGTTAAAGGTCTGGAAACATAACCCCTAGCCTGCAACATAAATATTCATTTCTGAGCTTGCATGCCAAGCTTTGCAGGATATGTGGTGCACGTTCCAAGTTAAATGAGTGTTACTGTTCAAACTGAAAATAAACTTTTGTCATACTATTTATTGCTTGGTGAATGCATATAAATTTTGCTTTTTTAATAAGTATTACAAAATTCCAGTTAAACCTGTAACACTTGAGAGTGTGGCTGTTCTTACTTTACGTAACAGTAGTTGGTATTTAACAAGTTCCCTGAAACTTTTAGTGGTTGCATATAAACCTGGATTTAGGCACTGGCACTATTGCCTAATAAAGTTGCTGAAGATTTGACAGTTTTATAGTGGTTTATGTTCAGTTTATGTCAATTTTTAATGCAAAACTAATACAACTGTACCATGTGTTGTGTAAAGATGCACTCTAAAAATTGTACAGTATTCTGTACAACATACTGTTGTCTCTCACAGCTGCACAAACGCAACCATGTGCGTTTTTCTCCTTTTTAACTGTTTCGTAGGAACCAAAATCTGACTAGAATTCTTGTTTTTTAGACCAATTGAAAGATTAGACCGTGAAAGGCCAATAAGAGGTCGTGGCAGAGGACGAGGTGGAATGCGAGGTAGAGGAAGAGGTGGTGGAATACAGAGAAGTTTTGATGGCTTTGACCAAAGAGGAAAACGAGAATCTGAAAGACAAAGTGAGAATGATAAAATGTAAGTGTTCTGTATGCTGGTTCTTACTTGGTATACTGGTAAACAGTAGTCATCATGGCAGTAACATTTCTTAACACTCTGTTCCCTTCTTCTATATCTAAGTTGCCTGGCAAAAAGTCAATACTGATTTTAATTTGAAGTCCTAATGAAAAAACAAACAGACAAAAAAACTCCCTCTTAAACTCACAGATCCCTGTTTCTTTCTCTAGAGGAGTAAAAGCAGGTGATCAAAAGCGTGGAAGTGGAGTTCGCAACTGGGGAACAGTTAAAGACGATACAAGGCACAACATATACTTGTGCCCACCACAGATCGTCATTTTATATGGCTCACCTTAGATCGTAATTTTCTGTTCACCAGTTGCATGTTCCTCTTCAGCTTTATAAGGCTTGCTTTCTATTAATTGTTACTCTGAACGTAGTTTTACGTTTTTCTGAACTCATCTTCTTCATATGGGTGAGATTTATTTGTAGCGAAGGCATAGTGACATTTCTTCAGTTAAGACTGCCAAAATCTTTTGATTTGGGCCAATTTGTCTTTTAACTGAAATAAGTTACAATTTTTCTTAATAGGCGAGTCAGTGGTACTCTGGTATTTAATGGCATTGCTACTAAATGCTGATTAAAGGATTGAAGCTCTGTTAGCAGGCTTAAAATCCAGTATCTTTTTCTCAGGTTTTATTTATCATTTCAAAATTTCAAAGCTGTAATACAATTCACTGTGGCTCTGGAAGTAATATTTAGCTGACTCTACCACTGAAGTACACAGTAGCAAAATGTGATGGCTTATTAATTAAATTTTTAAAAATGGTTGTGTTCAATTCTGTATTTCACTTATAGGTTTCTGTTCAGACTTGCAAAAAGCTCGCTGGAAATGTTGACTTTTGTTCATTCTTTGCACCTAGCAATATGCCACTTTTTTCCAGTAGCTTTTGTTCACATGTGCATATAGAACTCTTTATTTGATGGCTGATAAAGAGCAGAGAAAAGGCAGCACTTTGAATTCGGAGCAAACATTTTTGATCATGTACGCATTCGTTCACAAAATTATTTTAAAAATTTTTATTTTTAAACCTTAAATCATGGGTTTGGGCAATTTGGCTATAAGGTTGAAAAATACAGCTTTGATGGCTTCTGCTTTGGGGGGCTTGATATTCCAAGTTCTTCTGAAAGGCCGTCCTAATATCCATGTCTTCTATAGTATTTCATACTAAAAGCAAAAGATTGGTTAGGTACTTTGGCTTTCAAAACAGAGGATCAGCTAGATTAACATAGTTCTGAGCTGATAGCAGAAACTCGCTTACCAAAAGCACAAAACCAGCTTCTGTGGGATGTCAGGGAAGGTTGTGTGAACTTCATAAAGTACAAGAAAATTAAGATCCCTTATATTCTCCCTATTTAATTTTTGTTAGTTCAGTAGCATCAGAACTTACAATATAAACATGAGGTATCAATGATTTCTTGTCATGTGGTGTCTGTGGAAGAACTGACATTAAACTGGAGTTACATAAACAATGATGCTTAATGATGTATCAAAGCTAGAAGGTGTTAATATTAAATATGTATGCCTACCAGTGGAATGAAAGCATGGTATTGCTCTCAAATGACAGTGAACCGGTGTTTGTGTTATGGAAAATACAAACTTGGAGTATGAACTGTACAATTTTAATAGTTGAAAAGAAACAAAAAGGCAAACCTAGACATCAGTGATATACTAATCAAGTACTGATATTAGTATTCATGATCTAATTATTTTGTCTTCATGCATGCTTTTCATTCTTTTTGATTAAGAGTACATAGAAGTTGAATTTTCCTAATACATCTCATTTTGTTAGTCACTTAACTACTTACTTAGTAGATCTACTTTCTGCTTGTGATTTTAGAGTTTTTCTCCTCTATTTTTTTCCCCTCCAAAGGAATTCTGGAAAAAAAAAAATCAATGTATTGATCTGCAAGGTTTTTTTCCAATGTGACCCATTAAGACTTGGTGGTTTGTTTGTGTTGTGTGTTTTTGTTTTGTTTTTTTACAGTTTTAGTGGGATGGAACAGACCACTCCTATGGAAGAGACTGCAGAAACAGCAGAGCAGCCGGAGACATCTGAAGGAGAGCCTCTGAACAAGTATAGTCTGACTAAAATGTTTTCTTTATAAATGCGAAGAAAACGATTGACTGTTACTGATCTACTTGTATGAGAGGCACACTTGAAATGTGAACTGTGAAGTTATGCTAGTGCACATATTTAAAAATAGAAAAGCTTTGCCTATATTTGTGAGTCAAGAAAATGCATCACTGACTAAAGCTTGGTTTATACAGCTATGCTAAGTGATGCTTACATTCCTAAGATCTGCTGATAATTTAAGGAGGAGCTACATATTGTCTGTTACCTACGTAACTTGGCCAATTTGTAAAAACTACCCTGCTTTTTAAAGTTTTCTATGAGAAAAATATTCAAGGTGCCTATGCAATTGTACAAACACAATTAAAACACATGAGGATAAAATTCTCTTAAGTCAGTATTCATCAATCACTAATAACGATGCAGTTGTCATCTGTTCATGAAACGCCTGTGCGGAACTTGAAAAACTTGCTGGAATTGGTTTTGCAGTGACCCTTAGAAGTAGGGAGAGAGAAACCTGCCCCTTGTCTTCTGACTTTCATTCTTGCCAGTGTCCAGTGAGAACTTACTTCACAGGAAATAAACACTGGCTTAAGAAAAAGTAACTAGACAATCTTGTCTAAGTAAGAGACTTTAAAGAATAATCAGGTAGCATATGGTGAATATTTTCTAATGAGTGAAAGATGATCAGTTCAGTATGTCAACCTTCTCTTTCGTTGCTATGAAGTCTTCTTTACCTAGAGATGCAGGTCCAGTTATTAGTGGCCGTGGTTCATTTCTTAATTATAAAGCTACCTGGGACTATAAAACCAATTTTTGTATGTTCAGTTTGTATAACCCTGTAAGAGATTGAGTTGGTGCAGCTTGGATTTCTTCAAACTAGCTTTCAATATATAGCCAGAGGTGAGTATACATGGGGAAATCTGTCTCTGAAATGGAGTGACTGTGACTGGATTTCAAAAAAACTGTTTCTAGACTAACTTGAATCAGATGGATAGTGTGGATAAACTGTCAAGAATGCATTGTATTAGCTAAATATTAAAGCAGTTATTCTGCTTTTTTAAAATCAACTGCTGGTACCTTGACTTGTTTCAAGATCCAATTCAAGCTCTTTGTAGGCATTTCCAGACATCAGTTTCTTGTAGAGCATAAGGCATGAGAAGTGTATATTTAGTGGCAAAGGCATCTGGCGAAATCTGCTGGTTGTCTTTAATTACTTTCTCTTCCTCAGAGATGACTAGGTATTTGATCAGACTGTGAGCCTTTCTGGAGATTTTACTCCTTCTTAGGTTTTCAAAAAAAGCTTTGTTTAGGAATAGTCCACTGAAATCCGTAAGATTAAAAAATGCAAGTAAACTACAATTACAAAATTCTTAGTTGTGTATTCTTTTCAGTGCAGTAAATATTGTCCTGAAGACTCACAAATCTGTATACAAAACATGACTTACATATATCTTATTCCACTTACTTTTGAGGATAGTGTCAGCTTGGTGACTGTACTTACTTTAAAACAGAAGAGAAAGCATTGTGTGAATAGTGCCTAGGTAATCAGAGAGCGTTGTATTGCATAGACCTTAAAAAGGTGGAATTTTTTTTTTTTTTAAAATAATTAAAAGCAAAAGCTGGTGTGGTGTGGTTTTCATGCTTTAGATTTTATTTGAAGGTCTTATATGCTGTGCTGGTTTGACTAAAAGTAAGTTAATTTTCTTTGTATAGTTAGAAACTGTTATTTTTCATAGCTAGCATGGTCATTGTTTGGATTTAGTTTGAGAACAAGAAGATAACACCCCAGCACAGAACTAATATTTTTCTTAAAGTAACTTTACAGTATCTTTGAGTTGGAACAAAGGCCTGTTGTCTGGGAGACCAAGGTCTTTCTGGGCTCTCTGTCTGCAGGTGTGAGGCAGCAGGGAAGGGGAGCATGGCTGGGGGAGAGCTTGACTGACACCCAGGCTGATCAGTGAGAATATTCCATGCCATTGGCGTCGTGCTTTCTATTTAAGGAGAGCGTTGGTTTTTTTTTATGTCTGGGGAGATGGAGACCCATCTGGTTCTGTTCCATTTTGGTGGATTGCCATTTGGGACTTTCCTTTAGTTCAGTGTTTTACCATCCTGCCATTTTGCAGTGGCTTCTGGGCCTTTCTGCCTTTTTGGCCTTTTCGCTCTCCCTGCCCAGGATTGGCTGTTTGGGACCCGGGTGCTCTCTCTTAGTGAGTCTGGCTACTCAGCATGGATGTAGCTCTTGAGGAATTGTGTTAGGTATCTTTTATAGTCTGTTTTCAATTTTATAGATACCGGTAGTAGTAGTGGTATATTGGTATTACTATTTTATTAAACTGTGTTTGTCTCAGTCCACAAGTTTCTCCCTTCCCTTTCAATTCTCCCTCTATTTGGAGGGTGGGAGGAATGAGTGAGTGGCTGTCACGGTTATGACTGCTAGCTCTGGTTAAACCGTGACATATGCTTAGGTTGCTTTTGCTTTCTGGAGTTGCTTTCTTCTGGCAGGTAGCATACAGCAGCAAAAGCTTCTAGCAAGTCTACCTTCTGCTTTCACCACAGCCTCAATACTGGGGGTGTAAGGGGGTGTGTTCACTTAAGCTACTGTTAGGATTGTTCTCATTTTGACTCTTAATGCAGCAGCTCCAAGGAATCAATTTCTTTGCTACTCCTTTATTGCAGTTGTGTGCTTGTAAGGAGAGATGGAAAGCTTGGGTTTGTTTCTTCTCTCCTTTTCCTCCCTGTTTAAACTGTTTCAATTTAAAAGAAAAGGAAAAGTATTCCTGGAAATGGGAAGTAATCTGTCTGCAGGGAGATCAGTGTAGCTTTCTGCCGTGGTACTGCCTGGTTTCAGTGCAACTCTGCGAACACTTCTGTGGGCTGCTGGGCTTCAGGACTGTGTCCACATTGTTGTTCTTGAGCTTCCATTTGCAAAGTATTGCAGGACAAGAGTTTCTTTAATACTTCCATAATATAAATCAAGTTACTTCTTTCCATATCTTCGAATTTCTTTGAGTGTACCAACAATGTGTTGGTAGCATCCCAAACCGCATGCTAGTAGTTGAGGTTTTTTGCTGCATGCAGTAAGTATAAAATACACAGCTAGTACAGTAGTGTAAGCTTTCCTCATAGCTGCTTATTGTTGAACTTGTCTTCACAGTCTGAACAATGTAACACGCTTGTGTTGACTGATAATTCGAATTAATAGATTTTTCTTTTTAACCAGTATGACACTGGTCTATTCAATTCCTGTCAAAGGTATTTGCAGAGTTAGTATTTATTATTTGGAGTTTTCTTCCATTTATTCACACAAGACTTTCTTCCTTTTTGGTGGAGGTTTGTATTCTGCTGTTCATTTAATAGGAAGCTTTCAAAATTTGTCTTCAAGTTAGCTGAGCTATTTGCCTCTCTCTGTTTTGAGTAGTGACATAGAGCTATCAATAGACCAGATCAGATCTTCATAAGTATTGGGTTGAGTGCCTTTCTTCTATAGTAAACCTGTGCAGTTGTTGCTTGGTCTTATAATGTTTAACTTTGAATTTTGCTATACCTGGTGATAACGCTCCTGTAAATTATGTTTAGTAGGAAAGACTCATGTCATTGGTTTCTTGATAAAAGCTGAATAACAATTTGTGTTGTGCAGTTGAATAATACAACAACCTATCTGAAAAAGACCCACTATCATTATTTTTATTGATGTGAAAATGATCAGTAGAACAACTGAGCTGAATGTCATTCTTTTCCATTTGTATTTCTTGTGCATATCTATGTGTTCTTGTAGAGCTGTTCCTGCAAGGAAGGTATGCACATTAAACAAGGTGTAGCTAGAAGGTTAGCGTGATCTGCTGAAAGCATGGAAGCACTAGGACCCATTACTGAGGACTTCTATTTGGTGTTTTGGTATTTACTTGCATTGTGAATTCAGTTTATCCTTGTCCAGAGGCCACGCTTAGGTGTCTAGCAATATTTTGTAAGCATGATTGTTGGTGTGCCAAGGAGCTTATTAACCTGATGAATGAAAGTAGGCACTAAGCAGTTACTAAAATTTGTAAGGTTATAAGGTAGAAAGTAATGCCCGGAGTGCAGTTTCATGCAGGCTTGATGCAAAAAATAACCTGCTACAGTCAAGTCTCTGTCCAAAATGTGATATGCATGTTACTAATGAGAGGTGTTTCCCCTTGGGAGTCTTGGCGTCCTAAAATAAATTTGTACTACTAATAACCTAGCAGTTGAAATAATCCTTTGGATTAAAAATCTATCTGTACTTTGCAGTTGAAAAACCAAACTTTTGCAGTGTAAATCCACCAGAATTTCCTCTAGAACAGGCATGTGGTTGTTTTTGGTAGATTTGTACTTTTGAAAGCAATAGCTGTGATTGCTTTTTTGAGAGATCGAGTTGCTATGTAGTGAAATGTCCTCGTGTTGTCTTACGATCATAAAAATTTAGATCTGATAGTGGTCTTGCTGACTCAGGGCATCACCAGCCATACCTGTGCTGCTTCTCCTATCTCTCTAGTTGATTTTAATGTCCTGCTGATAGAGATTTCAGTGTCCCTTGATGGTCTTTCCAATACTTTGAAAGTAGAAACTGCTGTTATTTTTCTTCTGACTGTCTTGCTTTAACATCATGGATGTGCAAAATTCTTTTTTTAGCATTATGTATGTTTTCTCCTCAGCATCTCCTTAAAGGCTTTCCATGTGCGTAATGTATTTTAGATCTCATAGCTGTCTTGTGGTTCTATTCTGGCCTTTGTATCTGTTCCTGGGTAGAAGACATTACTCAGCTGAGACCTTGTTTTGCCCTGCTAGCAGTGACATCTGCCCTGAACAAAACTACTGCTGTGTCTCGTTATAAGAGTACACTGTTGCAGAAGGGACAAAGGCTATTTATTTAAAGTTCAGCTTGACTGGGTTACCTCCAATACTCTTGCACAGTTTGGGGTCCCTCCTTCAAGCTGCCTTGCTAGTGGTTCTTCCTGTGTTTGGGCAGCTTTTTGCCTGAGAGTATGTATTTCTTCTTGTCCTCTGGACTTCCAGGAGGTGGTTGCTTTGGTTTGTTTTCAAATCACTTACTTCGTGTCTTCAGCATCTCACATGACTGGTCCGTCTTTCAGTATTCTTGAACATCGGTCCTATTGCCCTTTCCTTTTGCAAGCTTTATGCCACAGGAAATGTGGTACCTGTATTATGTATCACACTGTGGATAACTGCACAGAGCTGGCCTTAAAACACTGCTCAAATGCTTGTTTTTCATTTGTGAATTGAAGGATTGGTACCTACTTCTCAAGTACTTGTTGCAACCAGTTCTGCATCTTTCTAAGGCTCTTGCCAAGGACTGAAACAGGGTCTCCCTAATGGGGTGAAAAATTAGAAGGAATTTACTGATTCTGTCCTGTGATAGTGGCTTAGGAAGAAATTAAACCAATTTGATAGAGCCCCTTTTTGTTAGTTTACATCATCTTTTTTTCTTCCTCAGGGTGCTTGCAACTAGTCTTGTTTTTCCAACGTGTATTCACAAAACTGAAGCTTCAGATAATTGATCAAAAATTTTCTGGCTTCTAACTTTTGAGGACGGCAAATAGAAAAGTTTGGGGTGCAATTGGCTCTTAATGCTCTTACATGTGGAACAGTATCTGTTGGTGTTTTTCCGGAAGTAGCTGCCTCTTTCACCAGTATTCTTTTTATTTAACTCAGTAAACCAGTTAATTTTTTTTCTTAGCAGTCCTAATATAGTTTCAGGTCTTCTTCATCAGTATGGAGCTACGAGCTGCTTACCAGACTTTAACCTTTAACTTCTGGTTGCTCTAACAGGGCATGAAGCCATGTCAGAGGGTAGGCATAGGTGCAGGACTTCTGTGTATTTTTAATTTGCTTTTTCTACAAAACGCATTTAAAACGGTGTTCACCCTAGAATCAAAATTAAGGCCTGTCTTACTGTTTGATTCTGCTTCTGTGTGTCACATGCTGGGTGCTTCAGGAAAATATTGTACAATTTTGACTGCCAAGAAATAGATTGGTTCTCTGCAATATCAAGTTTGAAGAGGGAACAGGCCTGTTCCCAACAAACGTGTGTGTTCTGCTAGGGTTGTTGTACAACTTAAAAAACCAAAATGCACAGTTCACTGACTGTCATTTGACTCTGAATCTTTCCATGATAAAATGAATTTCCAACTTGCATCTAGCCAATGGTATGTTTACGTTGGAAAAATCATCAGCATTTGATAGAAGACTTGACGTTGCCATTGAGTGAGGAAAAATGAATCTATAGTTTTACCACTAGAAAGGATCTAGCAAAAGGGTTTTCTGGAAAAAATCACTGTCAGGAAAATACTCAACCAGCTTTGAGCACTGTTGCAATGTGTAAGGGTTTTTGTTTGGGAGAAGGGAGAAGTGGTTTCTCAAGTGTCTGGTGGTAATAGTGCAGCTCTTCCTTAGCATTCTGCTCTTAATTAAAAGGTACACCTGTGGTGTACTCTAATAGCTGCTGGTCCTGGGCAAGTCAGTCTTGGTCAGCATCAGAAAAGTGGCAGCAGAGTAGCCGAGCAGTGAAGAGTGTAGAAGAATCTTTGATTTTGTCTTATGTATCTTGTCTTACGAATACAGACATAAAGCCCTGGACTTCTATCCTTCTAGTTCAAAAATACGCAAGGCATATTCTTATGTACTCCATATGTTTTTCTTGCAAATATGATCATTATTGCACTTTGTGACAAATTAAAACTGGATGCGGTTTAATCTGGCTTTGCCAGGTGACAAATACTGTGTCCTTGTGTGTTACTGCACCTGATGAAAGAAATCAAAGCATCATCTTGTGAAATTAACAAATGAAATGTTAATAGTTATGTAGAAGATCCCATGGTGTGATCATCTTGTCTTTTGGATGACTGAAAGCTGTGCTGAAACATGAATGAGTCTCGTATTGTCATCCTTCAGTACGAGTCAATAAAACCATACAACTGGGGTGTTTTAAAAGTGCTGCTTGGTATGCTTTTTTTTTTTCTTACTATGGCTGTATTTTCTAGGAGTTGATCCGCTGTTAAACATTAGGGTTGAGAATATGCCACATCAAAAGACAGATTGATTTTGTCTAGAATCCAGAGCCCTTGAACTTGCAATGAGACTGGATAAATACCAGAACGTACTACAGAAGGCTGGAGACAGCATTTGCTCATATGACTAATTTCAAACAGGCCATAAGTATGTTTTCCAACTTACATTAATGTAAAACTCGCACATCAAGTTGCTGTGGGGAGTAAGTGAAACCGAGGATAGTAATTTGTTGAGAAACATTCCAAATGTTTTGTTTGGTATCCTTACTTTAGAGATTGGTGTTCTTGTTCATCCTGGCATGTTGCAAGCTAATGGTTTTTACTTTACAACTATAAACCTTTAGAGTTGCTGAAGGAGAGCCAATGGAAGAAGTAGTTCAAGAAATGACGTTAGATGAGTGGAAAACTCTTCAGCAACAGAATCGACCAAAGCCTGAATTCAACATCCGGAAACCAGAATCCACTGTTCCTTCCAAAGCAGTGGTGATTCACAAGTCAAAATATAGCGATGATGTAAGCATTGCCTCAGGAATTCTGTAAACTCTGCTTTATGCACAGAGTTAGGAAACTGTCTCTATTCTTTTTCTACTAATTTTGGTATAAGCCAAGCAGAGTAGAAGTTTATATCTAAGCTTTGTTACTGTAATGACATATATGGGCCCCAAACTTGCTTTAAACTTACTGTCTGTTCATTTTCTTCTCTTAGATCATCACTCCTGTTTTGTATGTAAATACATAATCCATTAAGTTATTCTACATTACAGCTCAGTCTTAGCAATGTAAAACCTTGCTGCTGCCACCTATGTAGATCTCTGGTAATGCTGCTAGAGAAACTTGGTTTACTGAACACTTCTCATCCTAACTTTGAATCCCATTTAGCTTAGTTGCTGGGATACGCTTGTACGTATATATTAAACTCAGGTTTTGGTATCTGTTAGTGTGGATACTAACTGTCCTATTTCTCATGTGTGCTGGATCCCTGCTTTTATTGTGTACTTGGAATATATGATTTCCCCCCACACCCCGTTTTAGGGTCCTGCTTCTTAGAAATAACTCTGGAGAGCTGGTTCTGCATGTGTGAATGCACATATCCTTTGTCTAGTTGTAATATAAACATCAAAACTTGCAGCTGTTTAACTCTCAATCAGTTTAGGTCATTGAGCACTTCCAGGGACAGACACTAATACTGAAGTGGCCTGCATCCTTTTTAGCCTGGATTTTGGTAGTCACAGTTGTCATTATCCTATCTTCCTTTTCTAAGGGAGATGGTGGTAGGGATGAGGAGAATATCTTTCACAAGCTCTGAAGAGAGTATGCAAGTGTGTGAAGAGTGCATGCAAGTTGGTGTTCTTTTTGCCTGTAAAGTTTCTTGGCTGGCAGTATCAAGGGACTTTGTCAAAATGGACATAGAATATGTATAACATTGCATAACATTGACAACTCAAATCTCTTTGTTAGACATTGGATAAAGTAAGTGATTCATCACTGTATGCGATGAGTTTACATATATGTTAACGTTACTACAATGCACATTAAAATTATGATGGGAAATAGTCTTACATCCACAAACTACTAGGAATACAGAGTTAAAGCAGCAGTAGTCTCATACTACTCAACACCCTGCAGACAAATAGACTAACAGATGAGGTAGTAGCCAAATACTGTGCTTTACTATGGCCTTTTAACAATTACTTAAAGATAATTGCAGGAGTAAGTAGGTAAAGCCAGATTCTCTAGTCCCTTATAAAACATTGTAGATTATATTATTTCTGAAAAAACTCTTCCGTGTTACATACCTGGTACAGAAGAATTTGCTGCCAGGACTCTGAGCAAACAAAAGCTATCCCCAGCATCTGGGAAGATGCAATTGCCTCACCTCTGTTAAAACCCTGTGCAAGTTAAGGCCTGTCATCTACTCTGAATGTCATCTTGATTTATCTGCTGCTTAGTCTGTTATAAAAATATGCGTGTGTATTGGGGAGGGGAGAAGGCTGCGTGTGGAAGCTATAGGCTTTAACCACGTCTTCTTTTTAGCTGCAAAAAGAGAACTTTGAAGATGATTCTCATATCTTTCGAAGACCAGTGAATGACATAACATCTCAGCTGGATATTAATTTTGGGAGTCTTCCTCGCCCTGGCCGTGGATCAAGAGGAGCACGAGGTGGTCGTGGTCGTGGCAGAAGAGTTGAGGAGACAGGACCTCAACCAGAAGTAGTGGTAATGATTTTTGTGGTCTTTGCTGTTTGCCTGGGGAGCTGGTTGTTGTTGGTGGTGTGTGTGTCCCACCGCTTTTTGTGTGGAATTATTGATTATTGTAGTGACAGGCTTGTTTCTAATTCCTGCCTCATAGTATGTTGGTCTGGTTATTTTGGGTTCCTGACCCATATCATGTTACTTAAAATTAAGTATCAGTTCAGGCTCACAACGCTTAGCACATAAATTTCAAAAGGTCTGATTCCTAGTTGCTATGACGGTAACTAGAGGAAAGGATACAGCAATGATTTGTTCCTGCAGTGAGTTTTTATATAAATTTGAAAGTAATTAAAATTACTAAAAGCTTGTATTCCTTACAAAAAAAAATCAGTATAGTACAGTAATGGTATTTTGATTACTGGGAGTGATATAAGTAAATTTGGGATCCTACAGATGAAGACAGAATCCAACAGCATCCTACAGAACGATACAAGTGTTCAATTCAACCATTAGGAAAACTTCCACTGACCTTTTTCTCTTAAAAATGCACTGAAGAATGACATATTTTTTTCTTCATACTGACTGAAGGTCTCAGTTTAATTCTGCCTTACTAGTATGAGTAAAATACTTCAAGGTTGTGAACTTACTGAATGATACAAAAAGGATTTGATTCATTTGTTTCATCTGAATGAAAAAGGCTCTTTATAATAACAGAGCATAGAGATTTAAACTACAGTCCAATACATGCAGTAGCCTTAGGATGTAAAAAGATAATAATGCTGCTTCTAAAAATGACAGTATTTTGGGTGAGATTGCTTTACTCCTTTTCTTCATTTCAGGGCTGCAGAACTTGTGATCCTCAGGTCCTCTCCAGGCAGTAGATCAGCATTATAAATACATTCACACTGAAGAAATTGTCATAACTTCTGAGATAAATGCTTAGCATTTTGTCACCGTTTAATTGCAGGGCGACAAACCGAGGCAGATGTTTTGTTAACCCTCTCCTCTTTTGTCCCCCCAACCCCCTCTCCCCACTAAGGCAAGGCAATAGGAGGGCAAAGAGAGGCAAAAAGAGAGAGGACTTGCAAGTTGGGAAAACGTTAAAAATGTTTTACTAATGCTACTAATAAAATAGAGAAAATAATAGAAAATATACAAAACCAATCTTGAAATTCCTGGCAGCCCAGCACCAGCTGCTCTGGCAGCAGCAGAGCAGGCACCTGGAAGTCCTGGGTTGGACTCTGCAGCAAACTGGAACTGGATTCAGTCTGTCACTAGGCCTGGGATCACAGGGACTGCAGGCAGGGTCCTCCCCAGATGTCGGCCACAGTCGAAGAGAGCGAGACCCTCGTGATCTCCCACCTTTATATGGTGTATGACGTGTATGGGATGGAATACTTAGTTGGTCGGTTTTAGTCGCCTGTTCAGTTCGCTCCTCTTTGCAAATACGTGACACACATTCTTACCAGTGATCTTGCATTCCATTGCTATGTCTGTTTACAAAAATATGTAGCCAACTTCAGAAAAGTGCAGTTACTTAGAAGAACTTAACTGAAATGAGAATTCACTTAGAGAGAAACTGGTCTTGTTTTTAACAAAACCAGGACACATTTCTGTGATAGTGACGGATACAAAGCATTTAACTTGAATAGAAGAACCCTTTTCAAGGTAAAAGACATGTACGTAGCTGTCAGATGCTTCTGAAAAGCATTCATTTTTATAAAGCTTCCTCTCTTTCTTTATAGGTGCACCTTGTTGCTCCGAATCCTGATGATCCCGAGGATTTTCCAGCCTTAGCTTGAAGAACCGTGATGAATGGTGATATTTCAGAGTAGCTTTGGTGTAGCTGTGAAGAGACCAGTTTTATGCTGGTGTGGATAAAGAAAGTCTGTTGCTACTGGAAAAGCTGTTTGGGTGTTTGGTGTGGAATGGTTGTGGCCCTCTGCTAGTGGAGTGGGGTTCTGGAGATACTGGTGGACTGGGATCCTGCCACAGGTTCCTGTGTCTGCCACCATCTGTGAAAACTGTGTGAAGGCTTACGGTACTTCACTACGAGTTTTCAGATGAAGTTAAAGAGTACAGTGTTTAAAATGTGTATATAGAGATTATATCAAGTTCTCCATGGCACCATGGTGAAATGTAAACTGTACAACATAGTCTGCAATTGGGACTCTATACATATAAAAGCTGCTTTCCCTGTTTCTTTGAGTGGAGTGTATATTTCACACAGTCACAAGTTGCAGTTCTTTGGAGTTTGGCAAATAAAGGAAAGTGCTTATTGGTTTGGGTTTGAGGCATTATTCTGACAAGTCAGAATCACAGATTGAAGACTTTGCTATTCGGATGTAGTTTGGAGAAAAAGCCAAACAAATTAAAAAACCACCACCACCACCAAAAAACCAAAACAAAAACAACCACCAAAATGAGAACAGAACAAAGAAAAAAGCAAACAAAAAAAACCCCTGAAACTAACCAGCAGACCTTACTCACCCAAAACAGTGATCTTTAAAATTAAGGTAGCACAAATACTTTTAACTGATAACTGACTAAAAGTCTTGCTTCAGTTACAAGATATAGTCTGCAACTACTTTGAGAATGTTGCAGGTGAAGTAAATTAAAAATTTTGAGCTAAAGACAGAACTCAACTGTTAAGCTTCTAATTTCAGCAGGAGTAACTACAGATGAAAATGTTTCATGCCTTAACAAGAAGTTTGTGGGACACTGGGGATGAGGTGGGATGTCCTTTCATGGCAGCTTTGACGTATTTTCTCACTTGAGCCAGATACCCTAACGTGTTCCCTGTCAAAGGGGACACTCGGGGCCATTTTTGGGGATCTTGAGAGAAATGAGATGGTGCCAGAGCGATAAGGGAAGGAAATGAGAGGACAACTACACTGGACATTTTGGAAGTAGCTATCGGCCTCAAAGGAGTTGTCAAATGCCTGCTCAACTTGAACTCATTCTTTCAATTTACTGGGAAACCAGATGGATATGAACTTTTTTTTTCCTGTTCTCTGCCTCACTTTGTTTTGTATCACTTCTAAGCAGTCTCCTTTGCAAGTGAATACTGTTATGAGACTTGAAGAAAAAATAATACTTCTGCTTTGGATTAAGCTCCAAGAGTATTCAGAACCTTAAAGTAACTCTTTTCTCAGTGGTAAGGCTTTACACAAGTAGGATATAATAATCCTAGGAAGGCTACTGACTCTTTTCTATATGCTCCAAACAGATGGTCTGCAAAGTAGTGCTGTCCAAAGGACTTAACGTTGTTAAATTACTTACATGACAGTTTGCTATAATGAGAGATTTTTGGATTCTAGAAGGACCCTGTTTTAGCGGCATAGAGATACTCTGACAACCTGTAGTAAAAAAGAATGTACAGAAGCAAACGAAGTGCTGGTGTTAGAGGAACCCATGCTGCTGCTTTTTGAGTAATTGAACTGGATGAAATAATGTAAATGACTCACCTTGTTGGAGCAAGCTACTACTTGGAATCATTGCAGTTAAAGATGTAGTTGCTGCTGCTCTTTTAATAGGTGTCTGGGTATTTCTGCCAAAAATGACAATTTCATGATTGTGGAACATAAATGATTTTGTCTGTGGGGTCTTGTTCTTCCCTTCCTGTTCCCCTTATCCCATTGGGCAGAGAAGATTGTGTCTGAATTTTTATTTATGTTGGTTTTTTTTTTTTCAGGGGTGAGTGTATGTATAGGTGTGAGGAGCTCCATTGCAAGGCTCACCTATTTTCTGTTGTCTTTTAAAGGTATAGCCTCTTCTTTTATTAACACCTCTTTTTGCTAAGAAAAGCAGTGAAATACTTAAAAGGAACCCCTCATTTTTTCTACTAAAAATTTGAAACCTTGTTATGCTACTGGACTGAATTTGGTATAATGCAGTTGGTTCCGTTTTGACTGTGTTCTGGGAAGGCTGAAAGGATTGTTTTATTTTTCTGTCTGGTTCCTGCTGCTGCAGAGTTATTGTTTACACTTCTAACTGTGATCTATTTTTCAAAACAGAATGACAAATAGCTTCTCTGGGGAATGCTTTAAAGCACTTGTTGAAGTGTATCTGTATAACCAGCGTTTGGTCAGCAGATTGTTAAAAATAATCCTGTTTTTTTTTTTTTAAAAAAGCTGATTTTTAGAACTGCTTAATAACAACGATAATAAACAATACCAACCAACCAAAGCCCCCAAAACTTTGAGGTTTAGTGTTATTGATTACTGCTAGTTAAACCAAAAGTGTCTTAGAGCAGCTAGGTGTTAAACTTTTTTGTCAGACTTGAGTATGGCTTAAGAGTCTCTAGTTGGTAGTATCTAAGTATAGAGAAGAAATTAATTGTAGGTGGTGACAGTGATATGATTCCTTTGCCTAGCTGTGAAAAGAGAACTTAGTAAATCTCAGTATCTGTCATACCTAAGGTCCCAAAATAGCTGTATCTGTTAACCACATCTGCTGCAAACAGTCACTGCTGGTTTAGCTTCACTCCTTCATGTAAAGCAAGTGGTAGCCAGTGTAAATGTATACAAAACCACTAGGAAAACATGGCATGCATCTTAGGAAGAGATTAAATTGTGTTGCAGATCTTAGTTGCCTTACTCCTTAATGCACTACCACAAGGTACTCTGCTGTTAGGCCGCTCACTACAGTAATCCTAGGAAAAACTACTGCATTTCAGCTTTGAGTTTTAGATTAATGTAAATCACAGTAAATTTGCAAAGAAAGGAATTCACCGCTCTCAACAATAGTGTTGATACTGTGTGGTCCACTTGAATCGTATGTAGTACTGTGGTATAGGATTAGTAAGAGTATATTAATTAATATGAAAGTGCCTTTAATGGAAAGAGGAGAGGAACATATGGGGTTAACGTAAGAATACTAAAGAATAAAAAGATTCAGAAGTAAAATGTCCTGTTAAAAAAACTTCAGTTGATAAATAGGAATATTAAGCAATTGAGCCCATGGGACATGAGCTTTCAGCTCTGGTTACACTTTTCATGTGAAAACAAGTCTGTGGTATGTGCAGCCTTTGGGCTCAAACCCCAAAATCTGTAGCCCCAGTACACCTATGTCATTAAAGTTATTCTTACATAATGTCCAAGCCTTTTTTTTTTTTTTTTTTTTCTTCAAAGTTGTCTCAGCCACATGTGCATGTATATATACACACATCCACATAAAAATATGTATCTATATACACACATATACATGCAGTGTTGAAAGTAATGTAACACTGACTCATTGTCACTGGGTCAATAATTGAATGTGTAACATGGTTATCTTTACAGAAAAAGTACATTTCAGTCACTAAATAACAGGTATGGAATTAGAGCTTTTCTCTTTCAGTAGCGTGCTGGGCAAGTATTGAACAGTTTGTTTGGAGGGTGAAAACCTCCAGTCTTTGGAAGAAGTACAAGCTGTTACACTTTGGCCCTATTACTTAGAATTTAACGTGAAATACATTGAATCTTCACCTGGGTTTTGTTTGCAAAAAAAAATGTCTTTGCTGTGGTGCAACAAATGTTGCAGAGATCTGCATCTTCAGAGCAGCTTTAGACACTGCATCACATTTAATGGCAGTGTTATTTTTCAGACAGACTAGCACTTAATAAAGTTTTTGCTCTCCTTGTTTGGGGAGCTAGTGTGAATATCTGTATTCTGTGTTCTGTCATTGCTATGATGTGTTACACCAAGTTAACAGGAATCAATAAGCTGCTTTCTGCTTTTAGCAATGGTAGTTCCTCTGTCTAGATGTGTACAGCAGTTGCTATTTGAATGAAAGATACTGTGTTTTGCATAATATAATTGAATTAGCAGGATAGCTTTTCTGAAGGGTGAAAACAGCAGCAACAAGGTACAGATTTATTCTCTTCTGGCAAGAGAAAAGACACACTATAATCCAGGAATTCTGTGCTTGCTAATGGTTTGGTTATATTTCTGGTACTTAATAGATTGAATGCTGTTTTCAGAGGTTTTCCTGGCTGTAGCAAAGGCTCTGGACTTTGGAAGCTATTGAGGGAAAAGTAAAACCTAGTAACTGTTTCAATGAAGCTTCCACTGAAGTAAAAGATTACCATAGGCTGGAGGAGGTCTGATCAGTGGGAGGAACGGAAGGAACCCCAACAAACAGATGTTAAATAATAGTTCACTTAAAAACAGAGATTATGTTGGTGTGGAGGAGATGGACAAAAAGCACCTAGAAGCATAACACCAGGACAAATGTCACCTGTCGTGAGAACAGAGTAGGGGATTCAGTCTGAGGAACATGACATTTTGTGAACAATGAATGATGGATCTGGTAATAGCAGAACTCAAACTTGGAAAGAAACACAAGCTGGTCTAGAGACAAACTGGCTTTGAAGGAAGGGTGATAGGAGGCTGAGCCCTTCTACTGAGTAGAAAACCAAGGAACTGCCCTGTCATCTTTAGAGAATGGCATGAGAGCGCTGATGGAGGTAAAAGCAAGCTCACAATGGTGAGAATGGGCCTGCCTCAGCATTTGCGTAGTGTCAGTCTTCCTGCTATCAACAGCAAACACTTTGGATTTTCTGGCATTAATAATAGCTGCTCCCAAGGGTGATCTCCTGTCTGCTTCCCTCTGTCCTGGCAGGGCACAAGGAGTTCGGGATTTACTACTTTATCCTGCATTAACTGGTCTGCAGCAACAGGTGTAGCTGGAAGAGCTGGTAGTGGGAGATGCTTGTGCCACTGAATTGCTGTGTGTGCTGGTGTGCAGCAGCACCACTGCCTGCCCTCCTGCGCGGTGGGAAACAGCAGCTGTGGCTGGGGCTGCCTGCTTTGGCCATGGATTCTCTGGCAGCCTTGTGGACTGGCACCGATTTTGGTGGAGAGGACACAGACCAGGAGCAGAGCTGTTTAAAGGACAGACTTCCAGGGGGCTGCCCCCCAGCCCCCTGGTCACACTCCAGCACTCGGACCAGGTTCTTGGAGAGGCCTCATGGATGGAGGGTGTCATGCTTAACACCCAATTTACTTGAAGATGGTTGATGTCACATGGCATTTCTGATTTAGAGTGATATAAAGTACACTGAAAACACAACACACGTTCAGTTGCACTTCGCAAAATACAGCAGTTCTAGCACTCAGTTCAATCACAATTCCAGTGTGATTCCCGTTACTGGTCCCTGTGATATCCACGCCGTCACCACGCAGGGTGTCCCCAGTCACTGGGAAGGAAGCTCAAGCCTGTTGCTCTCTTAGAAATTTTTTTGGTAGTTGTCTGGGGCTTATAGTCTATGTATTCGCTCCCCCAATGCTGGTCTGGCCCAGCCCACGCAGGGAGACATCCACTCTCTCTAAAGAACCTGGGGAGAAGCATTGGCACCACCAGTTCATCTGCTCAACTGTTGATGGTGGTTTATCTAAAATAAAGGCTGCCCGCCACCCGCCCCGCTCCCCTTTGTGTTGAGACAGTCGTTGTCTTTGCAACAGCCGCCTTCCTCGTGCCCTGAGCTTCACAAGCACATCACCCTTGCCCACCTCAGCCTTATTCCATTTTAGGGGCATTCTGGTCAGTCACACCCATGTGAAACCAACCCCAAAAAAACACAAAGGCAAGAAAAAGCAAACATCTCTCCTTCAACAAACTCGGGGAGTTAGTGTTAATGCATCCCATTTAACACCAGTCTTTAGTATTTCTGAACACACATCCAGTTTGCTACAGCATATTTTAATCTACTCCTACGTAGACTATGTAGAAACTGTAACGCAAAGGAGGATAAATAGAGTCAAATCCGAGTTATTCAGAAGTGCTGTAAGGATATTATTCTTGCTGTGCACCAACTCCTCCATGTATTGGACCTTGGCCACTGTTCAGTTGTTCTCTGTTGGATTTTTCAGTCCTCTGCCCTTGGCTGCCCAGTGCCAGAACTCCTTAAATCGCTGATGGTATGATAGGGCTAGGCTGTGTGTTCCTCTGGACGTTACATACATGAACCAATGTTTTCCCAGGCAAAACCCATCATTCACTCTTCAGCGGGCAAGTAGCTTGTAAGGAAAATGTGGGTTTTAAACATTCATGAAAGTTTAGCAAGGATCATCTGACAACAGATGAACACAGATTTTTTTCCAAACATAAAAACATATCTTTGGAGCAAGTTTCCTTGCTTGTCAAAGAGACTCTGCTTGGAGTATGCAAATTCTGCGGGTTTTTTTAAAGGTAGATAAAGCAAGGGTGATCATAAGTATTTGAGTTGATCAATATTTTCTGCTGTTGTGTCTGGACTTAAAAAAAAAAAAGACTAAACCAGACCACCATCAACTCTTACGCAAAAAGAAGTGTTCCTGAAAATTCAGTTTTTACTTTTTGAGAAGCCTTCACTTTCATGGTATGTATCAAAGTATATAGTATTTAATATTATGCCTGTTTCCAAAAATGAGTACTACATGATCACAGAGGAAGAAAACCAATGGACTAGAACCTCATCGTTCTGTCTTAACCATGTTTTTATTGGGTAACAGTATCTCAGCAATTCAAATATGATTCTTATTGTTTTCTGAAGTGAGACCCCTGAAATTTAGAGCCAGAAGGTCTCTCCTTTTTGAAATGAGAAAAGTATATGTTTTAAGGATTTGTGCTTTAATTAAAGGTTTTTCAGGCAGCTGAGATTCTTGCATTATTTTTCAGAGCACATATGAGTCAGTGTGGTATAGATATGATGGGCTTGTGTTGCATTTTCTAAGAGTGCTGGTAATAAAAGTGAGAAAACAAACTTCTGATTATTATTTTTAATTTTACACAATTCATGTTTACAATTCTCACTATTCAATATTTTGTATAAAATCAAATACAATATGCAGTATTTTCAAATGAGACACAAATGCATATTGAACTACTTAATATTACAAGATAATATGAAGCTTTATCTTAAAAATACCTTCAGCAAAATAAACTCCCATTCTGTCAATCCAAGTTAAAAAAATATGATTAGAAATATACAATTTAAAAATAATCAGGATGAACAGTACTGATTAGTCAAGGAATTTCAGATCTTGGTAGTCTGTACATGAGTTTACACAAGACAAACAGTCTGCAAACCATTAATATAAAAACTGCAGTGCAACAAATTGGTGAACATCACATTTTTCTTTTTTTTTTCGATTTTAATGCATGAGTCTCCACAAATATTTTTCTTTCAAATCAGCAGCACTTCCTCTGTTGTCATACTGGGGCAAAACCACAAGGTCTGGGTTAACATCTGAGTTACGTTACTGATGCTGTAATGGAAGTTATGAGTTTGACCCAAGATATTACAGCTTTTGAGTGTGTTGCATACTTTTGAATAAGACATCAAGGGAGAATCCATCTGCCACGTATTTGAAAGAGGGAAAAGAATTTCAATGGGAGAACTACTTACTGATGACAGCAGAAGTAACTTCGTCCAGCTGCTCTGTGGTGCAACGGTGATGCAGCTGACGCCACATGTTCCATTTTGGCACTTAATACTTCACAATTCAAAAAAGATTTACAAACCAAGGACTCCCTCACCCATGCCCCCTCTTCATTCTTGTACTTAAGACAGCTTTGGTATGGTATATCAAAATGCTAGACAAAATACTAAAAATTCAGAGGAACTAAGCCATACACAATTAGATGGGATAAAATGAGGTAATGAGGTAATTTTACATATAAGAGTGTTCTGAGAGTTTGAATGTAAAATCCCTTTGACATTTATGTGTTTCTCAGGAAGATACTGGGTGGTGGAAGTGGCATCCTGAAACACATTAATGCCAAACATGCAGTTTTATTTTGGCTAGAGTTGCTATTCTGTGTGTTTGTGCATTTGTTTTATGCAAATTTACTTCTGATGAACCTGAAAATGCTAGTGGCTCTGCTGGTTACTTTAAAAATGGCAAATTCCAATTTGGAGTTTGGAAGGGGTGTGAAATAGAATGATTACTTTTAGGTTAAAAACAAAGGTTCTACAAGAGGAAGCTCAGCTGAGAGAAGGGCAGAGCCAAACACAATAAATATTACTAAATCTTTCTTGTTTTGACTCTCACCCTCTCACCTCACTACTTTAATCCCTTTTGCCTTCTAAAGTA
This sequence comes from Pampusana beccarii, assembly GCA_013399365.1. Lineage (NCBI taxonomy): Eukaryota > Metazoa > Chordata > Aves > Columbiformes > Columbidae > Pampusana > Pampusana beccarii. Next base: position 286,612 of record VWYH01000140.1, read on the forward strand.
AGAATTTTCTTTGAAAATAAACACAGATTCATATTTGCACAATATACCTAGTGTTGTGGTTACCTATACTTCAGCTTTTGGGCAAGTGGCTTAAGTTAAAAAAAAAAAAAAAAGACAAGTTTCAAGCACTGCATTGGGGTGAATTCAGTCTTTCTCTTTTAGGTGCTTTTCACCTAGAAGAAAACGGTGAGAGTGAAGATTAAGAGAGGAAGAAAAAATATTTGGGGTCTGACCCTCAATGGTCCTTTATTTTGCACCATACAAGCCTCTTCTGGTTTTGTATGCGTATTTGCAAATTTTGACTACCCAAACTCATGGATGCCACCTGTAAGCTTGCTTACACTTCACATCCTGCTTCCCCTCCGACTCATGATGCTCTCGCCACAAAATCTTTTCAAGCCAATGTACCAATTCATATTGGTGTTCAGGGATCACCACCCTAGCAGAAAGCTCAATTTTTATTTAAACCATGTAGATTGCAATTAGTCATTGAACCTGTCCATTTGCATTAACAAAAAGAAAATTATCCCCCTTGCAAAGTTAATCTGTATCCCCTTAAAAACTTGAGTTATTCCATCGCTAACATTTAACTTCTCTCAATTTCTCTTACTTTCTACTGGAAGAGTCACTAAATAAACTGGTAAGTGTATCATGATTAAGGCGATGTGGTAACAGTCCTCGTCTGAGGGATATGCAGCTATACACTTGATTTGGCAGACAAGGGTACACCACTGCAAAGCCAGCTTTGAGACTTCACAATGTGAAAAGTGGTAGGAAAAAAAAAGCTGCCAGTGTTTGAAGACAGTCTCGTAGTGGATGAAAATTTCACTCTCAGATGGATTCCTCGAAAAATCACACTGCTTTTTACCACAGGTTTTAATTTGATGTTAAAAATTATACCTGCGCCTGAGTTCCACTACCCATCTCAGTTGTGCAGCAAGCTTATTTTCCCTTTTTTGTTGCTGCACTCTTATTAAGTGTCTCAAAGCTAAAAAACAGTGACATCCATACGTTATCAAGTGTACCAATAAAACCCTGGAAAAATCCTTACCTTTTAGATATGGTAATCTAAAGTTTCACCTAAAAGACTTGACGATAGGAAAAGAAACAGTAATGATATTTCAATATGACAGCACTGCTTTAAATGGTAAGCTGTTTTTCCCTTCCCTTAAAATCGTACCAGATTTAAAGCAACTACAATTAGTTAAAATAGCCATTGGTTGTGAACAACTCAAAATTATTACTATTAAAAACAAGTTAATTGCTTATAGTTAGGTTTTTTTCAAAATAAACCACACAACCTTTGAAAATAAAGCACTCTTTGGTGGACAATAGTTACTTTGTGTACTCAATACTGCGGCTTCATAAAAAACTTCATACAAAATAAGAAAGAATAGCCAGTTAACACAGGAGAGTACCAATACTATAAGAAAAAAGCTTTTGTGGTTGATTTTCAGCCTCAAGTGGAGACTTGAGCCCAGTCTGAATGGACAACACAGATTTATATACTTAAAAGCTCCCACCGTCTGGTCATTTCTGGTGGTCAGCAGCAAAGTGATTGCCATCACAATTTATACACATGCATCATACATACTAGCAAGCCCTCTTTATAATAGAGAGCTTAAGTATTTACACCTGAGTCTGAATGTACACAGATTTTGTTGGTTTTGTTTGAGGAAGTGTTAGCACATAAGGAAAGTGCGTACCAAGCATGTTGACAGTTCATTTTATTCTACAAGTATGGAAGAGATTCTTCTGTTTTGCTTTTGCTGAAAAACTGAGCCAAGTTTATCTTCCTTGCATTGCATCAAGTCCTCTCTAGTCACATCCCCTTCACTCCTGAATATCCTCTTCAACACTGGTTGCTTATTTGAAATTTAACGCAATACTGTTCTAGTCCGTGAGACGGATTGGCTGCTGAAATAAAACATATTTGAGGAAAAAAAGTTAAACATGTAGTCAATATGATTTTCAAACAAATATTTCTGGTGAGGTAAAATGAGCAAACGATACTTCAAATAAAGCAGCAGAAGATAAAAGTCACTGTACTTAAGAACACAGTGATATTGGCTGTAAAGAAAGCACGGACTGGTCTGATCACACACAACATGAAGAAAGGTTCCGTTCCATACAGAAAAGCAATAGAGGATTCAAAGTACCATAATTTCATTAAGCACATTTGCTGCAAAGCTTTGCTTTTCTTTCTCTCCCTCTGAGGTATCAGACTGTAGGAAAAGTAGAAAAAATAGTAAAGGAACATTAATTCTTTTAAAGCTAGATTTAGATTATATATAGACAAGCTCTGAGATGCTGCAGGTAGTTTTCAGTGTTTAACCAAGGGTGCAGAAGGCTGCTTTGTAATTGCCAGCGAAGCAAAAGCATATGAGATTTTTAAAGCATATTCCTCATTCTTAGTTTTTGTGATAGACCTCTCTGGTTAAAAGTAGTAAAGGAATCTATACTCTACAGTTTTTGTACATTTTCCCCCATAATCCAAATTATTTTTTCATTACAACTTGACCTGCGTTCCCTTAAGCTCCTCTACCTACCAAAATTCCTTCACCATTCAAGATTTCATTTCTAGTCAACTAGTTACTATATACATAATCCTAATTCTGTTACGTGTGGTAACATGGAAAAGACTTTTCATTTGTGTCTTGCTGAATCACGTTGGTATGGATCTGATGTACGCACCTTGCTAAAATACAAACTTCTCAGTAATTGGCAAATGACGTCTTAACTGGAGAAACAAGGGCCATCCACAGAAAAAGGCTGTGAGTAATGCTCTAGTAATGTGATTTCTTGCAATTCAGCAGCAGTGTTATTTCAATACGTCTTTTGTAGAGAGTACCTGACATCTGAAAATGTTCTGCACAGGAAATGCGGTGAATGGTTACCAATAGGATTGAAATTCCCTAAATTCTCTTTGCAGAGCCAGAATTGAGTGTTATAGCTGCAAGTGCCTGTTTCGGCTGAAAAATCATTCTGGCAGCATTCTACCATAGTGTCTCAAACAGTCTGAAGGATGAAATGGCGAATGAATTAACCACCTCTGCAGATTATACTGTGTTAGGATGGGTTGCAAATGCGATCCATCTACAGTAAGAATTGACTAAAATTATCTGAAGTCCAAAACAAATGCGATCCATCTACAGTAGAATTGACTAAAATTATCTGAAGCATCGACAAATGAGATTAATGTAGAAATACTGCAAGATGTTTCCACTGGAACATATCAGACAAGAAAATGAAAAAGTAAGGGTACACAGTAATGTTGGAAGTTCAGAGAAGGCAACAAGGTCTTGACAAAGACAGATGTTGGTTAGGGCATGGTCTCAATTTTGTAATAATGATTATTCTCTACCCTGCAATCCATTTTATCTGGAATAGGTCAACCAATTTGAGCACTATGAGGTAATGAAAACTGCAGAGACTTTGAGAAATGAAAATAAACTTATATGAAATAACAAAGGGATGCTTAAAAAATGAGTGAGGTTTCGCCAAATGCTACAGGAAAAATAAAAGGAATGAGTGAGGTTTCACCAAATGCTACAGGAAAAATAAAAGGACACCTAGAAGATTAACATCAAGGTACTGCATTCTAAGTCCATGAAATTGTACAGTCATACCAAAATACTCTTTAGAGGGACCAGCACCCAATTAGCCCTCTCAGCTGACAGGATAATTAAGAATTCCAGAATTGTGACATTTTAGGATAAGTTTCATTATTTGATCCAAGCATAAAGTGACTGAAATTCTTTGACCTCAAAAGTTAGAAGAAAATAAATAGTACGTGGAATGAAATATTTGTGGTAGAAGTTTTAGAATAGGCAGCAAAATATGAAGTAGTTTTTGAAGTCTGAGGTCAACCTGATACTTGGTCCTCATAAATCTGGCAATATACCTGAGGAATTTATTTCAAAATAACGGAAATCTTCTATGAACTCTGTGTTAGAGATGCTGTTTCCTCCGAAGGACATGTATTCTCATCTCACGCAATACGAAGGTCAGCTTGGAGGTGCGTTCTCCAGAAACTGAAAATCTCTTGTTCAATTACACATGTGCATGTGTACAGCTACCAAGTGCTGCAAGGAACTGAGAACTGGGAGAGGCACGAAGAACAAAACTGACATGGTGAAAATGATAGAAAATTGAGAAAAAAATGAACCAACCAAACAGGAAAACCCTGAGAAATACTTCGGATTTTTAGTAAAACACTCGTTTCAGGAAAAAATATTATTTTTTAACATATTGTTATACAAATCAAAATGCAATTCATATAGCCACTGCTAAAAATTCTCTGACTAGAATCTCTTGCGGTCTACTATTAATGACTATTTCCATTGCCTGAGAGAGTTAATTTTCCGTAACTTCTGTTACCTTCAAGGTGACAGGATGAGGAAGGGAAAAGCAAAGCTCTGTGGAGAAAAACCTACAAAGGAACTTGGAATTTTCAGCGACATATGTAAACCAAGCTACATTACTCTTTTTTATGTTATTTCCCACCTTTTCCCAAGAAAAGTCTCCTCAGCACCTGACAGAGCCATTCAAAATTTTTTCACTATAAGCACAAGACAAATTCTGGTCAATTGTAACCACTGGAAATTGCTTGGAGAGTGTTTTAAGCTACACTGTCAGGCTTGTCTTTCATAATGATGTTGAGAGGTTCCGTGTTGGGGGTAGGACCACATGCACACACAAAGAAACAGAGCAGTAGTGTGGCCATGTGCTGCTGGGCCTAAGGGCACTTTCACTCTTGCACAAATCCATCCGAATTTAAAATTTCATTCAGCTTTACCGAACAGGTTCAGTTCAGATTATCAGCTGGACTCTCAGCGCAAAATCTTGTACCAGTATAAAAGTGTATTTTATACACCTCACCTCTCCACTAGTACTGCATCTCCGCTGTCCACCAAATAATCCCTCTTAGTTTTGACTTCATGTACTGACTAATCATTGACTCAACGCTCTGAACAACTTCCACCTCCTACTCCAGGCAGAGGTTTGGTAAAGAAAGGGTTTTTTTTCCCTTTTTGTTACCCTCACCTTCAGCAACTCTGACTCACATCAGGAATTGCAATATAAAATTCTCCAAGTTGAAACACTGAGCATCATAAACAAACAACATGAGATTTAAGGTTCCAGATATTCTCAGTACATGACAGAAACCATAAAATTGTTTCTCATTTCCCATTGCCAGGAGGAGGAGTTCAACTGTGGCAAAAGCTCCTGTCAGCAATGGACAAGTCAGCTCAAAGTATTTGCCTAGAAAACAGTTACTGGATCTGTAAAGAGGGTAACTCTCACCTTTGTAAACTGTTTTTTCTTGCAGCAGACCTGGTAGTTCTTTTAGTAATGTCTGTACTGTCAGAAATGCTAGGTTCAGAAGTTTTATTTTTCTGAACACTGGACTGCAGAATTACTCTGGAAAGAGTAGGAAAAAAAGAAAGATTATATCACCTGAAAGTTTCTAGGAAAACACTGGAAAGAGGATATTACATAAATTGCAGCAGATCTAACAAGTTATCAGCTGGCTTTTCACAAATCTTTCTGCCTGAAACACATCCTTCTCTTTATAACATCCTTGTTATAATTATGGCAATGCAAGTTGTTTTATTAGGAGTGTAGCAGTTTGTATTTTTTTTGTTGCTGTTTGTTTTTGTTCCGTTTTTCATTTTTCTTTCAAAAAAAGTATTACATTAATGGTTTTGAATTTCCCGTTAGGTTTTTGGAAGACAAAAAGCTAAGAAATTGTATTTTAAATTACTGTAACAAAACAAAACGATAAAATACGAAGTATGCAACAAAAACAAACATTATTTTCCAGACTGACACAGAAAGGATTTCAGAAAAGAACCCAAGTAATTCAATTTGTGAAGATCAAAGTCTTAGCCTCCTTCAATTAACCATGAGATATTCCCTTCAAATGCAGTAGTCTGGGAAAATCACTGCATATTCTGGCATTTTGATTTTCCAGGGAATTACTACACCATACTCAAAACTCAGCTTTATGTGCTGGTTGTGCTCAACTGCTTCTCTGGAAGAGTCTAGAGCAATATATTGAACATTTCCTTAAACATGCAGATAAAACCCAATGTTGCTCACATTGATGACAAAAGAATTCCAGATTGCAAAATACAAACAACTACTTTTAGCTACCAGCCAGCTGGTTTGTAGGAAAACCACATCTTCTGCATTTCACCTGTAGTGAAATTACAATCCCACAGAGACAAAAAGTGACAACTGGTCAATTGAGTCCACAGATGCCTGTTTAGTGCATCATTTTATACCTCTGTTCCCTAGTCATTCCATCTGTGGAAGTTTCCAACTAAAAAACGATGCATCATTTTAGAGATTAAGAGACAAGTTTAACTTAGCTATTACTGGTTTTTTTGCCCTGTTGTTATTAGACTCTAATTTTCAGGGGCTTCACTGAGTCCATCTGTGTCAGCAAATTATATTGGATTGGAAATCAAAACCTTCATTAAGTTGTATAAAGTGCAGCCTGGTTGCTTCATAATCTGAAGCAACTGTTTTCAAGGAATCCTAGATATGAAAGTAAAATGTAGCTTTTGGAGCAAAAGTGGACAAGCACACATGGGAGAAAATATAAAGTATTTTCACACTCATGTAACATATTCACCAAAAACAGAAATGGAAAAAACCACAATGCTTTCATTGTTTTATATGGTTTTGATACTGGAATTAGAATCTGCGTCAGATGTAACATAATTTCATCAAAAATACAGCAGTAAAACTGATCAGCAACCTTATTTACCACAAAATTCTGGATTGTCTACCAAACAATTATAGAACAATGAAGTTCAGATATTTTAAATTTCTACTCAAACAAGTCTCTCCTAACGTTTCACACTTGCAAAGACTTGTCACTTGATTTGCAAAAGTCCAAAACAAACAGTCTTCTCTTCCTCCAAGATAAGATACAAGACTATCAAAATGCAAAGCAAATTCTACTGTAAACACATTCAAAGTCAGAGGTATCAGTTATCTGAGAGGCTGAAAACAAAAACCAGACACCTTCAACACCATATCATGCTTCTGCAGACAACACAAATTCTTCTGAAAAAAAAATAATCTGTTTTCCTTGCATGCCTGAGGTGAAAAGGTTCAATACCTGGAAGTTTACTTTATAACTTCTATTGTGCTTGTAAACCAGTTCTAACCATTTCTAATATTAAAATTATCTTTTCAGTGCCACAATTGTCATACAACATGAACAAATTTGCACTACTGCACTTTCAACTAAGTTTTAAACATGACACCAGTGGTGGAAAAGGACTTGCACTGTACCTTTTACCTGTGCCACTGGAAACTTATATGGCTGAATGGAAAGGTGTAAAGCTGGCTTAACCCCATAACATTTAGTCCCTGAAACATAAGTGCGACCAAATCATGGCACATGCTGGCTTACTGGTGCTCATGCAGACAGAAATACAGAAAAATCATGTTTTCTCCTTAAATATATACATAGTCTCTCTATATAAAATGCATGTAATGTACATATAAAAGACAGCAAAAGTTACTGGAATGTGATCTAATGGTTATAATCTTTCTCTTACAAGTGTCCAATCTTTCCAGACACCACACGTTCAGAAAACAGCAGGTCAGTATACATGGCTTAAACCCATATACTTGTCTAATATGAACTGAAACACTATGAAGTGTTAAGATACCATCTTGCAAAAACACTTAAATACCCATATTTTCAACATATCACAGTCCTTACTTCCCACAGAATTTTATTTTCTCTGTCCAAAACAAAGGAAGAAAAAAGGCTCTAAATGGGAATGTGACTTACAAAAACAGTCATCATATATAACTGCACCTTCAAACAAAACCAAACCAATCACATCACCATCTCAAGATTTTACCAAAGCATAGGGAGAAAAGGAGCTGGCTTATGGGATCAGCTCACAGCCACCTGTGAGCACGGTAGAACCTATAACATCACCTGCTCTTCAGCAGGTATGTCATTTTTACATCTCAGCAATACACAACTTCACACGGCTACCCAAGAGTGAAGATTTATTGAAATCCCTGTGAACAAAATATTTGCTAAATGATCAGACATGTTTAAATCAGACTAAAATTCTAGACTTCTGAGGCTGATAGTGCCTCAAGGAAAACAGACGAGGTCCCACGTGTAAATCACTTGACATGCTGTTACAGCTGAAAACTCAGAGCTGTCTTTCGGCCTGATTATTATCTGTTTAGGAGCAGTAACAGTGCTGTCAGTGTCTTCATTAGAATGCTACTGTATACACGTTTAAGGTAAGAGACTATCTTTAATGTATGGAATTTTGATTTAACATAATAAGACTAGCAGCCTCACTTGACAGCAGGTTTGATAAATAGGTTTTATAATGGACATTAGATGAGGCCAAACCAGAGGAAATCCTCCCAAAATCTCCGCATTGAAAAATACCCAACTATATTAGAGAAGGGTCAGATCAGCAGGATACCTACCTTACTGCTTTGTTTATGTAAAATAGCATGTCATGCGGTACATGACAACAACCAATCTCCAGAAACACCAGCGAAGAGTCCATCTGATGTACACAAAATTTTTCTAACCCAATAAAACATGATTGGAAAAAAAAAAGAAAAAGCAGAACATTTCCTGAACACAGGCTACAGGATGCTGTAATAGCCACACTACCAAAATAGGTAATCCATGTATTGTAAGAATTTTTCATCTCCAGTTAATCTGTAATGGAAGCATCACTTAATAGGTCTGAACCTAATATTCTCCACAAACACCAGACTGGTTCATACATTACTTTCTTATTCAACCTAATGTATCGGCCTCCAAACAAATCAAAACCAGCCAAACGGAACAGTGTTTGGGTCAGTAGCACCATCTTTCATATAGCTTAAAACATTTTTTCACCGTTTACCTCCAAGTGGACAGGTATTATACACCACCAGGACACAAAAGCCCAAACCTCACAACCCAAGACAAAACCCATGAAACTTGAAATGCCAGCAAGGTAATACATCCTGGAAAGAAATCAATCCACACAACAAGCTTTTTAAAAGAAAAATGATTGCAGTGTCGTAGGGACGGATGAGGGGAAGAGAGGTTACACAGGAGCATGTGTTCTCTGACCTGTGATGGGCATTTTATTCTTGCCAAGGTTACCTGTTTTATGAGGTCTGTCGAACGCAATATTGCTTTCTCCTTCATCACCTCCTGATTTTAGGAGAACAGGCTGTTTTCCTAAACTGCTGTTCCAAGTTATCAATAGGCAACAAGTGACTGATGCTCTTCAGTCTACAGGGCTCCAGCCAACAGGACTCCTGGGCCAGCCCACAGAGATTAACGATCCTGATTGATAATTTGATCTCTTTAAACACAAGGGACACTAGCTGGAAAGAACATTAGTCTAGCTGCTAGAAAAAGCTTAAGCGTTTTGTCTTCCCGGATATAAACCCATATTGTATGACTGTCAATACTGGATATGAGACAGCAGCTCTAGTAACCCGACTGCTTGAATCGTGACACATTTACCAACATCAGTCTTTTTCCCTCTAGCAAGGGAGCTTTCAGACAGACACAAAAACTGTAAGAGAATGAAAGGATGATAGTTGAGTGAAATTGATCTTACAGTACAGGAAAACAAAGGACAGATTGTTTCATTTTTTTTAACCCGTGTTTTAAGTTTAGCTTTTTAGTCTGAGTTCAGAAATCTCAGGTCTGACTTCTGGAAAACACTGAGACAAGAAATCCTGCTACATTTGGTGTAAAACTTTGAAAACAAGCCTCTCATTTAAGTATGTTCTTTGAGAAATCTGGGTACCAATTGAAAAAAAACCAAAAAACCAAANTAGATTAAGATGACCTCAGCTAAGGCTAACATGATAACTTAAGCTGTCCACAAGTCCCCCAGTTCTCATTCTTTAGTGATTAAGTCATTTACTTTAGCAGAAACACTCCCATGCTTTTTAAAAGTGTGGACAAAATGTTGCAAGGCCAAAGGTAAAAAAGACAGACATTCTTAACCTTAATGTTCTGCCAGGGGATAATGCCTTTTCTTACTTAGTAGTCTAATGTAAAACACTTTTTCTGACCTCCTATTTCTCTGAGAGCACCAAAATTTCAAGCATTCACCCAAAGTAACCATTTCGATTTGAGGGTGGTGAGGGTGAGCAGCTCCAAGGGAGACATGGTCGTGAGCAAAAAAGTTCCTGTTTGGGTTTCCTGGCGGTTCTCCATGCTGCTGGAGCTTTGTTTGGCTGATGGATGGAAACTCATGTGATGAAAACATTGCACCTTTTAAGTGGACACAAGGCACAGCAACCACTGCAGCCACTCTGACAAAAGCAGAGTGGAGAAAGGGGGAAAGCTGTACTCAAGGAACTGGTATGTTTTTAACGTTTTACTCAGCTCCTGAATCCAAGTAACAGAAAGAATGGATTTAACTAGTCTCATGAAGCTCTATAGAGAAATACAGTGAGAATATAAGAAGATGAAACCAAATTAGCTGGGTAAACAAGTGAGCCTTGACCTAACATTGCAACCTGCCTCATCTTCTGTTATGTTAAAAAAGAAAAAGAAATCCCATTTTACTGCCCCTTACAGCATATAATACTGATATCTCTTAGTAAAAACAAAGACCCACTGACATTTCTAAAAAATTCTAGTTCCTGGCGTTTCACGTGAGTAAAACCATCCTTTTGGAAACTAAGCTCCTTTGCAAGTTCATGAATTTTGAAGTAAAACTGGAGCTAATATCTTCATTTGCAATATGCAAAGAATAGGATCATACTATTTTAAAGCAGTACTTTTTCCTTTTTACAAATGTAGTTTTGCTTATTTGCAGGAGCATGCAGAGAGAAGAAAGGCTTCAAAATCATAAATTATGCTATTACAAAAGCTCTGCACCTTTTTGTATTGCAAGCCAGCCATAAAAATCACTCAGTTATTCCAAATAATACATACAAAAATACAACAAAGCCAGAGCAGTGCAGCTTACTCTTGCAACAAAGCCAGTAAGAAACATGATATGAAAACATGCATTTATGAGACATACTAGACAGAAAGTGTGAGCTATTGTAGAGAAATGGAATGGGACACTTACACAGTGGCTCTCTCAGGGGGTCCTGATGGTTACTATGTTCTTAAACCATCTAGACAGAATAGCAGGCTGGGCAGAAGGGAGCCACATACAATCCACCAGATGACAATGCTACACAGTGTAGACACCAGCATAGCTAGGAGCCATCTAAAAGAGGGGTTGGAGGGGGAGGAAGAGATGAACAAAAATTCAAAAGCAAAAGCTATCGGTGCATTTTAGCTTGTGTCATGTTCTTGAAAAGCATGTTGCCCTACAACCTTTGCCAAGCTTTTTCTTACTTTTGATGATGGTAACAATCCATGCAACCATAAATTGCCAAATGTAATATCCACGTGTTGCTGGAATCAAAGCAGGTTTTCTGAAATCCTCACTAGTCATCTATTTCAAAGAAAGCCTGTATCACTCCTTTGAAAGTAATTGCACGCTGGAGCAGTGCATCTCTGACCACTTGCTGCCACCTCTTAAACAGTTTGATCAGCCTGCATTCATACACCCTACTTCACAATCATATGCTTTAATACTAAAACATTAGATCAGAACCAGATCAGTGTGTAGGAACAAATAATTTATGTAAACACCCAGATGGTGGGTCATATTACCTTCCTGTGTTGAAAGCAGCAAAAGCTAATTCATAATCCTTTGCCAAAGGTGCAGAATAGTGCTAATTAGAACATACACAAAGTATCCTTTCATCAAAGCATATAGAGTTTATACAACCAACTTCAATAAACATTAAGAAATGTTATACACAAATCCCTTGCGACTTAAACATAAGCAATGCCTCTAGCTCTCAAAGACTGTAATTGCCCCAGCTTCTCATGCTCTTATTTTGCCTTTTTTTTTTCTTGTCTGTGAAATAAGACTACATAGAGGATTTAGAAGCTGCTTTTTGTTTGCCTAGATATAATGGATTAATTTCACTGCAAGATTAATTATTTTTAACAGCCTGAACTAAAAGAGAAAAACACTGGCACTTCTTCTGTTAGGGAAGACTTCTGACTCATGTATGGCAGCTAAATATTCCCAGCAATATTTTGGTTGAATAATACTAACACAAGTATGTAAGAAGTTATACATTCATTTTTTACCGAATTATTTCAGTACGAGCTGCAAACCACATAAATAACTCAGAGGGAGAGGAGGAGGGAAATTACAACCCTCCCATGCCACAATGCACACTATTAAAACACAACTATAAGCTCTCGATCAATTATTCTACAGAAGTACAAGCTAACTAGTTTTAATTAGAGCAGTTATGTTGCGGAATGCTTCATGAACGGGCTAATATTTTAAGAGTTGGTAGGCTTTCTGTATATTAAGACAACGGCTCTGAATAGCATACAGTCTACATTCATTCTGCGGAACATAAAACGAATGCAATCTTTCGCAATCTTTATTACATGACTTAAAGTACCTTTTATGAAAAAATACTATGAAGTGGAAACTAAGGCACTATGTGTCTTAGAAATTAATGTGCAAGGTAGCTCGTTTTTACTGTGCTATTAGAGGTAACTGAGGTGAAGCGTTTTGTTTTTTTTTAACATCAGTTGGGTACAGGCTTTGTCCTGAATCTGTTGTTTTTTATATGATTGCCTGTGTAAATGATGAACACGAACAAAAGAGAAGCTTTTAAAACAAAAGCAGAATTCATACATAGCAATGTGTGAGAGTTTCCAAAGACACATTTTTTTACCTTCAGCACATTCTTACTACACACCTCTCACTTTTTCTGAAAGTCTGATGACACTGTTTGGTATTAAAAAAAAAAAAAGAAAGAAAGAAAAAAAAAGGGCCAGAAGCTAGCAGCATCATCCTCTACAGAAAGACAGCACAGCAAAAGCCAAGTTGCCTTTGGTCAGTGACTCTGGTGTCATGTTATTTGCAAAAATCCGACGGTCAGGGGTCTCCATTCCTTTCCTAGCAATCAAATGAGATCCAGATATGTCTTGCAAGTCTTGCATTGTCTTGTAGTTTATTTAAGGGCAGACAGAAAGTTTTGCTACCTACAGTTGCTACAAGCTACAAGAGATGCAAAGGTGACATCGAACTTTCTTCTACAGGTGGTGTTTCAGTACTTGTCTAAAATAAAGAGACTAGTATACCAGGTTCCCTGACAGAAATGCACTCATTTTGAATTTATTTACTGAAATAGTGCTACATTCTTCCTTTCAGCTCTACCAGCCATTATCCCAAAGCCCACAGGATTTAGTTGAAGTTCCTCTCGAAGGAGGAGGAAATGAAAGGAAGCTAAAATTTTTCTTTCAACTCTTCCTCTTAGGTAGCTGACTTCAAAAAACAGTGCGTACCTTATTTCAGCCAAACGCCATCACACAGAGTCATATCATTCCATTTTTACACTACCACAGGTAAGAGGAAAATGTTTGTGGTTAAACTAAAAGTAAAGACTCAGAAATACTACGGGAGCTTGTAATGTGCAGACTAATGGAATCAAAAACAATGCGGAAAACTAGAAATTGAGTAATGCAGTTCTTCAACCAAGTTGTCCTGCCTACTTAACGCTCAGCAATCCTTCAGTGAAACAGTGAATCTCACACTTGTTTTAAATGAGTAAAACATCCGTGGCAACAAACTTCTTGGGGAAAACGGAAGTATGCAATAAAGAAGAGGATAAAAGTATTTCTGGCATTTTACCTTCAGAAACTGACTTACGTTAGCGGGGATGCAGTTGGAGCTTTTGCCTGCCTTCTGCTTTTCAGAGCACGAAGCCTGTCACCTTGTGTTACACAGTTTGCTTCATCTTCATCACTGTACTGGATAAGCGGAGGCGGGAAATGGACAAACAGAGACCAAAATGTAGACACTTACACATTTAAGAATTAACCTTATCTTAAATCTTCAAGTTAGAATTATCCAAACAGGGAAGTTCGGCAGTGTAAAGTCAAAGGAAAGTCACTTGCATAAATACAATTCCAGTTTCCTGTTTGCTGCTCTTAAAGCTGTAAAGCTTTAAGAAGTGTCATAAATTACATGCATCAGAAGTTTGTCTACCTTTAAGACAGTGGAAACATCAAATCTTTGCTTAGGCACAATACGATCTTCACTCAAGTACAGCATTTCCCTCCTTCACTTGCCATTTTAAAACAGAAATACTGTTTTTTTAAAAGGCAACATCAAAGGGTATTAGAGAAGTTGCAACTACTTAGAAACTAAAGAGAGCAAAAAAACTTTCATCCCTTCCCTCTAAATACACACAATGAAGTAACATACAATCCAAACTGAAATCATAGTGGTTCTGATTGCAAAATATGAGTACTTTTTAAAATTCTAGTATTTCCCTAATTCCTAAGGACTAAAGTATGATATCGATGCTCCTACTTCATATGTGTAGTGCACTTCATTTTTCATACTTGCTGTTCATAGCTTTTTCCCCCACATACCTCTTCAAACAAAACGGGGTTGGACTAGACGACCTTTGAAGGTCCCTTCCAACCCAAACTACCCTATGATTCTATGAAAAAGAATCTGATTAACATAGTTTTAGTGTGCCCACAGATTTGTTCAAAACCGGAGAGATTCTCAAGAGCAGTGACAACTTTTAAAAGAGCACAATATTCAGGTGGTTACCAGTTCAATGTCCTTTCTGATGGTTCTCCTGTTTCTCGTGTCATTAATTGAGATATCATCTACTCCTGACAGAATTCTTGTTACACCAATTTTACGGTTTCCTTTCGACTTTGCACGGAAAATATCTCCTTCTGTCCAAAGATCTGCCTGTTTGCTATCATAGCAAGGAAAAAAGATGAAAACACAATAAATTAACATCAAATATCATTAAGCATACAATAAAAGAGGAAAAGAACATCTAGATCTATTTTTGAAATAATTTATAGTCAATCTACTTACTCTAACAGGAAGTGTTGTTGTGGTCCAATGACTGAACCAGGTCTATTTATTCTAATCCAGGCAATAGCTTCAGCAGCTGTCATCCGATAATGCTTCATAATGTAACAGGCAATAAGTGTGCCAGTTCGTCCAAGACCAGCTGTGTAAAATAATGGCTTATTTTATACACGTATCTTCATCTGGAATCTACTGTGGCTACAAACATCGTTACTTGGACAAACATTTACTTGTCTAGTTTATTAAACAAACTTGTTACTGATCAAACTTGGTAAGTACAACTTACCTTTCCATTTTTTTTTTCCATACACAACGTTAGTAACATATTGTTCACAGTTTTTTTGAGTGAGGTAACACTCCAAAGCCAGCAACTTTACTAATACTTGTAAGTTTATCTACATTTACGCACCTATCCATCTATGAATATGTAGACAGTTATGAGAGTGTTTTTTGCATGGGATAAAACAGGTGGTATTTTTCAAAAATCTGCAAAGCACCTTCTTGCAAATTGATCATACATTGCACTGAAAACAGTTGCTCTTCCAGTCCCTCCTCTAAGTAGTTTCTTAATTTAGTTCCAAAGGAAAAAACAAATTTTGCATTAACCAAGCCTAGGTACCAGCCAACACAGGCAAAAAGTACTGCAGAACAAGGCATCTTCTTTGCAATGGCCCTCAAAACAGTTACCTTGGGAAACAGAAGGAAAGGAGGACAACTCCAGCTGACTCCTCTGCTCAATCCCTTGCTGAAAATGTCAAACCACACATCACCTTCTCTCATTTAACAATCGACTGATCAACACCAGTGTAAAATCTTCAGCACAGCTTCTTAGCCAAGACAACCAAACAGCACCTTCTATGCCTTGCCCAGCTTTAAGAACAGGTTGCAGAATTCTACTATTTCTCAAGAGTAAGAGGAGGTTGAGGAACATAAGTTAATCTAAACACCATTAGTATGACTAATAGCAAAGAACACCTTAATTTGAATTAAAACAAAGCACTTATACCTCTAATACTCAATATTCAGCCGTAATCAATTAAGCCATATGCCCAAATTTATCACCTCAGTGGACAGCAAGAGTACGCACTTGCTTCCCAACAGTCAAGATACTGTTTTTACCAGTTCTTCCACTTCACAGTATAATCCTGTTAAACATGCAGCAAACGGATGGCAGATCCAGGAACAAAAATGCAGTCCTTGCAGGTACCAGGAAAATGGGTTAAAAAAAAGGCCTTTCTCCTTCAATCACAGCATTATAAGGTACACTAGTGAAGCAAAGCCTGTGGAGAATACATGTCTGATAGACTATTAAAGATGGTGTGGGAAGGGAAATACAGCTCCTCTAGAACCATGGAAAATTGTCATCTTTATACTAGCTGCATTAGGCATGCTCTGAATACCTTTTTCTTGGCAGTCTAACTTTGGAGAAACACATATTCAGAGCACGCCCAATGTCGCTAGTGTAAATGGTCTCTGCAGGACAAAGATTCCTGTGGTTCTGGAAGAACACTCATACTTTATAAGGAGTCTCCTCAAAAAGCTGCACTGACATTTTCAAAAGTTTATGACTTGGTATATTTAACTCTGTATCTTCAGGAAGACCTGGACTTCAAATTTCCACTCAAAAGCATCCTTTGAAAGTACAAACACTTTCCAGCAGAAAGAGCTGTTAATATTGGCAACCTCACTTTCCCCAGCCTTGTTCTTGGAAACAGCTGGGAAAAATTTTCTGGATCTTAAAAAAATTAGAAGTGCAGAACAGAAGCACAGAAAGAATTTGTATGGAAAAGTTTCAGTTTGGCAGAGATGCCAATAACTAGATGTAACAAAATTATAGTGCAAAATACCTCAGGAACTCTAACTATAAGCATCACTTGGAATACAAATTGTTCTTACACTATACCTTTGCAATGAACGGCTATAACACCTTCAGCATTTTCACAAATATTTAGAAATGTTTTAACTATAGTATCACTAGGTGTGCTTCCATCAGCAAAGAAGAGGTCAAAATGCTCAAATCCAGCATCTGTAAATCGTTTGGCATCATACAGCTTTCTGTTGAGGCGTATTATAGTGGTGACCTTGTGTTTCCTGAAGTATGGGAAATAAGCCTCTGGAGCATGGTGGGGATAGTCTATTTGAAAAAAAAAAAAAAAAAAAAAAAAAAAGAAGAGAGTGAGGCTCAAACGGCAGAAATAAATGAAAAATCAGAAAAAATATATTAAAACACTTTCAAAATAAAACTCATGTTCAACACAAAGAAATACACTAACCAAAAATGGAATTCTAACATAATCACCTAGTTCAGATACAATTAAACCAAGCGTTAACATTTTACCGTCAGGGTTCTTATAAAAGAAAAAGAGCCAAGGAAAAAACACACTGTTTGAGGAACAATTTTTAAAACTTGTTCTTACTGATAACAATCAATTAAGAAAGCAGTGGGCTTGTGTCCCCCACCTCCTGTTTTAGGCATACCATTTTCAATTTTACTTCTTGAATGAGGTCCACTGAAGGCAATGAATTTGTTTGGTATTATCCAGTTAAAATCTCCATTTTCTGCTCTCTGTCAAGAGAAAATGCTTAGTTTATCATTATCCCTGTATTTTCAGGCTTTTCCTTATTGTTTCAAAATACATGCTAGATAGAAGTGATGTACAATTGTTGCCAAAGGAAGTTATGTTATGCTTTTTGTTCCATCAAAAGGATGCCAAATACTCTCAACCTCACTTTTCTTGCCTTTTCTAAATTAAGAGTTTTAGAAAAACACAACTGATGCCCTTCAGTTGAAGGGCAACTTCCAATTTTTTTTAATAGGTTTCTAAATTATGACCTTGGCCTTATCTCTCTTCACAATTTAAATAATTATGTTTTAGATTCTAAGAACACTTAATTTTCTCTTTACAGATAACTAGCAGCTTTGCATTTCTGAGACTGCATATAGTTAAGAGTTGCAGTACTTCATTGGCACATTTGTTTTCCATGCCCCAAAGTGAATTTTATATGCTTAGAGTTTCCCAGCTCTGTTTCGTTCTTTACCTCAAAGAGTGTTGTTATACATTTGCCATGTGCTCACAGATATATACTTTAATTGCTTTCCAGAATTCAGCTAGACTTGGACTTGTATGCTCTTGAGTCTCCTATCAAGACTGCTCAAGAAAATGCATGACCTCTAAACGGTAGCCAAATTCCCACTCCCCAGTCATCTTCCAGTGCTTTACTAATAATGGAAGAAAAGCATTTAATTCCATTTTGCTTTCTGATTCCCCCCCCCGCCACATTTGAGGGTGACTATGCTTAAATGTGAAATTTAATATCCTGTCTCTGACTAAACACCTTTATTTAGCAACCAAAGTTTAAAGAGACAAAACAGAAGTGGAACCTAATAGTACAAAAAAAAAAAAAGGGCACATACTATTAACAATTCACAAATCAAAAGATTGATACTGAACACTTACTTCATAATGCTCATATTCATCTACATCAAATGTATTGAAATCCAGGAAACCATATTGCAAAGCCTAAAATTCAGAATACAGCTTTTAACAAAGACAACACCTTTTCAATAAGGACAGTTTACCACTCTTTTAGGCTACTGGAAGCCCCTTAAATACCTTTCCTACTCTTTCAGAAAGATTTCTTCATAGACAAACAAATCCACTATTTTCTGTCTTCATCGAATCACTACAAAATTCCAGACTACAGAAGCATTCAGTCTTTTTATTACTGCTAGGTGTACAAAATGAAAAAGAGAAAAATAACTGGTAAAATTTATCTGTTGAAATTATGAGTACATTCTAAAGTCTGCATTCAAGCATTACAAATATTTTTGTGCATGAATGCTATTCACTCTCATTATGATGCTAATATCTTCACTGATTTTAAATTGTTTGCAAACACACAGTCCTAAGCAGCCACAAGTGTGGTCCCTGACGTCCTGTAATTATCCATAACCATTACATTTAATACTGTATAAAAAATTTAAGCATTTGGCCACTGACAGTTTACCCACTTGTGAAGTCAGGAAGCACAAACACAGATAATCCCATTTCTACAGATATTTAAAACACTATGTTCTAATCTCCTCTTTCACTGCATAATCTTCTGTACTTTTCTTTGTTGTTCACTGGTACTAAGAAGAATAGCAATTCACCACTCTTGACATACGAGCAGCCGATGTCAAAACATCCAAAAAAGCTGAAGATCACACATCTGCAAGAAGCTGTCTTAATCAGTAAAACACCAGTATTTGGCAGAGATACCCATAATACAAAAGACAGTAATAGGGTGGAGAGCTGCAGAATTCCCCATTTCACTACTCACACCAACAAAAAGCATTCATGTAAGTTCCCGTCCTTCAATGTCATGTTACTTTACCACTGTATTGCTATAGAACACTAGTTTATGATAATTTGTAGTTGTTCTCTTTTTAAAAGCACACCTGCCTTCTAACATTTGTTCTATTTATAATACTAAAGCGAAATGTGAAGTCATCAGCATACGCTGCAAATGCCTAAAAAGTACCACTAGCCAATTCAAAACCACTTTCAAAGGCTATATTCAGCCTAAAATGTAACACTGGAAGGCGTAAAATAAACCTACCGCACAACTCCTAGGGATTAGAGGTGTAAATTACTGTCCTGAAAGATTACATAAATAAAACTCAAAATACCCTCTTTAAAATTTTCACAAGTTGATTATATATGTTATTGTTTGACTTCCATGGCTGCTAGATCTAGTTTGTTACAATTCATAATACATAATCAACTAGGCAACAACCAGAAAATCTGCTGCTGCACAGCTCTAATGGGACCCTAGCTTCCTAAGCCTTCTTTTTCTCATGAGCAATATTTAGCTGACCTTTTGAAATATGAAAAATATTGTTCTACTGACCTTGTTTATTGCATGAAAACAGTCCAGCAACGTCAGATGAAAACTGCAAGTACCAAAGGAAGCATCCCTGTAAGATATAACGACCAAACCAGTAAAATTATCCATTTTAATCCAAGTGAAAGCAACTGAAGATATTTCTCTAAAACGCTCTTTAAAATTGCTTCAATAACTATTATTACAGTGAAATAATTCTGTCAAATGATTACTTAATTTCCCCCACTTTGCATCTTACAACAGTAACAAAACATAAAATAACAGATGATCCAAGAGAAAGATTACTCCAGTTATAGTTTTGGTATAGCTGACGTTCAATTTCTGACATGAACATTGAAACTGACACACTTCAGTGTTCGTGTCAACAAAGAACAGACAACGCAAACTCCCTGTGGCAAAAGCTAATGCCTAAATTAGTATCATAGTCTAACATACACTCTTAGAACATTTTCCTCTGAAGTGAATTTTCAAAGAAGTCAATACTTTAATACACTCTTAATTTTTTCTTCAAATAGCATTTAAAAGAAAAAAAAATGCTACACTCATGCACTCTATGTATCTGTGAACATCATCTTCTTACTAAAACTGCCAAGATACACATTTGTGTGGATATATTAAAAGAATTTCCTTAAGATGCACAGAATAGTTTATGCTTAAACATGAGGAGAAACTGGTTTTCATTAAAACCCCTTCTTTCAACTACCATTTAAAAAATTCTGCTGATCCAAGAATGTCAAGTTCTTAGTATGTGACCATCACTAGATTCTGTAAGCACTGTTGAGTAAGCATTCTACAGGAATACTCAAGTTAAAAACAAACAAACAAACTGAATTTTGGTCAAAGAATATTATGTCTTGACAGAACACTTTCTTTCGAGACCATGAAGCCCTCATCAGTACAGAATCACTAATGTTTCAAAAAAGTAAAAAATATATTATGTTCAAATTTCAGCTGAGAGGGGGAAGAACTTTTGAAGAACGAAAATCTACAATTTGTTTGCATCTTTACCCTCCCTAATGAATCAGTGTGAAAGGTGGGGAAAAAAAATGAGCAGGAAAAGGAAATTCAGCCTAAAATGTAACACCAGGACAGCATATAACAAAACTATCGCAAATAACAAAACCCCATTCAGGTAAGAGAGAGGACAGGTAAAGGTGAGATTGTAGTGGGTGTCTGTTAGGCTACCTGACCAGGAAAAACAAATGCATCAGGCCCTTTGCAGACAAATAAGAGCAGCCCCACATTTCCAAGCCCTGGTCTTCATGGGGAACTTCAACCACTTTGATATCTGTTGGAGGGACAACACAGCAGGACATAATAAACCCAGGAGGTTCCTCCAACGAATTGGTGACAAGTTCCTTCTCTAAGTGAGGAGGAAGCCAATGAGGAACAGTGCTCTGCTGGACCTCATACTCACCAACAAGGAGGTGCTCATTGGGGATATGAAAGTCTAAGGCAGTCTCAGAGGCAGCGACTATGAGATGGCAGAGTTCAGGATCCTGAGGGCAGAGAGGAGCGTGAAAAGCATGCTGATGACCCCGAAGAGCTTCTTCAAAGATCTGCTTGAAAGAGTCTCATGGGATAAGGGCCTCAAGGGAAGAGAGTTAATATTCAAGGATCACCCCCTTCAAAGTTAAGAGCAGTTCATCCCAACAAATACAAAGCAGGCAAAAATGCTAGGAGGCCTGCATGGATGAACATGGAACTCCTAGCCAAACTCAAACACAAAAAGGAAGGCTACAAAGAGGGCGGAAGCAAGGACAGGTAACTTGAGAGGAGTACAGATACATTGTCTGAGCAGTCAGGAACCAGCTTGGGAAAGTTAAAGCCCAAATGGAATTGAATCTGGCCAGGAATGCCAAAGAAAACATGAAGGGCTTCTGTAAGTACATAGGTGACAAAAGGAAGACTAGGGAAGATGTGGGCACATTGCTCAATGTGATGGGGGATATGGTTACACAAGATACAGAAAAGGCTGGGGTACTGAATGTTGCCTTCACCTCAGTCTTTACTAGTGAGACCAGCCTTCAGGAATCCCAGGTCCCAGACAGCAGGGGGAAAGGCTGGAGAAGGAAGATGTATTCTTGGTGGAAGAGGACCCGGTGAGGGAATACCCTGCAAATGGGACATACCTAGGCCCACAGGCCCTGACGGGACGCCCCCAAGAGTGCTGAGGGAGCTGGCTGATGTTATTGCAAGGCTACTCTCAATAGTCTCTGGTCAAGCATGGCAACTGGGAGAAAGGCCTGAAGAGTGGAGGAAAGCAAATGTCACCCTCAAATTCAGAAAGGGCAAGAAAGAATTACCAGGAAACTACAGGTCAGTCAGCATTATCTCAGTCCCCAAAGACATGATGGAGCAGCTAATCCTGGACACCATTTCCAGGCATTCTAAGGACAAGAAAATCATAAGGAGTAGTCAGCATGGATTCACCAAGGCAAAGTTATGCTTGACCAGTTTGATGAACTTCTAAAATAAAATGCCTGGCCTAGTAGATGAGGGGAGGGCAGTAGATATTGTCTACCTGAACTTCAGTAAGGCCTTTGGCATTGTCTCTGTAAGATCTTCATAGACAAGCTAGTGGGGTGTGGGCTGGTCAAGCAGACAGGTGGATTAAAAACTGGCTGAATGGCCAGGGCCAAAGGGTGGTGGCACAAAGTCTAGTTGGATGCCAGGAACTAGTGGTGTACCCCAGGGGTCAATACTGCATTTGACCCTGTTCAACATCTTAATTAATGATCTGGATTAAAACGCAGAGAGCTCCCTCAGCAAGTTTGCTAATGACACAAAAATGGACTGAGTGGCTAATATGGCAGGGGTTGTGCCACCATGCGGAAGAACCTTGACAGGCTGGAAAATGGGCTGACAGAAGCCCCATGAAGTTCAACATGGAGAAGTATAAAGTCCTGCACCTGGGGAGGGACAACTCCAGGCACCAGTACCTGCTGGGGTCTGCCCAGCTGGAAAACAACTTTGCAGAAAAGGACCTGCAGGTCCTGGTGGACACCAAGTTGAACACGAGTCAGCAAGGTGCCCTGTGACAGAGAAGGCTAATGGTATCCTGGACCACATTGCCAACAGATCAGGTGGCGACGCTTCCCTTCCCCTCAGCACTAGTGAGGCCACACCCAGAGTACTGTGCCCAGTTCAGGGATCTTCAGTGCAAGAGAGGTATGGACATACTGAAGAGAGTCCAATGAAGGGTTGCAAAGATGATGGAATGGAGCATCTCATATAGGAGGAAAGGCTGAGAGAGCTGGGAGTGTTCAGCCTGGAGAACAGAATCCTCAGGGGGTCCTTATCAATCTATATAAATACTTGAAGGGAAGCTGCAAAGAAGACAGAGCCAGGCTCTTTCCACTGGTGCTCAGTGACAGGACTACCGACAATGGGCACAAACTGACACACAGGAGGTTCCCTGAACATGAGGAACCATTTTTTCATTCTGAGTGCGACTGAGCACTCAACAGGTTGCCCTGACAGGCTGTGGAGTCTCCATCCTTGGAGACATTCAAAAGCCATCTGGACATGGTCCTGGGCAACTGGCTCTAGGTGGCCCGGCCTGAGCAGGGATGTTGGACCAGATGACCTCTACAGGTCCATTCCAACCTCACTGTGATTCTGTAAGTGAAAAAATAAATTCTTTGCATCTGGCTAACCAAAGTTTTTGTTTCAATAATGATCCTATGTAGCAACTACTTGACTGACTTTTTATTATTCTATGGGAAGTTACTCTTCTTTGGAGAAAGGAAGAAACTCTTAAAGGAACAGTGCCCAGACCAACATCTTAGCTGACCATTAATGTAATCTGAATTGCTCTGTTTGCACCAGGTTTAGTTGCATGCATAAATGCAAGAAAATGGTAATGTTTGCAGGTACTTCAGCAGACTGTATTCTTTATTTCCAGAAGCCGGACATGTCTTCAGAAGTCAGCTCTCAGTACGTCTTATTATATAAAACATCTTTGCACTTCTTTCAGTAGCACTCTTGAAGTGACGGTCTGGGAATCTGGGTAAGGTATATGACCTGAGTTAAACGCTACTATCTCCATCACCCATATACACCTTTATGACACTTAGAAACAAAACTTACAGTCTTTGTAAGAAGGACTTTTGTTCTTCTGGGAACATAAAAATGGAATTCAAAAGTGAGAAATGAGATGGTGGAACCATGGAAATAAAAAGAGGTACTAATACACCATTATATTGTGGCAGTGGCAGTAGGGGGAAGTAATAGAAATTCAAATCATCAAAAGCTCATCTCTTAGCAGGAGAGCTAGAAAACATAAGCAAGCAAGGACTGAATTAATCATCCCGTAACAATATATTGCCTCTGAAAAACTTTTTGGCCATTCTTTTCTTCATGTTGTGGCAGCCAAAATAACATCAGTTTAGTCCAACTTCTAGAAACTCTTGTTTTGAAGAAACTAAGAAGTTGTTCCTCTGTGTGACAGATTGACTTTATTTGCTACATTAAACAGCACAGCATATACCACAAAGAGAAGCCTGTGGTCTGAAACAGCTAGGATTACATTCCCTCAGGGTCAAACAACCACAAACCAACAGTTTTACACATTTCCTCATTGGTAAAAATAAATACTTTAAAGTTACACTAAATCGCATGAGGTTAGCTAGCATTCCTGATGCACAAAACGGTATTTGCAAGTTGCCTCATACATTCAACAAGTGGGAAAAGCAGAGTACGAGAAGTATTACAAGCCATTTGTGATGAATGACAGATATTTTGATATGTTTAACTATCAACTATTGGCACAAAACCAGACTGCCAAGTGAGAAGCAATGTAAATCAAAAAGCTCAGAGTGCATACAAAGCAGCGTGGCTCCTTCACCTGCTGCCAGTACACTTCAGTACCAGCTGCTAACACCCCGGTTCAGCAGTCTGCACTTCAAGCTCAGCCAGTGAATATGTCACATGTTAAAACTTCAGAAAAAAGAAAAAATAGTACCAACAAATGCTACATTCTTCTTGAAAGTATCAAGGTACATAAAGTTCTAACAACTTGCTATTTACCTGAAAGGAAGATATGAAATGCTTCCAGCCAATATAAGCCTGTATACATCTTCCGGGGATTGTCTCAGGTATATTATCTGTTTTTGTGGAAAAAGACAGAAAAGAAAATAAAAATATTATTTTAAGATTGATATTAATAACTTCAAGTCACTTGTTCACTACACAAGGCATAATTAATTATCACAGAGCTCAAAAGTCTTGGGAAAGAGTGGCATCAAGAATGCAAGTGTGCAACAATAAAACTAACACACACAGTATAAAATAATGGTCAACATAGAAGAATGTGTATTTTTTAACAAAATGTATAAATTTGTGCAGATGTTGTTCAACTATAGGCTACAGTGAAAAAGCTTCTGTCCGTCTGGATTCTTCCATGCCTCTACTGCAACTCTGCTGGACCAGTTCGTAGATCTTTTTAATTAAGCTTTTAAGATGTAAATCAAAACACAAAGCCCCGCAGTGATATCAGCAAAGCTATGAATCACCTGGTCTACAAAACAATGTGTACACTCAGCAGACAAGATTAAAACAGTAATTTGTGTATGTTTTGATTTTCCTACAGCAGTACATTTGCATTATTCCAAATCCTGTATTTCCTCCTTTGCACTGGTGAGGCAGTAGCCAGTAACTAAATCCAGATGCCTTAAAGGAAAAAAAAAAAAATCTGTAGATTCAGAAGCAAAATCCTAAGAACAGAATGAAGTTAACATAATTGAATCACTGAAGTCAGACTTCCTACTGTCAAAAACACTCAGAAAAGAATTCACATAGGACCAACTCAAGAAAAATATCTATATGGTCTTCCACATGACATGCCTAATCTCTCTTTGATAGCCTCTAACACTAAGGTCTCCTTAAAGAATACGGTAAAACTCCTCTTTTATACAAAACACATCTTCCAATACCGTCAAACACCATCCCCAGCACAGCCACAAGATAACAACTGTTAGTTACAAGCTGTCATTAACAGGTCAATATTCAGTAATTTCAAGTTAATACTTTAAAATTGCATTAACTGAGATTTAACACAGTGCAGAAAGTTTTTCTTTTTCATTACTGTTCAATTAAATTATCTACATTTCTCATATGAATGTCCTTTTTCCTTAGAGGTTTTTTGAAAGCAAGAATCCTAATGAGTACTACTAAACATCCCCCAAACCCCGCAATTTGGCATTTTTGCTTTCTGTTGCTTTTGCCACCTTTTTCCTTTAAAAGTTGGCATTGCCTTTCAAATTTTTTTGATGCTGCTGCAAAGCCAGTTTGAACAAATGGCTTAACATACCTTCAACATCCCCTCTCCAAAACCACACACATTCTTGTGAGGTGAGAATGGGAAGGGGAACAGATGTTGCTAAAACGAACAAACAAACAAACAAACAAACAAACAAACAAAACCCCAGCTTGAAATATATCCTAAACAGACAGCTAAAACATACATGGCAAGAGCTGACCCCTCTCATTTTTCCTCTGATTCAATTTTCTAAGCATTCTTCCTGTGCAATTAGCAAAACAAAAGAAAAAAAACATGTCTTGTTTAAGTAGTTAAGTAATGATAACTACATCTTTTGTGTGTGTGTGTGCTTTCACTGGGGAGTGGTGACTTTTGAATTTATATTTACAAGTATACACCTAGAGCAGAAAAGAGACTTAAAAAGCCCTCAAAATGTAATTGAATAGCTGCTCCTCAGATGCCAGTTCATTTTCTCTTCTGCAGGCATATTCATTGCCCGAGCTAAATATAAAGGTTGTATTACAAGAAATTTCAAGTTGTGTGCTTCAATACAGTTACACTTAGCCTCTGGCAGCACAGTGAACACATATTGCTAGCAACCATATAAATCTGGCACTGCTTGCTTATCAGAAAAAGAGCCCTGCCCTAGAAAAACTTACAGAACAGAGACATGAAACAGCATTTGCAAACAGAAGGTAATTAAACAACAGAAACAGAGTCTGTAGCCAAAAATGAGTCACCTGGAAAAAACTTGGGATGCAGTGCTGTCAGGCTGGCTAACACACAGAGAGTACAACTTGTATAGCAGGCAAATGGAAATGCAGCTAATACCGGGTAATCCTGTAAGTGCATGTAGCTCAGAAAGGCCAAGGATTTCTCTCGGATCTCAGCTGAGCTTTTACCAGCTTCTTAAAAAAAACAAAGCTAATGCAGAAGCATTTGTTTGCAACAGTTGCAACAAGCAAGATCTTTCCATAACATTAAGTGTCATATTAAAATAAGTCTAAATAATACTACAGTACACCGAAACATGTTGACTCTTAAGCACAGATCTAACTTAAGCACAGATCTAACTTCTGAAATTACATTACCAGTGAAGTTGCTAGAAACACCATTTTAACATACATGCATGTGCGTATGGACTTTCCTTAACATAGTTACGTGAACACTTGCTATATATAAGAACACTTGAAAAAGACAATCTGATTCTGACACAAAAATCCAATGTCTACCGTTGTCTAGTACGTACAAAAAGCACATTCCCAGAAGATTTAATTCTTCAATGTGGGCAAGCTACTATGCAAAAATACGCAGTACTTCCTGCGCAACTGAAAAAATATACAGTATATTCACTGAAGAAAGAAGCTCTTGGCGTTGTATTTCTCAGAATTTTCTGAAACAAAGAGAGATCCTGCTACACTTCAGCTGTGACACTAATACACACACAGGATACGACACGTGAATAGTTGCAGAGACAGCAGTTGATGAAATGGTCAGATGGTGTTCTCAGTGAAAAGTGGCTTGCAAAAAAAAAATAGGTTAGTATGAGGATATCTGGACAGCTGCAACGGTGGGGAGTACTTCAAAAGGGAAGAATGGCATTCAGTCTCTACACAGAACGGGAAAGACCATAAACAGATACTTACTTCACAAGGAAAGTATCCTGGCAGTGACACAACACATGAAGCTATTACAGTCAAAGTGCAGACAGGACCAGCTTCTGTCACAGGTTAAGACTGTAAGAGAGGACCCAGCTTGGATGCAAGCAAGGCCAGAGGGAGGCGGAACATGGGGGAGCCTGGATTCAGGTTGTGGGTCAACCAAATTCCAGACATGGAAACAGGTAAGAATGAAGGAGTGAGGAGCAAAGCCCAGAGACGGAAGAGCCGTCAGGGCAGCAGAGGCCACATCTGCATTAGGAAGTAATGGTGCACCAGCAAGAACGCACCTGTAGACCGAAAGCCAGCACTGAAGATCTGACATCTGCACTGTACACTTTGAGCAGCTTTTAACCTTCAGAGCTAGTCCTAGTCCGGTCTTGTGGCCTGAACACCCATCAACTGTTAGGATCACTCCTAAATTCCTCTGTAAAGTGAACCAATGCGCAGTGAGCGTGGTTTAAGGAAAAGATTCACTTCAAAAACATATTGCTGGCACAAACTGAAACTGTAACATAGTTTTATACATATATATACACATATAAAAAACTGTGTCAAAACCAGTTTCTTACAAGGAGGAAGGCACTGAAGTTTTAAAGATCAACAATTTCATTGGAATGATGTGGGTGAAGAGAGGACTGAAACAAGCCAGTAAATGAGAGAGCAAAAGTGACCAGAAAGACCTGCAGTAGAGAGGGTGCTGAGAGAGAGAAGGACTATCTAAGCCAATAAGCAGAACTGAAGTTTCAGATAAGAAGAGAACGGAAATGTTGATCTGATGCACAGCAAAACAAAGATATGTTTGTGAATTCATGAGGTACGTACTGGGGGAAGGAGGAGAAATGGGGAAAGACATAACCTCCAGAAATCAGAATATACAACAGCTGAAATCAGCCTGTCCAGGTGCTGATTTAAGTTACATTTCTGCTGTGCTTTCCAAGACAGCAGAAACTTTTACAAATAAAGTTGTTTTCTTAAGTTAATGTCAAGAAAGTAACTAACAAGAAGTACTATTAAAAAGATGAAAAATCTGAAAACCAATTTCAAGCAACGATATCAACTGTTATTTAGCAGATGCAGGGATTTTCTGGAAGAGTTTTTGTCCATTCTTGCATAATCAAATGGAGAAAAGTCTATTAGAATTTTATGTTGATTTCCCAAGAGGCTCCTTTTGTGCAGGTCAGGCAAAATATTCCAGGAAAAAAAGAAAAAGTGCAGCTTTTAAAAAAACCTTAGAAAATTCAGCAGACCTGAAAGAAATCATCCACAAGTACAATTGTTTCAGTTTTAGAATTTTCCTACAATCATATGCAAGTGCAGATGGGTGTACATATACATCTGCATACACACACAAATAAACACGGACAAATTCTTAAAATCCTTGTTACTATAAGGAACTGGCATCTTTCAAGCCAAAATAACACACTGTTTTATCACACTGTGTAACTACTTGTGTACCAGCGATTTATAAATTTGCTTTCTCTGTGCACACGAAAAGCCATCCCACTGAACTTCCAAATACAGCCAGAAATTTGCCATTAGCAGTTGAAGCATTAACATTGCTCTAATCATCCTTTTCATTTCGGACATCTGTTTCTAATTAAAGGACCGCAGGCAGCCCTGCGAATGGTCACGAACCACCCGAGCGCCGAGCGCTGGGAAAGGTGCACTCAGGCGCTGCTCCTGCCAAAATCGCCGTGCAGCCAAACAGCTGCTGTCATGCTCACGGAATGAAACAGAAGGGCTTGCAGGACTAGTCTTTATTTATGAGCACTGAAAAACAATCATAGAGTGGGAGTTCTTTTAGCAAGCCCTGTTATTGTCTGATTCATGTCTGTATTTTCAAACCAGCCCTGTTTTTTAAACAAAGATTTCCTAGATAAGTGTTACGATCATGGAAACGGTATTCACAACAGGACGAAAAGTATTCCTGGTAAAAAAAGAAAGGAGGCTCTGGTTGAAAAAAGGATCCTAATCTTTAATACGTGGGGCTGCCAAGTGAAATAGTAACGCTGCATGCAAGACAAATCATGTTTGGTAATAATAATCTATGACATAACTCGTTGCTTTTTCAGGAAAATTAAATAGGATATTTAAGTATGCTGCACTGTTAGAAACTACATCAACTCAAGTCTGTAAAGAGCACTTTAAATCCATGTCTATGATGTGCTTAGGGTAAGCAAGTTTATTCACTTGCTCAACCTTAACTGCAAAATCTACTGAGGTTGCTAAATCACACATTTTAGCAACTATATTGACTTAAAAGCAAGGGAATAATGGGAAAATTAATTTTAAACTGCCTACAAGCAAATTTAATGTGATACAACTATGTTCCAAAAATGTCACTCACTCAAAATAGCCTGAACTGCTGTAAACTGTAAATCATCACAACCCACCCATTCTGAACAAACACAAATAACTACTGTGTGTGACCAAACTCAAACACAAGCTCACGTACTCGAGTGATTTTACTACAAATGTATGGAATATTTTGCTTCATTAAAACCTCGATTAGATATACTAGTCAGTTAATACATTAAATTTTCTAGCAATATTCCTCAGAAGAAAAAGATAAATACAGCAAAATTAAAATAGAAATATATTAGAATAAAAAGCTTCCTGTATGGATTTGTGGTGTACTGAAGAAATGCACATGTGGCCAACAGTCTGTTCATCAGTAGAAACACAGTCGTTAAGTGGATAAAAGCGGCAGAGAGGGAATAAACTGCCTGACTCTGGCAACTCTCTTTGTTCATCATAAACACAAGCAAGAAACCTCCAATTACCTCTTAAACAGCAGAGGGGAGGTATAAAAAATCCTGTTATCTGAGCAGGCTGGGCACATTAGTACTTCATGGCATCTAAGAAAGCAAGCAAGCACTATAGTGAGGGACCCCCAAAGAGCAACCCTTCTTCTCCTATGGAGACAAGCTGCCTGGTAAGAACATCGTGAGGAAGAACCTAGTACAAACAGCAGGAAAAGCTGCCGTCATGAAGACTAATCATCATTTCCCAAATACAACTGCAGAGAAAGTAACGTTTTAGAGGACACGAACACAGCAAAAGCCTAGAAGACTAGAAGTAACTTTCGCTTAAATCAGAAGGCCAGCACTCATCTGTCTCCTCTCTGCCACTTGCTTGTCAGGCACAAGCATCTCTCACCAAAACGCAGCTGAGGGTAAACACAGCTTACCCACCTGTAATTTGAGCACTTGCCGCAGTTACCCATTTACCACCACTCAGTCTGGACCACTAAACAAACAGGTCCGTCTGCTTTCCCTGGCTTAGCCAGAGATAATTCTGCAAATGCCACGGTAGGAACAGAGCCTTCAGAGAGTTCAACATCACACAGACGGGTGCTAATTGCTTCTGAACCTCCAGCTTCTACCCAGCATTGGGCCCATAGCCAGGAAGGACACTAACAAACCAAAAATGCAAAAAAACAGTACTATGGTTCAGAATGGATGAAGGAAACGCTGCTTACCCTGAAGAAAGAAGATGAGAAAATAGACAAAGTACAGAGATGAGTCCTGGAGAAGGTGACCTGAATTACAGCAGTTCATGGGGCGGTACCCTCGGAGGGTCACCCTCCAAGTACATAATTAGTGCCAGGCCTGAGAAAAAAAACACTAAGTTAATGCAGCCAAGGGGAGAGAGGGGAGCTTGGGAATTGGGTGGACAGGGCACAGAGAGTACATTTTCTTTATTAATATAGAAGGAGCAATGATGGAAGAAGCAGACTTTCCTCACCCACAGCCAAGTCCTGGCGAAAATCAAGAGAAGCCACTGTAGAGATCAACTCAGAAGATCACTGTTGCTTTGGTAGAGTGGTAAGGCCTGAACAGTGCAGACAGCTTCCAAGGAAAAGCAATTTTTCTTTTAAGGTGAAGAACAAAGGTTTTCTTTCCCCCCCTCCCTTCTTTCCCCTCACCCCCTCTGCCCAAGTAAAGTGGAAACATTCAACACCAACACACTGAATTCTGGCCAACCTTTGTGTGGCTGAACGTGCCAAATTTATGCTAGTCTATACAGCAGAAAATTAATCCCATTACACAGTATATCATCTCCAAAAATGAAACAAAATACAGAATTAAAACAGATGGAATAGGAACAATAAAGGGATTAAGGTCTAATTTGTTAAGATTTACTCTAAAAAATCACATTTTATTCTAAACCCACATATATAACCAAGTATTCGAAAACTTTGTTCTTCACTTTTTAGGCCATGCTATACTGAAGAACCCTGTAGCTTGAGTTAGGCTGTGCTGTCACTTCAAAGTACACCTGGAAGGAAGCAGCAGATGTGGGAAGGGGAAGAAAGAAGTGTGTAGCCTGGAGAGTTCGGAAACTATCTCCACTGAAGAGGAAAGAAAGACAAGTTAGATGAAAGGGAGAGAGGGAAACATTAAAACACACCAACAGTGAAGAAAAGACTGAGAACAGACTTTGCTTGTAAACCAGAACACTGAACAGCTGCCCTTATGCTTCACCACAGTTAATGAAGACTTTCGTAATTGCCTTAGCAGTCAAAACGAGCATATCCCCCACATGATATATAGACACACATATATATCCACACAAAACATGCTGAATGATAAACTCTTACAATATATCCCAATTCCTTTAAGCAGAAGTTATATAATGTTCTGTTTAAGAATGCAAATTTAGGGTCAAAATGACCTTAAAACGACAAGCTTGGAAGTTGCTAGCATTAAAATATTGAATGTTTATGAGGACATACAAGTTCCAGAGGACAACTAGTTATATACAATTCATTATAGTTTTATAGTTAAAATGTGACTGTGTTAAAGAAAAAGACGACAAAACCAGAAAGCACACACACTTACTATGTCTGTGCTATTCCTGAAAACCTGGCAGCCTGTTATTCCCAACAAGTCACTTGAAGTACCTGCGTCTACAGGGCACATTGCACCCTAAACTATGCTTAAGTTATCAAAGGCCTAACTATACACGCAGACAAGCACTGTTTTCATTACTAACTCGGAAAAGGCTACTTTCCTTTTCTGCTTCTTTGCTTTTCTCACCTGAACTCCTCCAACCCAATGCACTGCCATGCAGTTAGTTCCTCAACCTAAGGTAAACTGCTGAAATGGGAACCCATCACGAAGCTAAAAAAAACAAAACCGAAGAGGAAAACACATTCAACCCACAGAAAACAAAACACAGTGGCTACCTACCACTACATTGTAAGGGATCAGAGATTAAATGATGATACTCAGTTCAAGCAGCAAAAAGCATTACCAACAGGACACGGTCTGATTAACTCAAATTACATAAAAGCTGCTTAAAGTTTTGACCAATAGCTGGATGAACCCTTCTTCACGAAAAAGCAGAGCACTCTGAAAAATTAGGTGGATGCTTAAGGCTATGTATGTTTTAAACAAAGAAGGCCTCTATATATTTCCTTTCAATCAGGCAATATGCCTATAAGCGTATACTTATCAGGCAATCTGAACAGATCCTATACCATTGCTCACCCAATAGAGAACAATCCAATTCTCCCTGCAGAAGGTAGAAACGTGGTACGTGTACATTTGAACACTTCAGCAGGGAATGCTGTAATTAAGCCTGCCTCGTCATGAAAGACCATCAAAGGGCGTCAGGGAAAAAAAGTAAGCCTCAGGCGCACAGCCTTTCTTCTGTAATCTTCCTTCACTGGAATCCCTCCCACATCAATCTGGGAAGAAACTGTACCCTACTTTATAGAAAAAGCAGTACCAAACCAAAGTCTGTTGCATTGCAAAGAAAACCAGTATCCAGCTAGAGCTACCTCACCATCCAAGACTTGCAACTATGCAAGACAGACACATCCCCATCCAAGGAGGGGACTGATACTCACGTAGTGCTTCACTTTGCTGTGAGTCTTTAACGGAAACCACCGAAATATTCAGCATGTACAATGCAATAACCAAACAACAAATCTCTGAACTCTGAAAATGACCGGTGGTTTTGACTAGCCTCTTTCTGCCATACGCCAGCTGTCTGCAACTATCCCTCCCACATGCACTGGCTACTCAGTCATGCTCTTGTGTCATATTACACTTCAGCTGGATCTGTCTTAGCATCCGTTCTGTACTCTGCAACTCACACCTCCTTCACTGCAGTTCTCTGAAGCAAAAACTGCCTACTCCTCTGTCCAACACAGTTGGACACGTTAACTGCAATGTGGAAGGGCTGCTGGATGGTAAGAAATAAGATTTCTGTATATGACTATGTATATTTTTACATAGTCAATCACAGTATTTTCGTATTAGATTGCTTTGCCATTAGTTAATTTTCCATACAGTGGATTCTGCTCAAAGTCAGCTGCTGTGCCGCACAATACTACTACACGTATTTAGAACAAAAGTTTAGGGAAAAACAAAATCCACTTCCTTTCAAGCAACAGCTGATAACTGAAGCCAGTCCCCTCTTGCTTTCTGGGCCTCCATTACCATCAAGTCACTACTAGCAGTAGTTTTTCTGAAAGCTGCAGCTGTTCCATCAACATAATGCCTTAACTGCAAACAAGTTTACTAAATCATGTTGCCACTTTCCATGTGGTTTAAGAATGCAAAGGTGTACAGCATAATTTCTAAGCGCCCGTGTTTCAGAATGACACATTATGAAATCTAGTTCTTAATTGTAGGCAACAGGGAAACCCTGGGGAGCAGGAAATGGACCTCCTGCATGATGTAGAGAGGCAGCAAGGGGGCTGCCAGCATCACAGCAAGTACTGTAAAGCCTTGCTGCTAATAAATGACCTAAGGCTACATGAACTTTGACCCCTGAAATCTCCAACATCAAAACCAGCATAGGTTCTCACTTCATTTTATTACTCAGTAAACAAGAGACATGGTTACAATCAAGGTGTGTTGCAAGTCAAAGCAGAACATGAATATGGTATATCACACGCCTTGTTCCAAAGCATTCGGCATTTTATTCCGTGAGCACACTGTTGTGTACCAAACACAGGCAGCTGTGATGTAAAGCCAGTCATTCTCCCTTTGGGAGTCAGGTACCTGGCTCAGTACATTTCCATCCACCTTGTATATTCACAGGTTTTATACCCGCTCTAAGTCTACCACATGATCTCACTCCTTCTCCTATGTTTACTGAAGGTATCACCTTACATTAGAAAAGAAGGAGCTGGGGAAGAAAATATACATTTAAATGTGCACGCAGTGGGAAATGATATACTGTACTCTGTGCAAGATTCTCTATTTTGAAAAAGAAAAAAGAGAGTATGTGTGGGTGGAGGAAAGGAAAAACATCAAGAAGCAGTCATTTTTTGTAAATGAAAATATTCATAAAGTTTGTTTTGGTTTTTTTTCCAGTGGTGCTTTTATGTCTTAGGAGCACAGATTGCAGTAAAGAGCAAAAAAACCAGAACCATACAACCCCATTCACATACCTGCCAGACTTTAAAAACTGTCTTAGTATATGGTACGTTACTACAAAATATTTAGTATGAAGGGTATTCAAGAGAAATATTGCTGTTTTAAAAATTACAAACTGATGTAATGTAAAAATTTAAATACTTACTGCGTAGGAGCCTATGAGGAATGCAGCATTTGCTTGTTTTTTCTGATCAAAGCCGGTATAATGAATTATTTTCTTCTTTATCAATGAAAATGACTGTAACAAGAAATGAACAACATAATGATTTTGCATTTTAGACCTTTCGTGCCTTCTTTTATAAAATTAGAGGAATGCAAGCGTCTGTTCACCTACTTCCAGCCACATGTATTTAGAGGACCAACTATACTTTGTCTCTCGAAAGCTTTGGAAGGCTCTATTGCATCTCTACCTAGATCGTTCCAGTATTTTCCCAGTATCCAGCCTAAATAATTTTTGATGCAAATTACAGTAATCTTTCTTTTTCTCCTTAAGTGCATTTAGTAGTTCTGACTTCAAGCCTTATGTAACAGATAGGTGTTTATGAGAAGTAACTATAAAGCGGCATTCTCAAGAACATCACAGACATGTTAGAATCACAATAATTTTGAAAATGGAATTTAGATTTTTTTATTCTTAAAGGAAACCTGACTCTAGATATATTAGCTACTAGCTGTTTCTAAGGATCAGAGCCAACAGAAAATATATACTTAGATTAAAATATTTTAAGACTATTTCTAAATTTTATCATAACTAGCTTCTAAAAATTTCATCTCAGCTTGGCATATAGTTTCTCCAATTATCTTAGAACAGGGATGGAATGGCATTGCCAATATAAATGACACCCATGCATGTGATGGCAGCAAAATCCATGCCCTACCTGGCCCTTGAAACAAATTTTGATGTGCTTGAAACTGTGTACTTTGATTAACTGTTAAGCTATCATAAAATGTCACTATTTAAATAGCAATGTTACTTGCTCTCCTACTATTCAATGCACTCAAGATAAACAATCCCCAGATCACTAGCAGTATGTTCCTGGCAATCCTAACACACCTCTCCAATATCAAACCCAAGACATTAAGAGGAATTATAATGTAGACTTGTGCTGCTTCAGAGCACCCTGTAAACAAAAATCAGACAATCTTCTCTCCAGTAAACCTGTTTGTACTGTCAGAGGGACAAAGTGAGCCTGAATTATGCAAACTAATACCAGTGACAGACAAGTAATAAAATATAAAAAATCTCTGTTAAACTATAATGTTCTGTGTAGTTCCCAGTTTTCACAGTTCAGTGGCAGTTTCAAGATCTAAGCAGTTTTCAAGAGGCAAACTGTGATTCACAATAATGCTAATAAGCTTTTTTATCTGCCTAACAGGTTTTATACGTCAACATCTGTTAGAGGTCACCTAACTTGAAGTCATTCATGTTAAATTAACTTAGGAACACTCTGTTTTAAAGACATCATGCTCTATCAATTAAGAGTCCAATCCCGAAAATTGCTGAGCAACCCTCAGAGAAGATAATCTTTCAGGAGCTTAACATTACTGACACAGTGGTGCACCTTTTGGGTCATAAAAGTGACTTTTCCCTCCTGATCCTCCTCCTCCCCAAATTCACCTTGATAAAATTTAGCATTCATATTCAAAACTTAGCTGGATAAGTAACCCAGGAAAGCAAATAAGCAAAAAAAAAAAAAAAAAAAAAAAAAAAAAAAAAAAAGGCGTGCTGGNCCCACTTGCTTTTGTTCTTTAAAAAGTCAAGAATATTGAATAAAAAAACCCCAAGTGTTACCTGTAATTTCTTATTAAGCTTGCAACAGTATCTGTAGACCATTGCCAGACTGAGTGGTCCAAAGTCTGCATAGAAGCTGGTAGGAGAAAGGGGAAAAATTGTACATTACCTCTGTAAATCTCCTTTTTTTTTTTTTTTTTTTTAATTGCATAAAGCAAGGAGCAATAATATATATGTGATATATGTGCATCATTCTAAAAACAAGAATGCCTTCTTACATGCACACTATTTTATTGGAGGGAACAGTTTTGTCACCTTTAAAGTGAGACTAAAACTTTATTCTTTGTTTTCCATACAGCACCCCTAAAAACCAAACTGGAATCCTCAAGGTTTGAAAAATTCACACTATGGTATCACTCTGTGACAGCAGTTTAGAAACTCTATTTTAAGAGCAAGCTAAAAGTTCTGCTTTAAAAGAAGGCAACTAATATTGCTAATGAAAAGTGAACAGAGAGAATAAAGATTGATAGTACTTTCAAAAATGGTAAGCATGTCCTTGGTCAAAAATATTTAAAGAATTAGCAGCATTCCAGATCACATACAAAGGCATACGCTGTTCATTACAGGGGAAATAATATATCCATTGTCAGCTCATAAAGACTTGAATTGATTTTGCCAGTTTTTTTCTTATTCTACGAAGTTCAGACATTCCACTTAGTACTTAAGCAACCAAAGACATCCCCTTCAGCTCGGCAGCCTAGTGTGCACTTCTGAACATAAAGTTCCATCATGTTCCTGGGTCTTCTAACAAGAATGGGTACAACGAAAGCATCTGCTTGGATAAGATTTTTAAGAAATCCTGATGGGAAGCCAAGAAACCATCCGAAGACATATAAATCATCATGGTACATAAGTCTGAGAGGAACAAACTCATGTAATTAGTTCTACAATGAGAATGTATGTTCGCCTCAACAAATTTAAAAACTGAATGTCAACTACACTCGTTCCTCATTGCTGTTTTTCTGTTTTATTCCAATCATCTGTAAAAAACAGGAAAAAATATGTCTGTACTTACTTCTCATACACAAGTTCATCATCTATGCAGAAATAATGAGTATTTGCAGCTCCACTCTTTGGTTTTTGGCAGCGAATTGCAAAATAAAGGCGATCTGAAATGCAAGAAAACGTAAAGCATTTATAAACATCACATTTTTATGATGAAAGTCTGAAGCATTACCTGTCAACAGAACAACTTCAAATGGTTTAAAACAAACTAAATCTTTTTTTAAGTATGACCAAACTACACATTATTATTTCTCTGGTGTTAAGCAACAAGGCACACAAAGATTGAGGCTTTTTGCTCAGCAGTGTTCCCATAATCCGCAGCTCTTCAGTGTTCTTTCACAAACAAAGTGTTCCCAGGAAAACTACCTGTTTGATGAATTCACAACACAGCATGACCGTGACTTGCACCCACGCATGCAGCAGAGACCCACCTCTTTTTTGGCAATAGATGCCACCTGTTGCATTCCAAATACCAACACACACACACACACACAGAGCCCCCAAACAAGCCATGAATCCATCAGCACCTCACAGCACCTACACTAAAATCTAAACAGCAAAGCATGCTCATGCCAAAACACAGTCAGTTCCCATCTCCCCACAAACTGATGATTTTGACAGCAGTGTCACGCAATTAAAGTCTGCAGGTGACGGATGCCAGAGGGATGCGAGGGGACAAGACGGCAGCCCACCGCTGCCCATGGGAGCACCAGCGGAGCCACTGCTTGGACATCTCATCCCCATTCCCATCCACATCCCAGCTGTCCCTTCAAAGCCTGTGTGCAAGCAGGTAAAAGGCACCTTGCCTTGCGTTCCTTTCTTAAGCTGAGGGGAAAAAAAATGCCAACAGTATTCACATAGATATAAATTATTTTTATGGCCAGGGAAGCTGTAGCCCCAGTGAACTTCAAACACTGAGACTCTGCTCCTGCTGTAAATTGCTGTGTGCTTGCAGTAATTGGTCAATAAAAACTGAGGCCTTGCAGCACCATAGCAATACTCTTCTTCCTCCTGCTGAAAATATATAATTACAAAATCCACTGATGAAAATGCAAACCTAAAAGGAAAACTTGATTTTTTGCAAACCAGTTGCTTGGAACAGATATATTACTTAAATATCAAAACAGATTACCTAAATATAAGGCATATAATTTCAAAGCATAATTTCTTATAAGGAAAAACTGTATCTCATTTTCCAGAGGGCAGGAAAAAAAAACCCAACAGTTTATGCTTCAATACAAAATCCTTCATGACTAGCACTCAGAAATCATTATTTGTATCCTGAAAATACACGGTAAGGTATGTCATGAAATTAGTCCCCGTGTCTATATTTCAACACTCACATGCTCAGTGCTCACCTATGTACAGCAATATCTCAGGGCGTGGAGGCAGACAACACCACCCAAAAGTGTACATTTGCTAAACACACATTTCAGCAAAACAGCAGCCTCTGGTTTGGCTTAAACATTCACAGGTCAGGTGCAACCAGTGGGATGTACAGTACCTCCTGAGCAAGGAGTTAACAACCTACTTCCTTACTCTCTCAGCAGAAAAAAGGCACCAAAAATGCTCATTTGATTTCTAATAGTCCCATCTTGCAGGCACAGCAGCTGCAGTACTCCTTGGGAAGTGCATTAGCCACTTAGGAACTTCTGTACCTCCAACATTTACCAAAGCATCTCCTGACAACAAGCCAAAGGATAAAATTCAAAGTAATGCTGTGGTTTTCTAAGAAGTGATTAAACTGGTCACAAAAGGCAAATACATGTGGAGAAGCAAGCGTACCTATGCCCCGACTGAATGCAAAATACCATGGGGAAAACTGCTTCACAGAAGGGCAGTCCTGGTAAAGTGTTTAGGCCAACAATTTGGGGGTGGAGGTAGCCGCAGCTTCCCACATCTTCCCTGCACCTGTTCCCACCACTGTGTTGATCCCTGTGCTGTGTCAAGGCGGATTTGTGTGAATCAGAAACTGTAACAGGCATCCTACCACAGTATTAGAAAAAAAAAACAAAAACAAAAAAGAGGAGGGAAAGAGAAAAGGAAAAGGAAAGGGAAAAAGAAAGGAAAGAGAAGAAAAGGAAG
>VWYH01000140.1:333558-354523 GCA_013399365.1 Pampusana beccarii
CCGCGCCGCCCGGCGCCGCTCCCCGCGGGGCTCGGGCCGCTGGAGTGGAGGGACCCTGCGACGACGACGGCGGCGGCGGCAGCTGACGCGTCTCCCCGGACACCGGCCCCTCCCACCGCCCCGCGCACCTACGGCCCCCCCGCCCCCAGCCGGCGGCAGCTGCCGGCCACCTCCCGACACTCCCCCCGCCGCCGCCTCTGATTGGGTCAGCGCGGTGTGGCGTCACCAGCGCGGAGCGGTGGGGACGCTGATGTCATAGTGGCCGCTGTAACAGGTGGGCCGAGGCGGTCGGTGCCGCGTCGGGGCTGCTGGCGGGGCCCTGGGCGCCTCGACCCCGGCTCTCCCGCCGCGGCGGGCGCTGCTGACGTGGCGCCGCTCTGCTCCCGGAGAGCGGGACGGTGGTGGCGCCGGCGTGACCCAGCGCAGCTCCGGGGGTGCGAGGGCTGCGGCTGCGGGATGAGTCCGCTCCCGCGGACGAGTCGGCACCGCTTGCGCTGGCGTAAAGAAATGCGCGTTTTCAGTTGCGTGTCTTGAGACGTCAGGCTTCAGGTGTCTGTCGCGACACGTACAGATGGAGGGTCCGGAGCGGGGATGGCGTTGTGTGAGGCCACCACAAACCAGTCCAGTACACGCCATTTTCATCTGATCTGGACGTTAAATGGATTTATCTGGAAAGTTATAATAGCTGGGCTTGAGTCGGCTTCTCAGACACAGTGATGCTTCAAAATACACCGTTACTGTGAGTAGGTGTTGAAATAATAAAGCTAGTAGTTAAAACAACTTCTGAAAAGTGCTCCCTCCCTGCCTCTGTCGTGACAACAGCCCTTGCTGAAGTATTGTACCGTCTGCCCGGTATGAGGTCAGTGTTTATCCTGCAGCGGTTTCCAACTTCCACTGCGTAACTTCTTAAAACTACGTTTTCTAGATAACACCAGAGACCTAAAATTCTGCTGACACTCTGAAAAACATTTCTCCCATGGATGGTTGTGGCTGTCCTTGTTCCACATTGTTAACGCACGTGCAATCATTGTCTTGCAGTGCACCAGCAAACTCGGTGAAGCTGTGGCCAGATGCAAAATGCAGGACTGATGGTCTGATTAGGCTGGATCTCCTACTGAATCCTCCAGTCTCCTTCCTTCTTTTTGTTTGTCTGCGCTTTAAGAATCTTTCAGAATAAGTGATTTTGCTGGGATAACACAAAGGCCGTGGTATGGTTCTTGTCAGTGTTGCAATGATGAATGTGGATGACTTCAACCAACTGAACTGTCAGACTACAGTTTAATTCATTCCAGTCCTTTTTGAGAGTCCACAGTTCTTTTAGCTGTGGTTAGTTTTATATATTTAAAATGCAGCAATAGAACTACTCCTATTGTGTATGATTTTAGTTCCACTGAAGTAGAAAAACACCAAACACTTCCTCCAATATCAAAAGCTTCACGAAAATGAAAGTGAAATGATTGCAAAGCAAAAGTGGAACTAGAGTCAGTATCTTCAGGAGTGGTGATCAGGGCAATGAAGCAGAATGGAAGCACTACAAATAAACTGAATAATATAATTCTTTAAAAATATTTTTTTTCTGTGTTTCTTGTCATCGTTTAATAAACAGAAGACTGGTTTTCTAGCTTGCTTTCTGCTGTGGCTTAAGTAACACAAAGGCAGCAGCATTCTGGAGTTTCCAACATGCTCAAAAATATTGTTGAGCTGGGGGAGCCCTGGAAGGAGGCAACAACTCCTTTTTTATTAATGTGTGGTAGTGGCCACAAAAAGCGGACTTCACTGCCCTGTAAGCCCCCGTTGCTGGTTGGAGTCTGTTGCGCCAAATTCTGAGGAAGCCTCTGGCCTCCCCTGAAACCACAG
Organism: Pampusana beccarii; assembly: GCA_013399365.1. NCBI lineage: Eukaryota > Metazoa > Chordata > Aves > Columbiformes > Columbidae > Pampusana > Pampusana beccarii. The sequence goes on from VWYH01000140.1 coordinate 335,416, forward strand.
GGGTTCAGTCTGCACGACGGCTTTTAGCCCTGAGCCGAGTGGTGTTTAGCAAAGCAGGGAACTTTTTACATTAATAATATCCACCTTCTGAACACACCGTATCAAAAGTTTATGTAATGGATAAGGTGCTAGGGCATAGTACCTTTAATGGAATTACATTGCTCGGTATCATTACGTTTTATAAAGTCTTTTATTTTTCACGAAGGAACACTGCATTTAATTTCACATGCTTTTAATGGCGTGGAGCTCTCTGGAGCTTGCTGTGGGCCTGCCAGTGATCTTAATGGATGCAGGGACAAACTTCAGAATACTGTTTTACAATTGTATTAGTGTTAAGGCTTAAAATGGGAGAGAAACTTGCAGGTGAGATATGAATAGTAGCATTTTACAATGTAGGCCAAAGACAAGACACTGCAGTGGAGGATACGTTCCTCCATAAACCTTAGACAATCTTATTTTTAAATTGCTAAAAAGAAGTGGCTTATGGATGAAAGAGGACACATCTGCTTTAATGAAAGCAATATATTCTGAACATAAACATTTATAGAAAAATGGATAATATGAATTCTGACAGAACTGCAAACTAAAATGCTGTTGTCCTTAGCTCAGTTGTCTAGGACAGAAATAACTAAGGACATTTTTTCAGAGACCTCTTGCTCTTGAGGTACACACATACAAAGGAGAATATTCTGTTGCAAATCTTCATGCAAAAACAAGTAATTGCCTATAGCTACTCCAAAACTGACATGATCAGAAATATTTTTAAGACACACACCTCCCTACTCTTACAGACACACCTTTTCATATGATGCAAAAGAATTGCAGGCAATGGATGACATATTTAAAATATTTATTTAAAACTATAAAACGTATTTCATAATGTCTGCTAGTTCTAGATGCAAAAGCAGGCATAAGCTTAAATCCCAGTGTCCAAAACTGTGATTTTTCAAGGTATATTTTAATACAAGGTTGTCACGTGGTGCTGGGAGCTTTGAAACATTGCTGAGCAGCATTGGATTGAAAGCCAGTGTGCTCTGCTGAAGGCAATAATCCCGAGTTCTTCCTGAGCAAAACCAGATCTTTTAGCTTAGTGCATCATGAACACAGACTTTTAAAATATTTTAGCAAGATTGTTTGATGAGGAAGTAATAAAATACAGGATTTTTTGCAATAAACCTCTGTTGTATTTTAGTTTTTGTTATACGCAATGGAAATAGCAGTTTTGTGCCCGTCTTCAGTGCCAGGCAGTTTTATTCTGTGCTCTGATTTTTGAGATCAGGTTTCAGATGTCCCATAAAGACACAACAGTACCAATGCTGGTGGGAACTCGCTGGATAATTGTTCTTGGTATTATAGAATACAAATAAAAAAAATCATATACTGTGCCAGTGTCATATGTCAATAACCGGGGGTTTGTTTGTGAAATTTACTGTTTTAACTCCTGCCAGCTGCAAAACTGTGTTAATGGGAACATGATCCAGCCTGTTTTTATCCAGGTGCAAAAAATGAACTTCATTACCTGGAATGGAATGAGAATAAACATGTAAATGGTTGAATAAAGTATTTATTTATCCAAATACATAAGTGAATCAAAGAAGCATTCTGATTTCCTGCTAGTTCTTACAGAAATGTGTACTAGCTCTATAGATTGCACAATATACTATATCTTAAACAATGACATAGATTTTTTTAAATTAAGTTACAGAAGCAAGGAAAATTGAGGCATCTAATTAAATTAAATCTGCTGTAGCATGATGTTTCCTAATGATTTGATGAGATTACTTTGTCATGTTGCAGCCCCCACTTCATGCATTATTCCTCCAGTAAAACCACATTAAATGCCCAGAATCAAATGTGAAAGCGGAAACTAGAAGAGCACCACAATGTCAAAAGAAACACAACCCCTGGAAACTTTGTGGCAGTCGTTCCATCACCACTCCTATTGATTTCTGCAGGGTGGTGATCAGCTTTGTGCCACCTCTGTGGAAGATGGGACTACACAATAACACTTCCACAGGTTCCTTCAGCTGGCAAAATCATAGAGTTCAAGACAAGACTGCCTCCTTGGGATCCACAGGGACAGCAGCTGAGATGGTGGCATTAAAGCAAATGGCTACAGAAAAAGACCATAACTTTAGCACAAAAGAAAGAAGCTCACCTGGGCCTAAAATCAAAGCTCCTCCCTGCTGAGCAGGATCTCCTTGAAAATCAAAAACTGGGCCAGTCATCGCTCTCCACATACTCTTAAAGCTTCCCAGAAGCATGTTTGATTTCACATGAGGGCTCCGCACTAGACAAAATGGCAAAATATTTGTTATCTAGAAATATAAAAGTATATAAGGTGAACAACAAAATCAAACAGCTGCTATGAATAGTTTAGAGTTTCCTGATTACAAGTGTTATGACAAAATATAGCTTACAAGAAACAATCTAGTGGGCAACTCCCTTCCAATTTACATCATGATTATACTATTCTATCTGAGCATTCTTCTTTTGCTCTAAGTCCAAACAAGGTGAGAAAATTATTCTTACCTGATACGCTATTACCTTCACCTCTTTTCATGCCAAGTGTTTTATAAATTTCCCTTTGTGGATCTACATACATTTCATGTGTATACCCAGTTAAAGTGCAAAAGGGCTGCAAAATATATGAGTACAAAAAAAGTAACATTCTTAAGGTTGAGACAGTAATTAATTAGGGTTTACCGACAGCGGAAAAAATAGTGACACTCCCTCCCCGCACTGACTTGGAAACTCGTGGATTTATCATGTTAAGTCAAAGGCCAAAAATTTTTAGCCCCAAAGCTTCTACTAAAACAAAGCTTCCAGTGAAATCAAGAAAAGATGTTTCCTTAGCAAGCCCCAGTGATTTTGAAACTGAAAGTTTTAGTTATTCGCTTTATTCATGTACCACTATTAAAATTGCTTCATGAAAAAGAACACCGTATTCTTTTTCTGTTGTTGCAAATGGCCATCTTTTCACAGAGTGAAATCCCTCAATGCAGACCCTTAAGACACAACAGAGGACACAATGAATTTAAGGAGTACTTTATTTACCTTGATGTGATGATAAGATGACTGTCCAATAACTATAAGCCTCACATTTGCTTCCTAGAACAGAACGTATTGAAACTGTAAAGAGGAACTCACTGCTTCTGCACGGCTGCAAAGCATTAGCAGAATCTGGTGTCCTGAGCTAACAATCACAGTGCACTGGGGTAAAATTAGTTGAAATTAACATCACCTACATATCTGAAGCCTGCACCTTCGTCGGCTACATCAATTTATTAAGTGAAAAATTATTTTTAAAGATAACTTTTTATTAATGCTACAGAAACATGTAACCTAAGTCATTGTTATAATTGATTACAACCTGCTGTGATTTTGGAAATTCAAAATTTCCACTCAGTTGCAGCTGCATCCAAACAAGCAGCATGCAAATACTGGTGCACATACAAGTACATCTGTGATTTACATATATCGGTGCTCATTAATAGATATAAATTGCATCCACGTGTGCTTCTGTCTTTCGCAGGTTCAACATTAGGCCTGAGTCTAACATAGAGGCCAAAACTTAAGTTCATTTAGATGCCAGTAAAACAGTTAATAAAATATAAGGTCATCTTAATATTAGGGTATAATATTTGCCTTTCCCATATGGAATAATTTTGCTTGTTATGAAAAGAAGCCCTCCTAAAACCAGAATACTCACACTAAGAAAAGTATGGATGGTTTTGATTCTCTGTATATATTTGAGCAGCCAAATTAACAAAATGTCATTCTGAGTAACACTGATTGAGCAGTTTAGAAAAATCTGTCCTGAGAACAGGAGCTACCAAAGAAATTGTCCCTTTTTATCCACAAGTTCCTAGTCCATCTAAGGCTTATTGTCGGCAAGGAGCTGAGCCTCTGTCATCGGCTATGTTGCTGGTGGGAATAAAATACAATAAAATCTCAATCAGCAGTCTAGAAGAGACAGATTGACCTCCCACATTTAGCATTGCCTTTTTCTGGTATCTCCTGCCACCCAACAAACACCCATCTACAGCAACCTCTGCCCACTCCATTTCACCTTTTTGTCACTATGTCACTCCTGTTTGTACAGCTGCCTGGAGAACAGGTCACACCACTGATGCAGCTTACAAATAACCATAGAAAATGAGACTATTTTTAATTCAGAATAATTTTCTGGTTTTGTTCCATGCACAACCATCAGTCAGCCATACCACATAATGGAAATGGCAGTAGTTAGTGATCAGAATACAGCTGCCCAGGGCACTACTAATACCAAAAGAAATGCCTGTTCGATGTTGTCTTGCTGTTCAGAACACAGCAGAAAAACCAGCACCAAGATAACAGGGCAGGGAGAAATAATGCTGCTGCAACAGAGCATGTAGTGCAATAAATTCTATTCTGGATCTCCTAGGCAGATACATTATGGCTATCGTAGCAAACAATGAAAGCACTAACTTTCTTCTCAGCCTTTTTTTGATTCCTAGAAGGTTTAACCCTAACGCAAGCCTGCAGTGGGACGTAACAAATCTGCTCGACTACAGCAACCCCATGTATATATTAAGGGCAGAGTACTCACTTGTAAAAATGCCTTGGGGACTTTTGCCAGGTCTTCTACGTACTCCTTACAGGCGTAACACAAAAAATTCTGCAACATAGCCAGTTAGACGTGTCAGAAACAGATGTAATTACATAGCAGTGATACACCAGATTCTGACTTCAGGCACAAATCATTTTGGAGGTGATCAGGAACTGGGAACAGGAAAGATTAAAATTCTTCGCAATGACCAAATTTGGATTAGGATTCTGGTTTAATCCAGGCCTGAACGAGGACACTGGGCTTGGGGCTTTGCTAATATTTTTACCTCTGGATATTTTAGGAATGCGAGAGCTGGCTTGCCAGCTGGGACATCAGGGAACACAATACTTGTTTCCTTAAAGCCGCGGTTGAAGAATTACTTCCTTTTAAATAAATACTGTATCATTTTACCAAAGAACGGGAGGTATGGGAAGCAGAACTGATCTGCTTTTATATTTTCTCTTCCTTCTGCTCCAGCCCCCCTCGTGTAAACTCCTCGCTCCCCTCCCCGCCCCTCTCACAGCCCCACAAGGCGCCTGTTCGGGCTCCAGGCCGGCGAGACAGCTCTGCCCCGGACAGCCGCTCCCTTCTCACCCGCACGAACACCACGATCGCTTTTTGCTCCCCGTACAGGGCCTCGAAGGGGATGCTCCTCCCGTCCGCGTCCACCACCCGGCAGCGGGCGGCCTCCCGCAGCTCCGCCGCCTCCGGCCGCTGCCCGCAGCCCGGCGTTCTGCCGACCTGCTGCGTGACGGGCGGCGCCGGCGGCCCGGCCATGGCCCGCTCCGGCGCCTCTGCCAGGCCTGCCCGGCCGCGGAGGGGGAGGAAGGGAAAGGCGGGGCCGGAGAGGGGAGTCCGGGGGCCGTGTGACCGCGGGGAAGTGCCGGGGCTGGGCGGCAGGGCAGCGGCTCCTTCCCGTTCCTGGAAGGGGCGCCTGGTGGGCAGCGTCGGGGTGCGCTGCACCTCCCGCTTGGCGGGGAGCTGGGGAGTTCAGGGATTTCGGATCGAGAGACGCAGGAAATCCGCGGCCAAAATCGCTGCGCGTCGGTGGCAGCCAGGGCGCGGTTTGTGCCTGGAAAAACCTAACAAAATCAAACGGAGCGCCCTAGAAATCGAGTGCTAGCAGGAGCAGTGACATTATCACACGGTCTCAAGGTCAGAGTTTGCTTTGCGGGATGCTACAGCATTTCAGAGGACTGCGAAGCAGCTAGAAAACTCTTGCTTTCGAGAACAGCCGAGCAGCTGTATCAGAAAAAAAACAGACCCGCGTTCTTTATTGAAGTAAACACAGAACTTCATGGGACTTCGGCAGGTGAACAGGGTGCTGAGGAGTCTCGAGTTCTACTGTGAGTGTATCCAGTGCACACAGAAATAAGTGAGCAGTACTCCCTAAGAAAATACTTGAGGAGTATAGCGTCTTGGGTTGTTTTGTTAGCTGAAAGCTCATGAGGAGGAGAGCACTTTCCTTTTCTTAGTGGGCTGAGGAAAAGAGTTGTTACAGAGAACACGACTGGAGGGATCTCCAGAAGTTGTTCACCTGTATGAAGCTCTCTGATGATGTTAGTTCTGGAGTCTCTCGGCAAATTGTCTCAGTGTCTATAATGTTATTCGAAAGTATATACCCTGTACTTTGGGATAAGCCTGTTGCTTTTGTATTGCCAGGAGTGAGCACAGAGAACAGGTCAATCCCTGTAACGCATTGGCTTTTCACCTCTACACGGACTGATGCTATGTTGCCCTCAATCTTTTGTATCCTAGACTAAATAACTTTTTTTAAAAAAAGCTCCTTCATCTCGTAGGTCATGTTTTCTAACATTTCTAGAATACAGATTTTTGTAGCTTCCTCTGGACTTTATAGATGGTTTCCGTCGTTCCTGAAGTTCAGTGCCTAAAACTAGACACAGTATTTTAGCTAAGTGGTGGGTGTTCTTCACATCTTGGGTCTGCGCATCCGCTTAAGCATGCTGGCATTGTGGTTGTGCTTTTTGCAACAGCACATTTTTATTGAGTTCTGTTCAGCTTGAGAGCCACTATTGTTCCCAGTTGGTCTGCTCTAGACCTTCCCTAGGAGGGAGTGCGTTCGCACCATTTCTCTTAAAATACTTAATGAAAGAAATTATCTCTAATGTCACAATGTTGTGAAGTCAAATTAGCTTGATATTTTATGCAGAATGATACAACATAGTTGACCCTCTGGTTGGGTTACTTCCCAACTTTGTTTTAAAATTTGCCAAAAAAACCCTAAGGTGCTTTGTGCCACGTTAGCAGCAAAGACAAGTCAGCTCTGCACTATAAATAACAACACGAGGGGAGGTGATCCCTGGCTGGTAGCTCTGTATAAGTTTCCAGCACATACATACAGGTGAAACCATCCAGCCACTAGTATAGTCCTGTTGTTTCAGTAATGAAAGCTCATTGCATGATATGGATCCAGCTTGTGGCTTTGCCAGGTTAACTGTGATCATCATAATAATACTTTGCTGAGCTAGCAAATCAGCAAAGCACTTGTGTGTTTGTCTGTGGCTGTGTACTTCAAGAACTAATCTTGCAATCTGGTGTGCCCTCACAATTACTTTGGTTTGAAAGGCAATGAACTCAAATTGGTAAAGAATTTCTGAAAATTGTGAAACTTACATTCTGCTTGATATAGTTAGGCTTGACGATTTTAAAGGTCTTTTCCAACCTAAATTATTCTATGATTCTATAAGAATTTGGGCAGTATTCTCCGTTGTTGTTGTCATCAGGCTTCTTTGTCCACTTAGCAGTTACCTATATATTATCCTGTTAGATTTCTTCAGCTATCAGCCCATGAACCAAATGTGGGCCGTGCAGCCCTGCTCTGTTTGCCGTCAGCAATACCAGTGGGAATGGCCTGCCTACCCTCGGCTGCTGAAGGACCTCACGGAGCAGTGAGAACTGACCACTTTTGACATGCTTTGTGCTTCGTCTTGAGGCTGAAGTGGACAGGCTGGGCACATGGCCCTGCTGTGTAAAACCTCTGGGCAGCATCGGGCAAGGCCCAGGGGCAGAGCTCAGCGCTTGGTCATCAGTACAGCTTGGGCCGGGCCCCTCGCCATTGCACCTGGAAATCAGAGCCTGCAGAAGAGGCAGTTGCACCGCTACAGGGGGTCTGCTGCCTCTGAGCAGGGGCACAGGTACAGATGAGCCTGCTGACAAAAAGATTCGGGCAGAGTGGTGTCACTAACTCAAGAGGACCCTGTCCTGGCTCAGTCTGTGTGTTGCTGACCTTCTGCCTAGAGTCCTGAGAGCTCATTCTCACTTGAAATGAAATTCCTCAGGAGCCCGGCCTGTCTAGGAGAGCTGGTAAACATTCCTGAGAAGCTAACCAAGGCTGCCTGCAGACTTTGCTCTTTTGTGCTATTTGGTCTCCATAAACTACCTGAAGAAGCTGAACTTTAACACCTGGTTCCAGCAGTATACAATTGAGGAATAGCAACTTTCTTCAAAGGATATTCGCCAAACCATTCTCTAAAGCCCCTCAAGCAGTGTGGATCTAATTTCTGATGGAGTTTCTTAAGTGTTTCTAGACCACAAGTATGACTTGCTGTCACCTCCAGTTTTAGGGAGAAAGAACAGAGGCAAAGGCAGTTGAACAATGACATGTCCTCTGAAAGAAGAAACACTCTAGTAGTCTCTTTTGAAGGCGTAAGCTTAAAGCCTTTTCACTTATGTATGCTTAACAAAAATAGAGATATCAGTTCTACTGGCTGAGATGGGAAGAAAGACTCCATATCTGCTGATATTGGACAGTATTGATTGTCTACTAAAACCATAAAATTATTCAATGTGATTGGTGAATAGGGAACCTTCCCCTTGTTTTCCTTCTCCTCTTTGTAGCTGTTAAATACAGAAATGTTGATAATTTAAAAAACATAGTCATCAAAGTGTTGTCTTCTTCAGTGTCTTAAGGAGAATCAGTACATTGGCATTATTAATCATGATGTAACATTCAAGATGGAAGTCACTATCTTCACTGCAGTGCAATTTACAGTTGTAAAGAGAAACTTAGCTAATACTTAATTAATCAAGGGTTGGTTTACTTTGTGCCATGGATAGGAAATCAGATTCCTAACACTTTAAGAAGAAAAGTAATTACACACAGATGTGGAATAGTTTATTTGTTCTGTATTGACTAGTGAAACAAAATACTAGCTGAAATTATGCAGCCTGAATTTCTTTCTTTACAACAACTGAGCAAAATATCTGACAAGAGGAGTGTGACCTATATCAACAGCATAAACACTGTCTAGAGTATGTGGTGTGTATTTTTAAAGCAACATGTTATTACAAATTTACTGCAAGATGTATTGTTTATTTAGCAGAAGTGTATTTGTTGTTCTTGTTCATCTGAGTATTATTTAGCTAGAGATAACACGGTTATTACTTATCAGCTAAAAATAAATTAGTATTTACAATTCCAGAGTAAAAACATCATCCTAAGTGCTAGCAAAGAGTGAGTTTGTTTTAAACTGTTGTAATCAAAAAGCAGTAAAATGTGTACTGTCCTGTAGATAAGAGGCTTTTTCCTTTATAGCTCCCTTTCATTGTTTCCATAGCGTTGTGATACGTCAGCGGTACTCTAAATTTCTTGGCACAGGGTCATGGGACTAATTCTTCTGATCAGCAAGGGGAATCATTTACAGCCTTGAAAGTCATGCTGCAAATGCTGGCTTCATCTCAGTTTTTTTTTCTACTTGGTGCATGCTCCCTGTCTCCTGATGTGGTTTCTCTTTAGTTTTACTTTCTACATTTTCACTGAGGGAGAAGATACTACAGTTTCAAAACTTGCCTAAGTTTTGCACTTTGCTTTTTCACTCCTTTCAAAAATTATTCAAGATTATTTACAAGACTAAGAGCTTTGTAGGTCTGGCTGCAGTGTCAGTATGTGTTGCATACTGTTGTTTCACAACACAAATAATGTAAATATAATTAAATTTCTACTCTAATAGTTTAGTGATTTATACTGACATACAGAGAGAAAAAAATTCTCCTGTTACATTTGGCATATTTAGGTTTGTAACACAAACCCTACAGAGATAGCAGTAACAACAAACTTTACTACACAACAAAATGTAACAATATTAAAATGAAAACCCCACACTTTGGTTAATATAGCCTCAAGGCATAAAGAGAGCTTTTAATGCATTTAATGTACTTGATTTATTTCTGTTTTGCAGCTATCTACACCGTGTGTTGCAAATGAAAAACAGAAATGACCATCTATATGTCACAAATAGTAAATTATATGTGAGGATGCTCCTTACTTGCTGTGCCAATGTTTTGAACATTTCTTTAAATAATTAAGAGGTAGCAAGTCTCTCACCTGCAGAAATCACTACTGAAATAGGTGAGACATAGTCAAAAAGCAAATAAAATACATGCTGCAATCCACAGTGGCCAAGCAGACTTGTCTTATATCTTGTTACCAATAAGGCTCTTAGAAAGTAAGCTAATTATCTTTAGTGTTTCCATTATAGTGTAAACTAGATCAGGGGATTAAGAGGTGGAGAATGTGAAGAAAAGCAGAGGTGATGTCATGGAGTGTTGAGCCTTGTTATTTAAGACTCTTGCAGTGATGTCTTACAAGTTAAACACAAACTTTCTTGCTAGTTCCCTTTTTACTTCCAGCAGAAGAATCTAAAACTCCACCCAGTATTCTAGTGTTTTTTTCTCATGCAGGAAAAGCATACCATAAGAAGGTAGTAGTTCCCAGCTGCTATTTCTATTTTCTATGTTCATAGTGAGCTGGGTGTGTACTTAGCAGTAGATTTAGTTCAAATGGCTGTTTTACATGTGGCAACATAGACATTTAGCTACAGTTAGGAATTCCCTTCTTGAAGCCAGTGGATGGTATAATATATTTGCTGGAGGCTAATAACTTGAGCTCGTTTTAGCACACACTTGAAACAGACCTCATGTATTTCCTGGTGTATAATTAAGGGTAGCATCACTTTAACGTCAGACATATCTCTTGTGCCTCGTTGCTAGAAGGATCAATTAGGAACCCAGCCCAATTCCCATATAGATGTAGATTTTATTTTTTTTAGCAAGCACTTAAGCTTGACTGACTGCTCATATCCCGAGGACTAAAAATCCATGGCCTGTCTCCACCGTTCTCCCTTTCAAAATGGCTAAAATGTGTTGCCTAATTATCTGTTTATTATTGTGCATCTCACTGAGGTGATGTATGTGCCAAATTCAGATGAAGTAAACCACAGGTTTTATTTACTAAGGCCTTCCTGAAGAAATTATTTAAATAAGAAAAAGTCCGAAGGTAAAATGTTTAATGGCCATCATGTCAATCCTGTCAGGAACTTTAGAGAGCACAGCTTTCCAGCTGGCTCTCCTAAGAGGACCTGTACAATCCTGTCCAGTGGAAATAATGTGTTTGGTTCATTAACACTGAGAACTTCCACCACAGCCAGTAAAACTCATGCCGGAGCTGAGGTGGTGGGCCCAGCGTTAAGAGCCCTTTGGGTCTGGAGTTGGTGTGCATGTTGGTGTGAATCTTGCACTTGGTACTGTGAGAGCTGATCCTTGGCTTAAGGCTCAAGAATCTCGCCCCTGCTATATCTTCCAGTGTTTAAACAAGAAAGCTGTTTTTCTTCCTGCTGTTTGCATCATAATGGTATTATTTGCTTCAGCAAATATGTCAAGCTGCTTCAGAAGATTTTTACTTCTTAATTATTTATTCTTTCCTTGTTTTTCAGTTGCTGTTTTTGACTCTTTTTATACATACTTTTCTAATGCAGTCATTTGTTTATGGACAAAGCTAGTGGTAAAAATTAATGGAATAAAAAAAGGGGAATACAAATGCATTAAATGTACTTTAGTTATGCTCAACCATAAATAAAAATATGTTAACGTATCAGCTAAAACACAACTTTTCTAACTGAAACATCTGTAAACATTAAAAAGTGTTATCTTTCTTTGCAGATTGGTGAAAGATCATTTAAATTAGTTCCGCTTTGTGTACTGTTGTTCCATTACATGTTATCTTTCGTGTTACAAGTTAGCATGTCCAATATCCTTCTGTCTGCAACCAAAGATTTTGCGCATAAGAGCTGAAGAATAAAGTACACACAGAAAAAAAAAAAAAAAAAGAATGGTAAAGGAATGAAAAATGGCTGATTACATTCTCCTCAAGACTCCATTAATTTATTTTTTGCATTTGCCTCATTGTTCTTCTGTAAAATGTTTGCAACAATTCTGACTTAGTTTCCTTGATGCTGATTTTCATGCATCAATAATTTGTTACAAGCAACTTCTGCCATTTCTGTGTAGTATGAGTCATATTGTTTTTTCAGACTGAGTTGACTTGCTCTCACGCTCTCTCCAGAAAGCATAATCAACAGCTACTGCTTAAAAGTTCTCATTAGGCACTTTAACAGTCAAGCTGTGGTCCTGCCATGGTTTCCGAGGTCCTGGCGTAGAACTCTAGTGACTTCAATATAGGTTTGACCATACAAATAAATTAGCTAGATATTATAACAGTCAATCTGTTAAATGTACTTCTTTCTGTGCTTCTGCTACCATTAATTCGACAAAGGGAAATTCTCTAAAGAAACAATAGTCATTGTTTGAACGTATCAGAAAAGTATCGATAAAACAGAAAAAAATAAATCAGAATTGTTTGGGCGATCTTTGTGGATCCCATCCTACTTCACTCCGACTGCTTAGCAGGCTGCTAATAGCTAAGGCAGATGAGTCCAAGCAGGGATTATGGATGGATGGATGGATGGATATACTTATTTATTTATTTTTTAAAATATATAAAATGGCTTTTGATCAGCTTAGTCTGTGGGCCTGCTTATTCTACTCTAAAAATGTCTTCTTCAGGAAGTATTGTCCACTCAGGACATGCGTTTGTATTCGTTCTTTTTCTCCACAATACATTTTTCACATGGGTGAGGCGTGGATGTATCTACTTTGGAATGCTTCTTCTGTGGCCTATGCTTTTGCATCCTTATGGCAGTGACTTGAACAAAAGCTTTAATAAGATACTTTTAAAAATCCTACTTTTAATTATTTTTCGTTCCGTATCTGTGCAGCTGTACTTTAACTAGATCATTGTAATTCAGCCTCTGTTTCCAACAATGTAATAAGGAGCTTGTTCACACTTGAAAGTTAATTCTGATTAAAGTAGATGTAAATTTAATTTCTATTGCTATTGCTGAGTAGCTCCACTTGTGGATGTGCTTATTTGAACTCCACTTATCTGAAATAACTTTCAAATAATGAGACTAAATCAGAATAAGGGATAATTCTGCAGGAAAAGACGTGTAAAAACACAAAGTTGTTCAGAATAGCTATACTCATATTGTGGACAAGCTGTGAGAAGTCTTTTAGTGTGGTACAATTTTCAGGTGATAACATCTCTGAAGTCTCCATGTTCTTATCTGTGATGTCACTTAGATAAGAGAGTTTTATTTAATTTCAAATTGAACTAAGAGGACTGCTTTATTTGAAGAATATTGATGGTAGGGTAGGTAGGGTAGGGTAGGGTAACTTATTTACTGTATTCTAGTTCCAGGAGAAAAGCATGAAGAAGAGGGAGTCAACAGAGAGTCAATAGCTGACTTCCTCTGCTGAGTGACGGATAGAAAAGTCTTTGCACAAAGAGTTTGTTACTGTCTGTCTGCAGTTGTCCACACAAATTTAAGTATTACAAACAAACAAACAAATAAATAAGGTCATACCTTCCTCAAGTTCTAACAAGTAAGTTAGAGTCCTAGAAAGATTTTTCTCACGTTAAGGGGAAAAGCTGTCTGTTGTGGGTATACAAATTCCATTTTCCTGGATACACCATCTCCTTCTGTGCGTTGTTGAGGCATTCATCAGATCTAGACAGTGGTTTACTTCTAAGTGTAGAATGCCGCAAAATTTGATCCTGCATGTTTACAGGTATACTAGAACTTGCACTGAAAGGCTTGTGAAAGATGGAAGGAATGGGCAAGTAGTATGTCATGAGTGCAGAAGTCTCTGTTATTAGTTCTCCTGACTGTTTGAATGATATGTCAACCTGCAATCACAGACTTCCACTAAAAGGTTACCAGTTTTGCTTCTGTAACAAACAGAAGCTTGGAAATAGTGCTAATGTACCTAGAATTTCAAATTCAGCTTAAAACAATCCCCAGATGTGCCACCCTTGAAAGGATTCTGTGTCAAGAGCTACCTTTATTTGAAGCTGGCAATATTGAAGTTACCACTGCTCACTTCTCTGTAAAACTTCTTGTAAATGCTGCATGTTTATCCCGTCTCCCTTCAAATTAACAATACATGGCCTGTACTTGAAGGAAGGAATGCAGTTATGCCGTTCTTTTCAAGTCTGAATGAAATAAAAGCACTTTTACTGTTGAAGCTGTGTCATGACCTTGTGCTTTCCTCTGCAAGCACTTACCAACATGTGGGCTTCTAAAAGTATGCACAAATACTGCACAGCAGTTTAAGATGAGGCGAAGGAGTGTACGTTATCTAAACAAAAATGCAGTGGAAATTTAGGCCGACAGAATGCAATTGCTAAAATGTGATTTAGTCAGAACTCCGGGGGTAACCTTGTTCACAGTGCAGTGGAGAAATCTGAGGACTGCAAATACCACAGATACAGGTTTAATACTGCATCTCAAAGACAGTGCTTCCAACAATTCATCCTGACACCGTGCTGGCATATCATTCAATACCACCTCAGGGGTAGGTATACTGCCTGTGGAGTCACTAGTGTTAATGCCTGCTATCTACTTATAAACAGGTGCTCTTTGGCAGTTTTTTGTTACCGTAAAAAGAAGAAAGCATACAGCATGTATTTTATATAACTTACACTTAACAATCTTTCAGCTTTAGTGCATATATACAGCAGAACTTAGAGGAAACAAGAATCTGTGAAACTAATGCCATGACTGAGAAAAATCTGCTGTCCCTGAGTGTGCAGGAAGAGCCAGTGGAGGATCCACCTCTCCTGTACCCTTCACATGAATATGTCTCAGCTGCAGGTCCCATGAGTCTCTCCCTGCACTGAACGTTGTAAAAGCATCCTCAGCTGGTGGCATTCCACTGGGGACCAGCTGAGGTGCTGTCACAAGGAAAACAGCCACGATTTGGGGAACTAGGTTTGAGGTTATACACATAAAATTTCTTTCTGTCGATTTTCTTACTTGTTTTCTTCTGCTCCAGTGTGGTTTATTCATGGGTCACAGTCCCTTTGGGGGAGTTACTGCCCTGGCATATGTACTGCATGAACCACACTCCCTTTGGGAATGTCCCTTTCCTGGTGGTGACTGTCTAAGGGCTGTAGCCCCTCAAGGATGTCCCTACCCTAGTGCATGTCACTCAAGGGCCACAGCCCCTTCAGGGCATCCCAGCTGTGGGCTGCAGACCCTTCAGAGGTGCACCTCCTCTGGCATGGAGCACCTCTGGAGAGCACATCTCCATCTGTGCCCTCAGCGGTGTTTCTACCCATGTGTCTCCTCTACTTCTCCCAGCAGCTGCGACTCTTTCTTAATAACGTCTGAACAGAGGCACCATGTGGTTGGTTGAAGTTTTGGTGTGTGATGTGGGGTGCACGCTGGTTTCAGAGCCAGGTGGAAGCAGCTGTGAATGCACAGGGCAGCTAATAGATAGGGTTGACTGTTTATGGGTAAGAAGGGGGAAGGCCAACAAGGCGGATATCCTGGTGGGGTTCTGTTGCAGACCACCCAACCAGGATGAAGAGGCAGATGAAATATTCTGCAGGCATCTTGGAGAAGCCTCACAATCTCTAGCCTTTGTTCTTGTGGGGGACTTCAACTTCCCAGATGTCTGCTAGAAATACAACACAGAAGAGAGGAAACAGTCTAGGAAGCTCCTGGAGTGTATGGAAGAAAACTTCCTGACACAGCTGGCCAGTAAACCTACTAGAGAAGGTGCCCCACTGGACCTGCTGTTTGTGAATAGAGAAGGACTCGTCAGTAACGTGTCCGTTGGAGGTTGCCTTGGGTATAACAATCATGAAGTGATTGAGTTGTCTCTTCTTGGAGGAGTAAGCAGGGTGATCAGCAAAACTGCTACTTTGGACTTCCAGAGGGCAGACTTGGACCTGTTCAGAGGCTGGTTGGCAGAGTCCCTTGGGAGGCAGTCCTGAAGGACAAAGGAGTCCAGGAAGGCTGGTCACTCTTCAAGAAGGAAATCTTAGAGGCGCAGGAGCGGCTGTCCCCATGTGCTGAAAGACAAGCTGGTGGGAAAGAAGACCGGCCTGGCCAAATAGAGAGCTTTGGCTGAAACTCAGGAATAAAAGGAGAGCTTATGACCTGTGGAAGATGGGGCAGGCAACTCAGGAGGACTACAAGGATCTCGTAAGGTTATGCAGGGAGAAAATTAGAGGGACAGAAGCCCAACTAGAGCTGAGCCTCGCTACCGCTGTAAAAGGCAACAAAAAATGTTTCTGTAAATACACGAGCAACAAAAAGAAGACTAAGGAGCCTCTGCATCCTTTAGTGGGTACAAGAGGGGTCATAGTGACAAAGGCTGAGGTACTAAATGTCTTCTTTGAATCAGTCTTTAACAGTAAGACCAATTGTGCTCCAGGTACACAGCGCCCTGGGCTGGAAGACAGGGACAGGGAGCAGAGTGAAGCCCCAGTAATCCAAGGGGAAATGGTTAGTGACCTGCTACACCACTTAGACATGCACAAGTGTATGTGGCTGAGTTGGATCCACCAAGGGTACTGAGAGAGCTGGCACAGGTGCTCACCAAGACACTTTAAATCATTTATCAGCAGTCCCGGCTAACCGGAGAAGCCCCAGTGGGCTGGAGGTTAGCAAATGTGACACCCATCTACAAGAACAGCTGGAAGGAGTATCTGGGGAACTACAGGCCTGTCAGTCTGACCTCAGTGATGGGGAAGGTTATGGAGCAGATCACCTTGAGTGCCATCACACAGCACATACAGGACAACCAGGTGATCGGGCCCAGTCAACATGGCTTTATGAAGGGCAGGTCTTGAATGACTACGGTGGTCTCCTTCTGTGCCAAGGTGATCCACTTAGTGGATGAGGGAAAGGCTGTGGATGTTGTCTACCTGGCCTTTAGTGAAGTCTTTGACACTGTTTCCCACAGCATTCTCCTGGAGAAACTGGCAGCTCATGGTGTGGATGAATGTACTCTTCATTGGGTAAAGAACTGGCTAGATGGCTGGGCTCAGAGAGTTGTGGTGAATGGAGTTAAATCCAGTTGGCAGCCAGACACCAGGGGTGTTCCCCAGGGCTCAGTATTGGGGCTCAGTATGAGGGGAGTTAGTGCACCCTCCGTAAGTTTGTAGATGACACCAAGTTGGGTGGCAGTGTTGATCTGCCTCAGGGCAGGAAGGCCATATAGAGGGATCTGGACCGGCTGGATTGTTGGGCTAAGGCCAATTGTATGAGGTTTAACAAGGCCAAGTGCTGGGTCCTGCACTTGGGTCACAACAACCCCAGGCAGGGCTACGGGCTCAGGGAGGAGTGGCTGGAAAGCTGCCTGGGGAAAAGGATCTGGGGGTGTTGGTCGACAGCCAGCTTAACATGAGCCAGCAGTGTGCTCAGGTGGCCAAAAAGGCAAACAGCATCCTGGCTTGTGTCAGGAATAGTGTGGCCAGCAGGACTGGGAAAGTGATTGTGCCACTGTACTCAGCACTGGTGAGGCTGCACCTTGAATCCTGTGTTCAGTTTCGGGCCCCTCACTACAGGAAAGACATTGAGGTGCTGGAGAGAGTTCAGAGAAGGGCAACAAGGCTGATGAAGGGTCTGGAGCACAAGTCTGATGAGGAGCAGCTGAGGGAACTGGGGCTGTTCAGCTGGGAGAAAAGAAGGCTTGGGGAAGATATTATCACTGTCTACAACTACCTGAAAGGAGATTGTAGCGAGGTGGGTGTCCATCTCTTTTCCCAAGTAGCAAGTGATACAATGGGAGGAAATGGCCTCAAGTTGCACCAAGGGAGGTTCAGATCAGACATTAGGAAAAAATTCTTCATGGAAATGTTTTTCAGGCACTGGCACAGGCTGCCCAGGGAAGTGGTTGAGTCACCATCCCTGGAGATATTTCAAAGACATGTAAATGTGGCACTTATGGACATGGTTTAGTGGTAGATGTGGCACTGCTAGGTAAATGATTGGATCTGATGATCTTGAGGGTCTTTTCCAGCATAGGTGATTCTATGATGCTGTATCTATGAAATACTTAAAACTGAAATACTTACACTTCCTGTTTGTTAGTAGCAAAGTTTCTTTTGAAAATGGCTCCTCCTCAAGGATGTCAGAGAGCCCACTGGAATTTAACAGTTGAAAACAGATGAGCAAAAGTTAAAGCAAAAGGAATTGAAAGTGAGGCTATTGAGAGATGAAATGTGTTTGAGATTTGTCACAACACTGACTTTCTTTGAAGATATCTAGCTACAATTCCCAAAGACAAGTCTTGGAAAGCTCTGAGTTAGTATGAAGACTGAGGAGATGCTTTCTTTCATGTCTAGCTTGCTAGGCAAAAATTGTTATTCTTTATCACGTGAAACTACTGACAGCGATCTATGCCTGTGATCATCATCTCAGCACAGACTGCTGTAATAATTTATATCTGAAGCTAATGGTAGGCACCAGCTTTACTTGGTGTAAATGCTGCAGTTAATTTTCCTTGCATAAAAAATACACTACCAGTAGCTGCTGTAGTTCCCAGGATCCTCCACAGTCTCTTATTTGACTTCTAGTTTCCATTCAAGAGGCCTTAATCTTAATTTGCACCTTGATGGGAAAGCTATGCTCTCAGGAACCATGTAGTTATAAAGCTCTGGACAGATGGGTATGGTTCTTGGAAGAGGTCACTTGACTGTGGAGAGAGCTAATGGATTAAATGAAAATGAATTTAAACTGCAATTTGCAATGCTTGCCTTCTAGGAAAATCTTTTGTGTGTTACTGCGGGCAGAATTATATTGATAGAAAGGTCAGGAATGAAAGGAATCAGCAAGCAAATGAGAATTTGGACATACTTGGCTTAAATGTCCATCAGGCAAACATAGAGAGCAGGATCCACTGTGAAGCATTCGTTGCATGTCCTGAAGAATTGGAAATATGTTGGAATGGTGATGATTACCTTACAGGAAGCAGAAATGAACATAATTGTACTCATTTTAATTGTTAATTAGCCACAGAAATTTAAAAGGAAAATGGGATTTTTTTTCCCCTGAATGCTGATGACAGTCAGTAGGAGCAGATTTTTTACTGTTGAGAGAGCCTGAAGACATCTGGGTCCCAATAATCATTAACTTTGAGAAACAATTGGTCTCAACAAAATTGCAATCATGCTGGTGTGTTTGCTTTCCTTTTCTTCTTGGCTGGTGCTTTTTTTGTTTGTTTGGTTGGTTGGCTGGGTTTTTTTGTGGGGGGGTTGTTTGTTTGGTTTTGTTTGTTTGCCCTTTTTTTTTTTCCTGACTTGCTTCTGTAATAGAAGGGGAGGGGCACAAGTCTGTTCCGTGTCAAGCTTAGTTTTAACTCCTGTTG
>VWYH01000140.1:354865-390841 GCA_013399365.1 Pampusana beccarii
TTGGTTGGCTGGGTTTTTTTGTGGGGGGGTTGTTTGTTTGGTTTTGTTTGTTTGCCCTTTTTTTTTTTCCTGACTTGCTTCTGTAATAGAAGGGGAGGGGCACAAGTCTGTTCCGTGTCAAGCTTAGTTTTAACTCCTGTTGGGGCTCTTTTTTGTTTGTGAGTTCCTTCTAAAATATATTGTGTAGGTGTTTAGTAGTCTCTACAGAATGTGGTTATGATTTCTCTTAGATATGATTTTTTTAAAATAGTTAATCTGACTCCTGAATTGAACACTATTTTGAATATCAGTAAAGGAAAATTCATTTGAAAGGTGAAGAGGCTGGAGTGAAATAATATTTAAAAGTTTATTTGACATTAAGTGACATTCCTATGCAAGACTGTCTGAGGACCTGTAACCCGACCAGGGGTGGGCTCAGGAGGATTGTCTTTATAAGCACCATGGAGTGCAACTTCATTTTGACAGCCTTATGAACGCGAAGCAGCTTGTTGAAGAGACGAGCAGAATGCACCTTTACAGATTAACCACTTGGTGTCAGGAAAGCATAGCCCAGTATTGCTCAGATGCAATGTCAGTCAGGCTGACGCTGCACAACATTCTGTAGGCTTATTTTTAAGTTGTGGCTTCAGCAAAAGGCTGGATCTTCTGTTTCTCTATTCTTAATTTTATTTTATTTTTTTTAGTCTTTAGGTTTTCATGATTAATTTTATTCCCCTTCCCCCATCTTTGTCTTGCTCTTTAGATGCTTATTTTGGTTTGCTAAAACACTGATTAAAAAAAAAAATCCTGCTGGAATGTGTTTGGATGGAGTTGTACGCAAGAAACACAAGCCTTTCCTGGATATTTTCTGTGCTCAGAATTTGTCGCCAGAATTGCAGCTTGAAAGAATGAGTCCTTAAAAAAAGCTGTGGGACCTTAAAATTATTTATACAGGGGAGTAAAGAAGTAGGTTATACATCTACTTCAAAAATTAACACAAGTCCACACTGTTTTAAGCAGGGAAAAGGATGCTATAAAATGAGTGAAGGACATCCAGGACAGCTAGAGAACAACCTGATGTTCTGTTAAAGATTTAGATGAGCTTTCCCCCTCTCCCCTGTATTACATTATTTCTAACCTTTGCACAAGTGTTCAGCAAGATACTGACCAGTCTACCTCTGTGTCTTCCTCATGAATATTTTGCAAAACTGTAGCAGCAGCAGCAGCAGCAGCAGCAGCAACAGCAGCAGCAGCAGTTTTACTGTCTCTGTCCTGGGAAAAGCACAGTTCATGATGCAGCCAGTTTCCCTGCTACTGTGCTGCTTTGAGCATGGAAGGGTGAAGAAGAAAGTAAGTAACAGGTCTTCATCTGGTCAGCCAGATCAAGAATGTAATATAGAAATGCGGAGTGGTATACACATTTCTAGCCAGAAACATCCTCTGGAGAAATATAATATGCTATATTTCTGGTGTCTTAAATGAAAACACAGAGCCATGCCTAACACCATGGTGTCAATGTATTATAGAGTATCTGAAATCTAGGTCTGTCCCGAAGTTTGACAGCTTGACTTAATTTTTGGAAGTACTACAGCTTTTTAGAGGTATTGGCTTCTCCCTCAGACAGAGCAGAATTTACTCTGAGACCAAACAGGTTAATCTGGATACTGAGTTGTTGTCAGCTTGCTTAGTTAATTGTAGCTCAGCTGCTGATGTTTTTGTGCCAGTATATTTGTCAGAGAACCCACAATTCACTTCAGTTTGTTGCAAGATCTGTCTGCAACAAAAATGAAATTTAGGTTGTGACTACCTCTTCAAGGAAGCATTCCTCAGAAGGTGTATTTGTCCAATAATGAGTTAAATTTAGATTGGGATTTACTGAAGTGGTGAGTTGGGAAAGACACCCTTTGAGAGCATAGAGGCACAAACCCAGAACAGAGTAGATCCTATTAACTGTAGTTTACTGTAGCCTACTAGGAAGAATACTATCTGAATACTGGTTCTTTCAAGCCACAAACAACCCTGTCAGAAAAACAATTAAGAATGACACTAACCTCTTTCTGAGTTAATAAGTGGAAGCTATAGTGAACTCCAGAAAGTGAAGAGCTCTGACTTCACTGCTGACTGATGCATTAGCTGTGGTATTTTTCAGAAAACTGAAGGAAAAAGTGAGATATGCTAATGAGGATTTTATGTTATTATGTATACAGTCTTTCTAGATATATAAATAATTGGCTGTCACGTCATCGGCTTGCTATCTCCTGGCTAAAGCTTCCTGATGCTTTAGTGCTGTAATTCTTTGAAATCTAATGCAAGTATATGTAGAATGCAAGCATGGGGTTACAAAGCATTGTGGCTTACAGGGAATTTCCATATACCACAATTTAATGAAGCTTCCTATCCATTTCCTTTATGATTCAGTTGATCACTCCAGCCTTGAAATGGTATTTTGGTACCTGGCAGCTTTTCCTTTTTCCTAAATCAAAATTGCCCTGTGGGTATCTTAACCATTTGGATGTAGAAAACTCATTTTCTGTCCTCCAAGGCTATCAAAAATAGTTCAATTTTTTAAAAAGTCTGGTTTCCTTGAAATAAAGAAGAAAGAAAAGAAATATATAAAGCTACAGAATAATCTTGCACTTATTATATGCCATATCCTTGTCACTGCCCTGACTCTTTACATGTCCGCTCTGAATTAGTTTAAATAGTCATTAGCATTCCACATGGCGCAGCGTGTAATAGGGATTGCAGTGCTGATTCTAGGCAAGTGGCAACGTGAACTTCGGGGGGTTGTTTAATATTCATTGTGCACACTTTGAAAAAAGACAGAACATGTTTTTCAAACTTCACTGCACATCTGTGCATGATTGCATGTGTATTGTGGGCCCTGGTGGCCGCTGAACAAGCTGGGCCAAATCTGCCCTCAGTTGCACTGTTAAAAATCTGGATAAATTCCTTTTAAGAACAGAGGTACCCTATTTACACCACTGTAGCAGAAGGCAGATCAGGCCCACTGTTTGTTGCTGGCTGCTGTGATCAGGTGATGGTCTGTGCTTAATTATATTACAGGCCTACAGGGGTATCTATACAACAGTCTCAATTCAATTTGCTGATTTTAAATAAACACACTGCACTGAGACCTTTCTTAGGAAGAAGCAAAAAAGAAAAAGGGATGAGTGCCAGCCTCCTCTGCCTTCAAAAAGGATCCTTTGGTAGAGCCTTCTGGTCCCTAATCTTCCACGTTCTTCTACATCCACCCACTCCCCAGAGAGCCTCTCATCCCCAGGGTCAAAGCCTTAGGTCCTCTTGGATTTTCTTGGCTGTAATGCTGGGTTTCTAGGTAAATGTTTTGCGTAGTAGGGTATCAATATACTTGAAGTACTTCATCTTAGGAACTGCAAGATCATCTCTTGCTGTATATATTCTGATGTACTTCTTTGCTGAGTGTTAGAATCAATCCCAGTTTTCATGTCACAGAACACACCACTACATACAGATGTATGTCAGAGAGTCTGAGAACTGATTTCAGTTTTTATTCGTCCTGAGTTATGTGGTTCTGATTGCTCTTTTCTAATTTGCTTAGTTTATGTTACACAACATTGGTAACAATTCTTCCTGTAGCTACAGAAGTTTCAGGGTTAACTTTATATTGAGCTGTATTTGAATGAAACTGAGATGTACAAGAATGTTAGTGGGCTAAGTGATTTTTGTTTGTTCCTCTATGTCTATTGTCAGTAGAAATTATGCTAATAAAGCATGTATGAGCTAAGATTCTTTACTTGCTATTTAGAAACAGAAAATTCTGAATTGTCTGTAAATATGAAGAAAACTTGTATGCCAGCTATCATTGATAACTGGTTCACTGTGTGGGTATAATGTATGATGGTTATAGGAGGTGCTTTGTGAATATGGCAAAGATGTATTGTTTTTAAGTACAACTTTTGGAATTAGGGGGATATATTGAATCACCTTTATACAGTGCCTGGAAAAAGAATCTGAGATATTTTTCTAGCCTCTGCCGACACAGTTTATAAGAATTGACATTTCTAACATTTCATGCTGAATCACTGAGGTGAAGTGATGCTATATTTATTTTTTCAAAGATGCTGTTAACAAATTTGCCCCATTCTTAATGTAGTGGGGCCTCTCCTCTCCTCTGGGCAGCCTGTTCCAAAGCCTGACAACCCTTTTTGCAAATAATTTTTTCCTAATATCCAATCTAAACCTCCCTTGGCGCAGTTCGAGGCCATTTCCTCACATCCTGTCACTTGCTACTTGGGAGAAGAAACCAACACCCTCCATGCTGCAACCTCCTTTTAAACATTAAATTGATAAAAGTATATGATGCAAGATGTAATTGATCCATACAGAATTGCAGTCAGTGGGTGTAGTTTCGGCTAGGGTTTTGATGAAATTTAGATACATTTGGTATATTTTCAACAAGTACCTGCCACTACTAGCATGCGCTCCTGGAATTTCTGTTTGTGGTTCCAGTTCTTCTTACATGAAAGCAACTGAATAAACATTCAGTAAGCTTTTATTAACTGTCTGTGGTACTAAATGTGACCTGCAAACTCTTCTTCCCAGCCATTGCTCAAGTACAGCTTCGTGTCAGCCCAAATCTGTGGTCCTGCTTCTGCTTACTGAACAGCGATACTCATGTTGTTGTTTTTACCAGCATTCTGCTGTACGCATCTGTGACATCTCTTCCTGACACTTCCGACAACATCACCTTGCAGCAAAGAGTGACTGGTTTTCTCCTTTTCACTACACAAGAGGCCACAACCACCGACTGATCTGTTTAGTACACTGGGCTGAGCAGCGTGTACGCTCTGTATTGCACTGATTAAAAGTGGGTGTCTTTACCTAACCTTGAAGCTGTCATTGGGTGACCTTGAAGCCATCTTTCATGTTGCAAAGTACTTATCTTTGGTCCTTTTTTCTCACACCGCAGCCACATTTACTTGCTTAGCCAGATGACCATGCTATCTGCCTACAAAACCGTTTGACTCATTTCCGTCTTGTGATGATTTTCATCCTCCCTCTCACATGAGTTGTCTTGATCACACAGTGACTGCCCATCAACTTCATTCTTGTTGGGGTTCAGCTTTCATCAGCTCTTCAGCAAAGTGTTGATTTAGGTGAAGTATTATGAAACTTGTGTGAGGATAGCTTTTTCTTTGTCAGAAAAGATTACAGAAGAAGGTGCAATCTCTTGTACTGTTGCTGTCGTTGGCATGACTGTAGCTTACCAGCTGTTCCAGTTGATAATTTTAAGGAATGATAAAGCTAGAGAGGGGGCTGGCCTTTGTTACTTCCTAGTGAAAAGGCTTTAGGGCTAATACTAGTTGACTCAGGAGAAAAAAAAATTCAGAGATTGCAGTTTGGAGGTTGTTTAATACTGTATCAGGAGGATGAATACTTCATCTGTGAGTCAGCTCTGTGGAAAAAAATAATTAAAGAAATTAAAATTGAATTGTAATAGCTGTAAATTACTCTGAATGATGAGAATCAACAGAGAGCAAGCAAACAAAAACCCACAGAAGGAGTACGAATCGGAAAGGCTATATCTCTTATTTCTTTGGTGTTATGGTGATATGACTCATCCCTCTGTGGCTTGCTTTATTTGGTATTCATTAATCACTCCACAAATAACTCCGTGACTCATCTGAGCTTGGAGCTAAACATCTCAATTTTTGAAAGAAATTTCATGTTTGTGAAAGTCGGCAAGCTGAGAAAATTGTACAGCCTCTGTGTCTGTGAATTGCTAGGTCTGAAGTAGGAGAGCTGCAGATTTTCCCCCACTGGTCCACTTTTCTTCTTCAAACCTGCCCTAGAGGATACACCTCTCTGAGTGTGATAAATGTTCAGTCACCTTGCTTGTTGAGTGTGGTCTTAAATGTGAAATAGAGCACTTTAACAGTTGTGTACTTCTCGTAAAATGGAACAGACAAGTGTATTTATTTGTTTTACTTCTGATTTGAAGTAGTGCTTTAAGGGTGAAAGGTTTTTTGTCTTACTTCCCAACTAAGATATCCCAACAGAGATTCAGCTGACCAAAACTGTAACATCGTCTCTGGCTGTGCAACCTGGGTCTAAGACTCTCTGCTGATTTTGTGTCTTAGAAAACTTCTTTTCCTGTTAAATATCGATATCAGCTCCGAACGGAATTGCTCCCCCTTTAAGCAAGCCTTGAGGTCCCTGCAGAGTGTTCACTCGGGGAGGACTCCACTAGATGGCAATGTGTATCCAGAATCTGTTTATATTTGCTTTAGTGGGAGATCTTCCAAATGCATCAGCAGATTTTGCTGGTGAGATAAAATATTAAAAAGTTCCATGTGAGAAAAACCGTATATAACTAAATAATCTTGATATTTTCTGTTTAAATTAAAACCATTGTGTGTTGTTTTAATACTGCCAGATTAATATGCAAAAAAAGGGATTGTTTTATAAAGTGTATGTTTTCTTTCCCTGCTCTGTTCCATATCATAAAATATATCTTTATTCACACAGTATTATTTTATTGAGACAGATGACTCTGTATAGCAAATACAAGTAATTATGTCCATTTATAACTCAAATAATACCATTTTTTAGTGAAGTAAACATTGCAAGTTAATTGTCCCTGTCTTTGTATCACTTTCTCTGCTCAGCTCTAGCTTAGCTGAAGGTTGCTTTTGAGAGGATCCTGACTTACACACACGTAAATTGTAAAACACCAGTTTGTCCCCCACAGACTAGGGAGGCCTTTGTGGGGCAGAGAGATGAGCAGGGGGGAAGTTCTCTTGCCCAAAGAAATGGTCAGGAAATACTTTCCCTGTGATGAAAGGCAGGAGTAACTCCCTTTTCAGCCCACATAGAAGATATTCCTCACTCCTTTATTACTGTTGGGCTCTGGTGCCTTCTCTCTTTACATGAAGTAATGGATAACTAGAGGCAGCTGGTCCCAAGGGCTGGGTGCAGTAATACATGGGGAGTGAAAGGGTTTGGTGCACAAGATGCTGCATTTCACCACAGAAGCAGAGTGGAATCAGGGTGATACTGAGGGAGGCTGCTTTAGCAGATTCTTAACAGCTCATCACACACACAAAAATGAAGCTCATTTGTGACACAATGAAGGAAGAGGGAGTAGAGCTGTGGGAGAGAGAGAAAAACAGTTCCTCCAGGAACTGCAGTACTATTAAGACCTGGTTCCCAGTGGATGTCTGTGCCTTATGGGGTCTAATAGGTATGAGCTCAAATTTAATCTTTGCTGGCAATTGGAATATTCAGAGGCTACTGAGAAACACCAAGTTTTTCTTTCAGTGGGTATCTCAGGTGACTAATAATGTCAGAATGCATGCTTTAGCCTTTCCATCTTTGGGGCACTGATGCGGTCTCTCTCCTTTCATTGCTTGCCTATTTCCAAGCAACTTCCTTTGAGACCCCTTTGTCTTATCTGGCTGAAATTGAACGTAAAGTTCAAATATTGTCAAAGGGAAAGAGAGTGGCAGAAGCAGACTGAGGTATGGGCACAAAGTAAGTTTTCGTGCCTCATGGTGGTGGGGGGAAGAACAGAGTAAAAAAAATCAGTTTCTGTTCCTCGCCTTAAACTTCTGAGGAGACACAAGGTCGGTACTGAGGAAATGAAGCTGAAGTGCATCTCCTGCCGCACATGAGATGACATGTATTTTAACAAAGATATAAATATTTTGGGTCATGGGTATTCATCTGAATGGAAATGGACTTTATTTTATATGCTGGTGGGCTGCTTGTCTCTCCTTTTACCCTCCTTCTAGCCTCCTGAACTGACAAGATCCTGCTAGTTTTCACCCCTAGAGCATCTGAACAGATCTTACCAGACACAGTCACCAGCTTTCCTATACTAAAGGCAGCTCTGTGGAAGTGCACATTACTGAGGGAATTTGAAAGACTTGCTCCTGTGTAACTAAATCTGTAAGGTGTAAGTGTGCATCTTTAAAGATTTCATTCTAGCATGCTGTTGAGTTTGTTTTGGTTACTTTAGGAAGGTAATAAACTATTCACGGAATCTTGGTGCCCTGCTGAGTTGTAGTCTGTCTTTGAAGAACAGCTAGGAATTTTGCAATATGTTAGAACACCTCAATTTCCAAATTGTTAAAAGCATGGAACATTTTCACAACTCTGTTTCAAAAATATGTCCTTTGGTAACATAAATATGTAAGGTAATATGTGTGCTTGTTGAATCCGAGTCACCAGTGGAAAATGCTGCTTCTGTCTGACTGGTGGCATAACTGATTTCCATATTGATATGAGAATGCCAACGTGATTCTCATTTTCTGACACTGGCTAGCTAATGCAAGCCTAAAGTGATCCTTCTTGACTCTTGCTATACAAACAGAAGTGAAATATTGCTTTCAGTGAAGTTACAGCAAAATTCTCGCCTGTCTTGATAGTGGCCAGGATTTCAGCCATGTGAGAATCTTCTTCTGAAGGACTTGAAAACTAACTAGACAAAAAAAAAGAGGCGTGAGAAAAAGCTTTTTTTTTTTTTTTTTTACCAATCTGAAGGTACGTAACTGAGATACAAGAAAGCTGGGTGGGACTTTTTGAAAATTACATAGCTGATGTGGAGACCTACCTGGAAGCTATCAGAAATGCCTTTGTATAATGCCAAACTAAACAGGATTCTCAGCAGTCCCCACTGTACTTCCTGTATACCTGTAATAACTCTAGTCCTGTGTGAATTTCTTGATGGCATGTTGGTGAATGTAGGCGTTGAACCACTTTCCGCAGCCATATCTCAACACGACCACTGAGCTTTGCTTTCCCATGCAGTGGGATTGTGCAGTGAAATACCTATTCAGGATAGATGCCTCATTCAAAATAAGGCCTTGTGAGCTTGGTTGTTGTGTACTTGAAAAGTTCTGAACTGCATCTAAGTTCTGCAGGGAGGCAACTGCAACTGCTACAAAAGCAACATGCGAATGAAAATCATGCCCTGAAGCTACTTGGTGGAAAAAAAAAACAACCCAACAACATGACCCAAGAAAATTGAAAAATCGCCTCCAATTTGCAAGCTGATGTCCTATTACTAGTTCTGCAATTCAGCCACCAGTGCAAACCAGACACCTTGAGCACACTGAATGTTCCTGTCTTGCAAGATGCAAAACTGCAAGTGAGCTCTTTGTAAAAATATCAACCCCAAACTGAAACATTTACTTAAAATTAGAGATGTGGTAGACGACAGCACCAGCAACATATGTCACACAGCATATGGATAAATCAAGTCCCATCGATGGCTAATGAAACGCTTTTCGATATGCTTAACACTAAATTACTTTTGATTAAAAAGCTTACCAGAGAGACAAACGTAAACTATAGCTAGGTGCACTCACGTTAGGCAGTTACGCTCTGAATCTAATTTGAAATGGATAAGTGCTAACACATTTCATTTCCTGCATACTCAGTGAGACAATGTTCGCATTTTTTTTTAAACAGTAATTTCGAGTGAGTCTTTCAAAGTGCTTGAGTCAGCAACACAGCAACAGTGTTTGGAAAGATGATCATGCAAATAGAACTTCAAGTGATTTAATGTGCTCACCATTGCAGGTAGATAGCTTGATCTATGGCATACTTAGAATGATGGAACAAGCTGTGTACATCAGTGGCGTATTTCAAGCTGTTAGTATTCTTAGCAAATGGTGTTTAATATGGGTTTATCTATAGTCTGGAAAACTTACCAGGAAGTGTGATAAATAGCAAAATTATGGAAGCAACAAATAAGTGAGAGTGGATATCTAGATGTAATAGGGGAGGGGAGAGAGAAAATAAGCTGTCTGGGCTACACCATCACTATTTTTGAGCTCCTTATGCTGAATCGTGTCAGAACTGTGATGTCTTATGTGTATTCCTCAGACTGGAATCAGGCAGTCTTAGAGGAATAGTATATGTGGTACTAGTCATGATGGGAAGGAAAAAGTATGTAACTCTGTGGGAAAGGGTGCAACACCAAATTCAGGGTCAGCCAAAGAGGAAACACCAGCCCCTTACTAATATCTGAGGTAATGGAAGTAATGGAAATCAGGTAACTTTGTACAACAAAAGGGTATTTCCAAATGTAAAAAGTCTTGAGATGAAGGAAAGAAATGTTGTACGCTGATAAAAGCTTTTAAAAAATGTAGAGTCTGTAATGGTTTTTAAAAATGTAGCCAATTCTGTTTGTGATTGTTTTTGCCCAAAGGTAATTATATTGCACTCTAAACAAATCAATAGGCGCATAGTCCTGTCCCAGCATCGTTCTTTTAAAACTCCCAGAAAGCAATGAGTACGCTCACACTTTACTCAGCAGCACTCACAGAATTGTTATTGCCCTCTCTAGCAACCAGTATAAACACTTTTTTACCAAAGAAACGGTTCCTTTTTTGGAAAAGGATGTAGCCTTTGCAGCTCTGAAAGTCTGAATAGAGGAACACTATTTTTTGCACTTTTGGTGGCACTCAAAATTGTTTTGAAATGTACTGATATCACTGAGGTTTTTCAGTGCAAAGGTATCATTTGAACATAACTGCTATTCTTATTTGTCTTCTGACCAGACTTGGGTCACGATTTCTGTGATGGCAACAGTCTGCTGTCCAGGACCATGTCACATTGAATCTTCAGTATCTGCAGATGCCACCACTTCCAGCATTTAGTTGTCACAGAATCAAAGAATGATTGAGGTGGGAAGCGAGCTCTGGGAGTCATCTGCTCCAGTTCCCCTGCTCAAGTGGGTTGCCCAGGACCGTGTCCTTACAGTGAAATATTTTTTTCCTATATCAAGATGGAATTTCCCCCGAAGGAACTTTTATCTGTTGTGTCTTTGGTCACCACACATCCCTGTGCAGAAAGTACCTTCGCCTTCTCTGCATCTACCCTTTAGCTACTGGAAGACTGTCATTAGCTCTTCCCTGAGCCTTCCCTGCTCTAGGCTGAACAAACCCCATTTCTTCAATGTTTCTTTGTATATCAGATTCCTCAAACCTCTAATCAACTTGGTGGCTCTTTGTTGGGCCTTCTTCAGTTCTTCACTGTCCTTCTTGAGCTGCAGAACAGGATGAATTATTCCAGGTGTGTCCTGACAAGCGCCAAGAGGAATAATGACAACCCCCAAGCCAACCTCTGGCTGATGTACCCCAGGACTCTGTCAGCCCCATTGCTGCCCGGGCACACTGGTCACTGAGGCTGAGATTCCTGTTTCACAGGCACCTTCCTAGCAACGCAGTTACGTGACCCCAGCCAGGCACACAGGCCTGTCACTGAGCTTGTCTGTCTGTCTGATCTGCTGACTCTTCTTATCAAGACATCTTGCTAGGCTCCACTCCGCCACTCTTTGCTGCGTATGTGTGGATCTCATGTGAGAAAAATATTAAACATGAGTTAAAGGGTTAATTTTTTGAGTCCAGGGGAAGTAAAAATACAATGCTCCTGCTAGATGTTTAGAAAAAGAGAAAGGCATGTCATGTTGTGATGTAGTAAGCTTCCTGTCAGAGAAAAGGTACCGCAAGCCCAAGCTGTAATTGAACCTGGCCTTTAATGAGGAATCAGCCTGAATACATAACCATCCCATCTCTGAGAAATGGATCACAGGCTGTTCTTTTTCTGTTCAGTGAATTATTTAATTAATGACAGATATGTGCATTTTAGCCACCATTTACCTATCTGCTGTGATTTTTTTTTAAGTGCCAAAGAATGTGGTCAAATACAAAAGATGTACAACAAGCTCTCCAGTTCAAGTGTCAGTCTGTGTTAGTTCCATTTTACCTTATCTGCCTGAAATATCCCCCTCCTTCATGCCAATATAATTTACATCTTACCTCTTCATCAGCCTGACCAATGATACTCTTGAACTGAATACAACTAAACCATTGTCTCAGAACAGCATTTTTTCTCTAACTTTTAGAAACTGCCAGCAGTTTAACTGCATTAAGGACATTATATGTATTGTGTTTTCAACTGAGCACTGTTTCTAATGTTCTTGAACAGTATCTAGCCTACTGAGACAACTTTTTTTTTTCATAATTCATTACCATTACTGTACCTATGGATAAATGTGTATTCTTTTAACGCTGAACCCAACTTGGGGTTAAAAAGTACCATTTTTTAAATTCCCCAAATCAATCGTGAACATATTGTTATTAATCTTCTTTTAGTAAGTCTTCGATTAATCCATACACAGATGCTTCAAACTGCACTCTACATTTTCTGCAGCCCAGAGGACAACAATTTGTTACTAGGATAAAGAAAATAGAAGTAGAAGAAACCACAGTCCCTACTCCATTTGCAAAAAGCTTTGCAAATCTGAACGTTGTGCCTAATAGAAATACAAGGCAAAAGTTAATATTTGAAAAGGAAAAAGTAAATGTAATACATATTGCATGAACATACTATAGTTATATAAATGATCTGAAATCAAATGCTTTAGAAGAAGACATGGCTTGAGTTTATAACAATGACTGATGTTTATCAGATAAATGCTGAGATCATTGGGTAGTGTTTTACAAGGAAGTCAAGGTAACTTCCAGTTCTGTATCATTTGGCACCTCAAGAAATAAGTGGTGGCATTCAGCTGATTTTTTTCCAGAAAGGGCTTTAGGATATCATCCCTCCACAGCAGTTCTCTTTCCCACTTCTGACAGCCATGGAATTGGGTATGCAAGCCCCCTGCACAGCACAAGGCTCTTACCAGTCATTTATTCATCTTCTGCAGTACTGCTTGCTCAGTGCATCCCTTGGGTCACAGCAGTCAGCGGATTACAGGGCTGTATATACCCTAATTTGAAATATTTTCACACACAGTTACACCAGGGGTGGTACCCCCTCTTGGCATCTTTGCTACAGCTCTGCTTATGAGGCTTAACAACATCGAACAGGTGCAGAAAGGTACTCTGGGAGACCAGGAGTGTGGAGCCTTGTAAGCGAACTGAGTCAAGTCTGACACAAGAGGAAGAGTGGAAATATAGATTAACAGTCTAGTTACTATAGTGATGAAGTGGAGTATATATTGAATGCGACAGTGTCCCTTTCAACACTTGACATAATACATATATTTTCTAAAAAAAATATATATATAATGTATAGTTGGAAAAAAAAAGACAAATGTGGAAACTGTGTATACTGCTTTCTGATATATATATATTTATTTCACAGATCTACAACAGGAAAAAACTTCGAAATATCAAGCCTGAAAGCAGAAAAAAATTGTGTAAATAGGTATATCAGAGCTGTTACATCAATGAACTAACCACTCAATAACACTAACACTTTCATATAAGCTCTTTGGTTACCTGGCAATATGTAGAATAGAATCTGATCAGTAACAATAGTTCTGTTTTTAAAATTACCTCCCAGTTTCTGTTTTATTTGTAAACACCCACTGTTAGCTTCCTTTGTGACACAACTCCCACAGAGTGCATAAAGAAATGCATTATCAATTAATTTGCCTGGCTTCATTTCCCAGCTGTACATCAGTGTCACACTATGTGTTAAAATAGCTGTCTTTGTAAATTTTCCAGTAGGAAATAAAACCAGAATGATACTTTTCGAAGCCTAACTGAGAACCTATAATATAGACATATAATGTTTTCACTACTGCAAAGAGAAAACTCACATTTTATACTGATAAAAAGTCCTCTTGTTGAAAATTAGGAACAGGTAATTTTTCCCCCAAGAGGCTTTAAACTTTCTTTTTCTCAGTGTTCTTTAATAAATATTATTATTTAACTCTTTTCTGCTCTTGAATATTATCTCAAAGAAAGTTAACTCTTTGTTGTCACACTGTATTTTCTTCAAATTTCATAAAATGATTGCATGTTTTAACCTCTCTCCATCATGACACTGCTTAATTCTACATTTACCTTATTTTTAAAAAGATTTCTTTGAGGTCTGAATCCTCCCTTTAGACAGCAGAGTTGTGATTACTCAAAGAACTGCTATCCCATGTGGAGCATTAATGAAGGCATTGAATGTTGATCTAATGGGTTAAATCTCTATAAAGGAACAGGTGGGAGGAGGTCTTGTAATGCTAATGAAAAATAGGTGGAGGTGATGGGCTGAGGAGTGCCACAGGTCCTCCTTGCAGGTAGCCTCTCACAATAATTGTCCTTCATGACTTATCCCTGGCTTGGGAGAGTGACATCTACCAAGTGAAAGCTCATGTATGTGTAATGCTCATTTAATCTGATTTACTGATATGACAGAAGGATGAGTTTGAGCCGTCTGAATTGTTTTGGTTCTGGTGGACGACTTTGCTGTAGGATCTGATCCGAGATGGCCAACTCATTTCACAAAGGTTACCCAACAGCCTTCAGGTACAACAGTGCTGGTCGGTCCTGACCTGGGCTGGATTCAAACTGGCAGTTAAAGCATGAAATATTCCATATGCCAGTATCT
Organism: Pampusana beccarii; assembly: GCA_013399365.1. NCBI lineage: Eukaryota > Metazoa > Chordata > Aves > Columbiformes > Columbidae > Pampusana > Pampusana beccarii. The sequence goes on from VWYH01000140.1 coordinate 369,230, forward strand.
CCCCTGAGCCATTTGGTGGCATATGGTTTCATTCTGAGAAAAATGATGCTAAGCTGATCTGAAATTATGTATGCAAAGGTTAAAGGCGTCTTTTGCCATACCTCATGGGAGCTTTTTACAGATGTTTATGTCACAGGGGAGAAATGTATAGTGTGGAAATTATAAATCCTCTCATTCGTTGAGCATGCCTATTCATGTTAAATTGAATGATCAATGGTATCCTAAAATGACTGAAGAAGCCTTCAGAGTTTTTTGGGATGAGGAGGGGAGCAGGGGCAAGCGGTGTCTTTTTTTTTTTTTTTTTGGAGGAGGAGAGTTAGAGTAAAGATGATTGCATACTTACTTGTTCTGTTTTGAACCAGCTATGTTAACTGTTCACGAAAAATATGTCTATTAATTTAATTTCCGTCTACAGCTGCCATGTCACCTGTCCAGAGTTCCTGTATAGCCTGGCCAACAGGACTCCTAAATCTACCTTTGCTGCTTTTAGCTGATAGGTGCTACTGGTTCTGTAGTACTTCAAAATATATTCAGAAAAGCTTTTGTGGAAGTTTTAAGAGGTGATTTGAATAAGCTATCTGCAATTGAAGACTGTGTTAAAATTGTATTTTCTTCCAGGCTACGGATAAAATTTAAAATATTCTATTTTCTTTTCGCATTTGATTGAGTTCTGGCATCTAAACAACACAGAGATTATCTTGACCTAAGTTGCAAGCCATGCAGTCCAGCAGAAATAAAAAAAAAATCAGCATACTACATTCCCCCCCCCCCCGCCAAATTTTTAAGAAATCTACTAAAATTGAACTTTAAATACATCAAAAACAAGGTGACCTCATAGCTAGGTCTTGACTGCCAGTCTGAAATACACTGACTGGGGGAACATGCCCAGGTTCATTTTCCATTACTACTAGAGTTCCCAAAGGTTTCAGTTGGAAGGAAAAAGAAGAGTAGGAGGAGCCCAGGATATAGACTCTCAAAAATATGGTCATAAGTTTTCCGAGACTTTTGTCGGCTCCAGAGAATTACTGCTATGCCTGCCTCTACTGGTTCTCAGGTAAAATGCTTACAGCATAGTCATTTTAAATTGGAAATACGGCATGAAACCTGCAGCAGACCTGTTGATTTAACTGAGAATTTCGTGGTGTTTTTGCTCTCCTCACATTTCCTTCTTCTTAGTATGCAACATAAGTGCAGGTACTACAGTGGGCATAGGAGATGTCATCATTTTCAGTCATGGGTCTACAGCTGTTGCACCAAAGAAATGTTACTTCCAATGCCCCTGAACTTTTGTTGTAAATATGTCCACAGAAGAAGAAAATACGCTTGTTAAGGGAGAGAAATTATTTGTGAGAGCATGCCTAAAGAGGAGGCAGAGAATGATTGAAGTTTCAAGAGAAAGCCGTAGGAAAAAAGGTCTTTTATAAACCACAGGGAAGCCTGGAGCATACTCTGTGGGATCTGGAGGAAGAGATAAAACCAAGGAATAAAAAAGTGTTCACTGATAGAATGATGTAAGCTACTAGGAGAAAGAAGTGGTTGTGAAGAATTAAAATATGTATCAGACACTTGCTGGAAACAAAGATGTGACAGACTAGGAGCTGATTTAGAAAGTGATCCTGTCACTAACTATCTAAATCCATTCATAAGCAAAATGGGTGGAAAAGGTGTTTTTAGCCTTTACTGCAAATAAGAGAAAATAGCACATGTTTTAGTAGTTTAATTCTATGTGTCATTTTTGTAAATATATTACAAAATACTACTTAGCTAAAGAATTGGAGTTAGGAATTCTAGGCCACGAAGGATGACTGAATGGATTGGAATGGCTGGCTGCTGGAATGATTCTGAGGACTGAATATATGAAATACAGTATGTGTGTTGCCTCCCACTCAGTATATTTTTCCTCACTTTGTTTTTTCTGTGCTGTGTCAGTTGGGTTTTTTTTTTTTCTTTTCCTTTAGCTGTCTGCAGAAGCTCCTGCTCTATGTTTGCGTAGCTCTTTTAAGCACAACCATGAAAAGAGCTGTCAAAAAAGCTGTCGTGAGCTGGGCAGTGCTAATTAACTGAAGGACTCGAAAGAAGAATAGTGTGATTCTGAGATCAAGGTTGGGATGTCTGGGCAGAAAAGAGCTAGGCAACACAGTTGCTTCTTTTAGTGTGAGAGCTCATAAACCTGCGGAGGAGGAAGTTGCAGTAGTAAAGACGAGAAGATGAAGCAGACGTGTGAGGATTTCAGTAGTGATGCTCTTCAGGCACTGGCATTCCCAGCCCACTGGTTTCTGGGTGGTAAGGGAGGAGAGAGGGCAGACAGCTCAAGGATCAAGTTTAAGGTTCAAAACTGGGCCAGATTTTTCGGTTGCTTAAAATTTTTGCAGTCTTGTTTAAATTCAAGTGTAAATCAGCACACTTTCGCTTAACAGAGGCTAGAAGGCTTGAAGGCACAGCTGGGGACAGAGTGAGGAAAACCCCATGAATTTATCTGTTCATGGGAGACACAGAAGGAAAGAAGTCGGTCATAGGATTGCCCTAATATGTTATGGACAGAAATGGCAGCACAAGATCATTTTGTTAAAACTGGTTGTACTGTCCTGGTAAGTTTTCCATGGGAGAACAGGGCTGATTTATCCCAAGGCAACTGCTTTCCATAGCGAAAATTAATCATTTGCCTTCAGAGTCTAAAACAGAGCTAAACTGGGTGAGCCTGAAGATCACATATGCCTCTACAGAGTGCAAACCAGGATCTGATATAAAATTTACATCACCAGTAGATACAGAATTTAGTAATGTGACTCGGATTTTAAGCAGGTGGTTACTCTAGTGGATCTGCCTTGATTTTTGCTATTTTATACTCCAGGGCTACAAATCTTCACCACTTCCCAGTGTTTCACCTGTTAGAGGGGCTCATTTTTTTGAAGTTACATGCTGCTCTAGATTTTAACATAACTATGAATGGAACATTAAATGTATGCATTTTAAACCATTTAAACTTGGTATAATTAAACCAACACTTGGGTAATAAATGGTTATTTTATTCAGGTTAACCAAGGTCTTTTTCATTGGTACATCTATTACCAATAGGTGGCACTCCAACAATTTCTGTAAATGTTCTGCTGTGTATGAACTCTCGAAAAAGCAGAGGAGCCTATGCAAATAATGAAAAATTCATTTGTAATTCTTTTATTTTAGACATCACACCAAAATATTTTGTGTTTATCTGTTATGTGGTCAAGGCTTTAAACTAGGGAAGCAAAAGGGGAGGAGAAGAAAGAAATTTGTGGAGTTGTTGGTTTATGAACTCCTGTGAAACGTGCTACAGTAATTTGATTTAGTATTCCCAGTCATTTCCCAAGACTACTACAGTCTTTGCCCGGAAAGCCTGGAGTGCCTGGCATGGAGGCTGCTCTCCTGCCTAGTGTGCTCTGGCCTTTGATTCAATGAAGGAACGATTCTTCTGGCCCTCAGAAGAGCTACTATCAGTGAGATAAAAAGGGAAACAATAGAGATGAAAGACACACCAGATTACAGGAGGACACAAGAAGGAGCTGCCAGGCTGGATGTAACTAAGTTCACAATAATGGTAAGATATTCTGTGTAGGTAAATGTGTTTACTCTTAAAGCTGACCTGAGTCCAGCTCCCTGCAATTCTTTGGCTAAAGAATGCAGCTGGCAACACTGAGTGCAATGGCAAACCTCCATATAGTTGAAAGGGGCTGAGATTTTACCTGGTGGCACTTCTCCTTCTGTCTACAGCCATCACTTGTGATACAGAGAATAGCAGAGCTATGGTGAAAAACACAACTTGTTCCGAATGTTCTTTAAATCTAGTTTGGCCAAGAAAGGAAGTGCATGTTCTTTGCTTTACATTAAGCGAATTTGGTGACTCAGTGCAGTCACTCTGTGCACCAAGCAAAGGAAAGCCACACAGTTCAAAAGACCAAGATACCTCATTCCAGAAAAGCTTCATCTGCCGAGCAGCAGCATTATGACTGAGACCTTGTGATGCTGCCAGTCTTATATGTGTTTCTCATGGATCTTCAGTTTTATTCTGGATAATCAATCTTGCACAGCGAAACTTTTGTAAAGTGAAAAATAATGCCTTGGTGGTTTCTTAGTTTATGAGTGTTATTTTAGATGTTAAACCTGTCATGCTGGGTAACAGTTCATCCTTTCCTCTTCCCAAAAGAAGCAAATTCGAAGGTGAAATATGTCTTTGAGGTAACATACAGTGTAGTAACAAACTTCTAGCTCCATTTCCTAAGAGGTAGTTTGACATGGTTAATGGAGGCAGCAACCAAAATTCCTGAAGTGTAAAAGAGTTTGTTAGCTAAACTCGCTGAAATTCGGCAGTCCAAAACCAGAGGTAATATTAAGAAGTTTTGGCATTGTGTAGATTTAGTTTTATGTTTGCAGCAAAGACCACAGGATTTGCCTTGACTGCAGGTTTACCTGAAACACGGAGAGCTTTATCCTGTATTAAACGTATCTTAATTTTGATGGGATCACTGAGCATCAATATGCAAAACCAATACATTAACATGCATTGCCTCATTGTGAAGAGCCACTCATAAACACGTAGAAAGGAACTTTTTGGAGCATCAATTGCGTTGTAGAAAGTCTACCCTTTTGACAGCTACTCAGATTGCTCCTTTGCCATGCCCTTCAAATCATGTTTGGTCAGAGCACTTCGCTATCTTTTTGTCTTGTCTATATTTGTGTTGATCAATCTGTCACAACACGTTAAACAACACTACAGCTGGACTGTGCAATATACTTTATTTTTAGGTTTCTGGAAAAGGTTGGTGTCCTATGTGAGAGCTATGGAGGAAAGGCATCATTATAGAGGAATCCTAATTGTAAATTGAACCACATAATTTCCTCCCTCCCCAAATTAGCAGTGTAAGGTAAGAGAGATTGGATTTCAAAAGCTGTGGCACTCTTCCCTCTGTTCCAGTTTATGTGTCCTTGATTCATCTGGAGAGAAAACAAGCGTGTTAAAAGGCAGTATAAAGCAGATCACTTCCATGTACAAAAAAGCATCTCTCAGCCTCACAAAGGTTTGAAAAGCCCCGCTCTTTATCATGTTACATTCTCACTCATTGCTTGGTTTCAGATATCAGAGAAATATGATCATACTTGTTGGGCAGAGGAGTGAATTTCTTGTTGTGCCTTTGTGGTGAAGGGTTCAGTGTTTTAGCTCCTTCTTTGGCTCATTTGTTCATCCTTTTTGCCATCCTACAAGGGCTAAGATGGGGTCCTTCGATAAGTTGATTGTTTTAATAAATCTGAAAAGCGACCGACTGGGCTGACTACTCTTTGGTGCCAACCAAAATGGTTTGCATAGGCTGACTCTCTGTGACAGCTTCAGCTGGGGGTTTAGGACTCCAACAGATCAGCTATGATGGATTTAGCAGCAGGAGTTTCGGATGTTACCACCCTTACCTGCCCATTTCCTCTCACCAGCTGCAGGTTACTACATTTCCTAGCCAGGATGATGGAGTGGAAATTGCATCTGTACTTCAGTTATCCCCGGTCAAAGACTTGCATTTCAGTGTAGAACCTTCGCTCTCGGCTTAAGCTAGTTCACCAAATTGTACCCATACACTTGGATGGGCCGGGAGCCTGCGAACCTGAGGAGAAAGCTGTCACCAACAGTTAGGTGTTGCAGTACTTAATCTGTCAAAACATCTCTGTGGGAGCCCTAGAAAACACCAAAAGTTGGAACTTCTGCCTTGTGTCGCACCAATAGACCAGTTTTCAAGCCACAGAGCCGTAGCAGCTCTTTGGAATAGAAGAAAAAATTAATTTACTATTTAGTTTTCATTTCTGAAAACAAAAAAAATTGGATCAATCCAGAAATTCTGACTCTTCTCTCTCCCTTTGCTTTGAACTCATCAAAATCTTTTAATGCATTTAGCTTTTAACTTGGCTATGAATAAATCTGTGAAATCATAAGTGGGGAAAATCTATATGCATAATTGCTAAAATATTTTTACATGTACATATATTGTATTTAATATTGATGTTTTCTACATTATGTTTAACTTATTGAATATACAAATAATACTTTATTAATTATTGCTCAGCACTTTACTTTGTTCAAATGTATTTATTTGTATTTTTTTATGACAGTCTATGCCTACACTAAATTAATTTTTAACAGAAAGCATATCTTGTGTTTCGTTGTATTGAAGAGCTAAGATATATAAATATATATATGAGTGCTTGTGTTATAGAAATAAGCCTTGTCTGGGGTTTTTTTTGACAGATTTTTTAAAAATACACAGTTCTCAGTAATACAATTTGATGTGAAATTTTAAGATCTTTTTAGTACTTCCTCAAAAAAAATACCCCTTTTGCTCTGGGAGTTCAGTATTATGATATAACAAAACCTTTCTTCAGGGAGTAGGTGAAATAATGCCAGTATATTACGTGGCAGTTGAGGAAGGATGCTAATTAAAGCATGGATTTGGTTACCTGAGCTTATTAGCTTATCCCTAACTAACAAGGCCTTTTGAGTTTTGGGAACAGAACTATACTGTGTTAAACTCTTTTTGCCTGTGAGAATTGCTGAGCTGCATCTTTTAATGATGCTTCCTCTCTTTGGAGACAAAGAAATGTTAAATGTTGTCAGTACCCTCCTTCCCAGTTTCTCTTTTAGCTCTGTCTGAATAACTTTCTGCTTTTACTTATTCCCTTGATGCAAATTTTATTGAAATCTCTATTCCTTGTAAATTGGATCTCAAACTATCTTTTGAATTTTATCTAGAGAAAACATAAAGCTACTGAGAATGACTGTTCCTCCTCTTCATGCACTCTCAGTGACTCCACAGACAGTGAATTATTATTTTACTCATTTCTGTGGCACCTTTGCTCTGCTGGCTGACTAAGATATTTATTTCTTGTGGTATGACTTGAAGGTCATTAATGCTGGACTCTGAGAAACTGCCAATGAAGAGAGATTTTTTAAAAGTCAGGACTCCTCACCAGTCCTGCTAATTTGATGAAGGAGGCACATTTCATGGACTGAGATTCATTATGAATTTGCTGGATTTCCTCTACTGTTGGATGCAGTCAGAACTAGTCTCAGAGTTTTGAATCCTCTGGAAACAAGGGCTTCCCAGTCAACACTCAAAGCCTTGCCAGGACTACAGCGAGAAAAGGTTAGCCAAAAGGTGCTGCTCATCCTCAGGTCACATGAATTATTGCTTGAAAAAAGCGGGAGGGCAACATACCGTAGCCGTATGTTCATGATTACCACCATAAAGCTGGAAGCAGGAAGCTCTACTCTGCATTGATCCCATCTCCCAGGGAAGTTTTCAGGGTGTCTGGAAACTCTCGAGGCTAAAGGCAGCGAAGGGTTAGGTGACCCTTCTGGATGTAGCCCTACACGTTGAAGACAACTGAAACCAAAAGATTTTTTTGCACATGAGTTTATTGCATGTGCGATGAAATTGCTTGCTGTGAGTGCAGTGTATTTAATGCCCCCAGTGAGGTGTGGCGTTAGACAGCCTGACTGTGAAGATATGCAGCATACCTCCTCCCCACTGCAGCTCCACTCCCAATTTCACTTATGTGACATTTCATTGTGCCCACCTAAGGTGGCTTGTCCTGGGTGAGCCAGGTCTCCCTAAGCCAGTGTAAGTCTTACCCAGGAAAACTCTGGCTAGGTTTCTGCGATGCCAGAATGTTGAATTAGAGACATGCAGAGCCCTGCAGATGCAGGATGGAAGAAGCAGAGCAGAGGCATGGACAGGGCAGGGGGGCACATCGTTCTTTCAGGTAACAACTGAATTGTGACAGTAGCTCCATGATTTTGTGTGACTTCGTGAGCTCAAGACAATGAAAATAACACAAGCATCTCTCTGATAGAAGTAGTCGTATAGAACAATTTGCTTCTGGGGCTGGATAGAATAATAGAATCATTTAGGTTGGAAAAGACCCTTAAGAAATGGTCTTTTCTCTTTGTTTGCCATGTAATAATTTGAATATTTTAACTTATAATCAGCACTGGCAGCTCTTAAAATTGTGTCTCAGTGCCCTGGTTTCAGATGGGATAATTTTCTTCCTAGCAGCTGGTATAGTCCTGTAGTTTGGATTTAGGATAAGAATAAAGTTGATAACACATTGATGTTTTAGTTGTTCCTAAGAAGTGCTTATACTAAATCAAGGAGTTTTCAGCTTCCCATGCTCTGCCAGCAAGGAGGTGTGCAGGAAGCTGGCAGCCAGGACAGCTGACCCAAAGTGGCCAAAGGGATATTCCATGCCATATGGCGTCATGCTCAGTATATGAACTGGGGGGAGTTGGCTGGGCGTTGGTGATCACTGCTCAGGGATGGGCTGGGCATCGGTCAGCGGGTGGTGAGCAATTGCATTATGCGTCACTCATTTTGTGTATTATTTTATTATTATGATTACTGTTATTTTCCCTTTCTGTCCTGTTAAACTGTCTTCATCTTAACCCATGAGTTTCACTTCTTCTTTTATTCCTTCCCCCATACCACTGTGGGTTAGTGAGTGAGCAGCTGTGTGGTGTTTAGCTGCCTGCTGAGTTACATCGCAAAACTCAGATAACAGTACATTTCAAGCTCTTTCAGTAAAAGCCTCTAGAGCATGACAGACTGAAAATCATGTTTTAAGGCTGTTTAGGGACCTAAGATGCAAAATATGCTTGAAGCTTGTGAAGTCATAAGAAAAGGCCCAAAACTTTGTAACTCCGGAAGAATAAGAACTCAGCATTTTTAGTGATTGATTTTTTAATTTTTTTTTTTAAGCACTATGAAGTTTGAATGTCAGGGATTGGTAGTATCTAGTGTTTTTCTGGGTTAAAAATTAGCATGACTTTAATGAGAACTTTACCATAAATTCTGAGAAACGTTAACCTAGGGAAAAAGGGCACTTGAGAAAGCAGACTTCAAAGAACGCATTAAAAATTTTCATTTGAACTGTCTTTTATTTGCCTAGAGAAATATACAAATACAATTTAAAAGCTTTCTTTTCTGGATCTTCTGTTTGGTTCCAGAGCACCTGTTAGTCTGCTCAGTACTGTGCCCTGGCACTGTTGCCTTGACTTTAATTTCCATCTTCAATTTTTCCCTTGCTTATACGTTCCTCCTCTTGTCATAGATCTGCATGTGAACACCAAAGAGTTTATCCTGCTGGCTGCCCTGGAGCTGATGCGTTTGGGACTGACATGACAGCAGCCAGCGGTTCTCAAGCAGCTTCTGTCACATGCAATTTCAGGGTGACAGGGAAGAGAAAGCCAGGGTGTATCTCAGTTCCTGTCCTCAGACCCTCTTCCCACATTCCTACTCACAGACCTAGCAGGCTGCTACTCCTAGTAAACAGCTGAGGAAGGCTGTGAAAAGTGGGGTGCAAGAAGATTGGCAGGTGGCTTTGGTTCTTAGCCCTACTAGCAGGATGGCAGCTGCCTTGTTTGGCCATCCCTCTCGCGCGGCCTTCTTGCATGGATCTGTGTCTCTTTGGTGCTTGGAGAAGAAGGTGGAGCCCCCTCCTCAGTGACACAGATGCAGAGGTGCAAAACATGTCCTAAAGGAAAAGGCAAAACTTGGTTCCAGGTTGGGGGAGCAGAAGTTCAGCTTGCCAAGCTATCACGGGGACTTGAACGTCCCTCCTTTGACCTTGCTCTTCTGACAGATTCCCACCACCCCATTCCCCTCACCCCCCCAAAAAAAAAACCCTGAAAACAACAGATAAGAAAAACAAAATAATAAAAATCTTTCTTTTCCTCTGGAAGCAGCTTTGTGTTTAGAGCTTCCTAGAACCTGTTTGTCTGAGCCTGCTGGGAGGATCTGCTGGATGAGTGTTTTACCTTCCCTAGCGTGGTTTTTCTCTCTGATGTATTTCTCCTATGGCTGGCAAACAGTTAGGTGAAGTTGTGCAGAACACCAAATATTAAGAAACTGTAAGACAGAGCACTCTGTCTGTGTTGCCTCCAGATCGGAGATGGGGCATTACAAACTGACATTTTCATAAATTTGAGATTGGAATTGCTGAAGCATTTAGGATAGTATGTCTGCATGTTTTTCTTTGGAACGGAAGAAGTTATTTTTAACTATAATTCCTCCATGTGGAGGGCTTTAATTGTTTCAATTATAACTGATTAAATAATGTTGCTGGAATAAATGTGTTTTATGTGGGTAAAATTCATATACATGTGTTTAGCTTGGTTTACTTTTTAATTGACATGTTAATCTGGAGTAATTTGGTGCATTTGAAGGTACAGTTGAATGCTTTTATTTCTATGCGGTTTCAATGATTAAAAAGTAATTTTCTGAGACAAGTCTTTCAAGTACTAGTCTCTTGTTAGAAAATATAGGTGTGCAAGTCAGGAATTGCTCTGCAGCTTAGGAGATACAGCTTGCAGATCAGGGATATGTAGTAATTACATGCCAGATCAGAGCAAAACTCAAGAAGCCTGTCACATCGACTAGGATTCATGCCAGAAGGCCATATTTTTCCCGATTCAAATTTTGCTGTTGTCTCTTGACAACATAAATAAAGCTCCTCTGTTTGAAAATCCTGGAGCCTAGCTGTGCATTCCTGTTGCCTGCTTGCCAACAGAAATACCAGACTTTCTTAAAGTGCATTGAGGTCTGGCAGCCAGGAGAATTTGCATTAGGCTGGGAGGTTTTACTGAGTGCCAGAGGTTCCAGATAAGAGGGTGCCTGGAAGAGAAGATGGCACTGGTGAAACCAGGCAGTGTACCTGCTCAAATTCGCTGGCTTTTGTTGAAAACAAATCTAGCAGTATTTGGGCCAGTCAGTATGATACTTTTCGAAACTAGCTTGCTGGGAGAGGTGCTGGCCTTGTTGTTAGGACTGACTGTTTTCCTTGGTGATTCCAGGGTGTATAGCATCAGTGTCCAAGTTAAACTGCAAGTATAGCAGCTAACGTAGTTAAAGGTATACTTATGTTCTGCATCCTTAATCTTTGCAGTGATATATTAACTGAGTGCTGTCAAACTCCCTGCAGTAAAGTGTGAAATACACCTGTGCCTACTTCGAGATCTTCAGAGGTGCCTTGGAATAAAAAAACCTGGTTCAGTTTTGAGATAAAGACAATCCTCTGTAGTCCATCCACCAATTACAGCAATAAGACATCCCATGAGACACTAGCGTTTTGTCAGAACACAGTGAAGCGTTACATATTAATTACTTTCTTGTATTGCTCCTAATTATCTGTAATGGCCAAAGGTAGCCAAACTGAAAATAAACAAAGCATATGCAGAAACTGCCTTGACCAAACACATGCTACAGAATTTTGATATGGGTCCAGAGGGGCTTATTATGAGTTGGAGGTACTCAAATTTGCCTATGGTTTAGGCATAAGACTTTTCAAACACGGCTGCACTCTGTTAGTTTGTTGTCAGACTCATTCCACACAATTGTCAGCCCCCTAGTACATATTATTGAGGGGTCATTAGTTCTGGGAAAATGGAATATTTGTCATCACTGCAGCAGAAGTGTGTACATATCATAAATGGAGCCTGAAGGGACTTAGTTCCAGGTTATTAAGTGTTCATTTGAGATGGTGGATAATAACTGCCATTTCTGATATTTTAGATTAGACTGTCCTTACTGCTTACAGGGCTTATTTTCAGTGACTGTTAGTCTTGTTATTACAAATACATATTTAATGATTGAGGCAGTATGAATAAAATCAGTAAACTCGTGTACTATCCAAAAGTTGCAAAGTATCAATTCATTAGTTAGCACTTTATCATTAACTAAACTCTAACGAGAACTCTGCTGCAACGGTATGCAGTGACTAATGAGACAGCATTGTTATTTGGAACTTTTTACATGGAAAAATGAGCAATTGTGTGAGCTTATTTTCGTATTAGAATACATATAATAGCAGGATACAAAATAAATTTCTGTAAGAAAATGCAGTCGCTAACATCACCCTGAAAAAAACTAAAATTAAATATCAGGGCAAACATAGGTACTTTTTCAAAGGGTTTGTCTGAAATAACACTCTTGACCACTCCAGTAATGTTATGTTTTCCTTGCCTAATTAGAATCATAGCCTATACTACAACCTCAAACTCTAGCAATAGGATTGCAGTTGTTAACTAGAATAGCACATTAGAGGGAGAAAAATAACATTAACTATAGCAGAATCTCTTTGAAAATGTAATTTTCTGTTTCTTATTTCCAAATAGACAATACAGACTGTGCTTTTCGTATCACTATTTTGCAGATATGATTTATCTGTGTTAGATACTAAATCTAATAGAATTGAGAACTTTTCCTGTTAAGTCTGTTTTTTGAACTGTTCCCTATGGTTGAATAGTCAAAATACATTGGGAAGCTACAGTTCTGACCAAACGGCACCAATGCTTGTACTGGATGTGCAGTACAGTCATAGTGGAAACCAAACACAGAGGGGCTATCTTTTAAAGAATTGGCCAAGATAGCTAAATGAAGTTATTATCTTTCAGATTTGCTACTGCATCACTTTCCCTCTTTGATTTTTGTCAGATGATTATTTTATTACTGCCTTTATTTAAATTATAATTCTCCATGCTGCTGCTGTTTGCTGTAGAAAGAATAGTGACCTTGATTGTGAACTTCTCAAATCTTACCGCTCTGAGTAGACCCATTGAGGCTGAAAACTGGCACTAAGTACCAGGCAAAGATTAAGTCAATAGTATCTCACATTTTAACAGTCACTAGTAAGAAATTATTTTTTCATTTAAGGAATAGCATTTGAGACAAGTGCACTTAATTACAGAGGTAGCACATAGCAACCAATCATTAAACTTGGCTTCCCTTTTAATATAAGCCTTTATCAGCCTATTTGTCAGACTGTCCTTTTTTGGGGATGGAATTTTCCCTACTTTGTGTCCACCCTAGCTTGAAATGTGTTTAAAACTCTCACCACCAAATAACACACAGATAAATACACACAGCTGAAATGGATGAGAAACAGAAGTAAGTAGATATTTGTATTATCAGTCCTGACTACAGATTTTTTTGTGTGCAATTTTGTCTCAAAGGCATAACACCATGGATAACTTCTGTCCTTCTCTGTAAGAAATAAATAGTATAGTAATGCTTTATTCATGAAGGGAAGTGTTCTCAGGAAATATAAGATTTTATAGAGCTACTGTTTGTTTCATCTTCATTGATCTACAGATGCCCTTTTCAATCCACGAGTACTTTTTATCTGATTTACTATTCCTTATTCAAACTGTGGCAGTGAAGTTTAATAGGTGAGGTAGAGAACAGCATCCCTCAGGACACAGCCAGTTTGTAATTAGGAGGAACATTTGGGCTAGGAAATTGGTAATTATTCTCATATTCCTATCATTTAACTGTAGAGCTGAACGACACGTAGCTGTTTTATGGTTCCAGAAGCCAGATCTATGCTGTTTTATTGTAGTGTGGGTAGACTCTGTTCCAACGCATGCAGCTCCAGTAGGTCAGGTGAAAAGGCTGTGCATAATTATGCATGCTAGCACATCTGCCTGGCTGTGTAATTACATTATCGTTCCTGAGCTCAGTTGTTGTATCTGCTAAGGTCCACCTTTAAGCCTACATAAAAGGTATTAATGTGATTTGATCCCACCTCTACCGTTTTGGTCAGATTAAACTCGTCTGCATTAGCAGCACCTCAGCATATTACCTTCTAGTGGCGCAGTAGATCAAAGTGTCTGCGACTGAGGTCCCTAGGTCCCTATGTTAGAGTAAGCGTGGTTCAGGGGTTTAAATCAAACTCAGTCTAATCTGGTTTCTTGGACCAAATATCCCCACTATGCAAGTGTCGCAAAACAGTCTGAAGAGCTAGTACTTGTCTCAGATCCTTAGAGGCTAAGGTCCCTTGGTGTGCACTTGGAGCTTCTGGTCTGGTTTTGTTTCCTTTGAAAGAAATCTGTTTTGCATGCCTTAAATTTGCTCTGCAATCCAAACCAGTGCATGGTAAGTGCAAGCAATCAAGGATTTAGCTTTAAAAAGCCTCTCCTGTTCTGAATTTAAGTGCTAATTCAAGTGCAGCAGCTGACATGTGTTGAGTTGTTGCTTATTTGAACATGTCCTATCTTTAACTTATTGTGTGAGTGCTTCTGGACGGAGTCTGAATGAAGCCAGACTGCAGCTCAGTGTGGTCTCTATTCACCCTTTTGACTGCCTTGATTTGAGTAAGCCGGACTTCAACAGCAGGCCCCAGCTCAGTTTAAGGAAGCAATCCTTGCTGTCTCTCAAGCATTAGTCACTAGTTCCCAGATCAGATGCAGGACTTAAGAGTAACCATGTGAATGAGTGTAGTATGTGCTCACATTATCTGCCAGGCATGCTAAGTGGGTGTTCTGCAGCTGACATCAGCATGCCAGCTTAAGTGCATTACCACATAGATAATGATCTGCACCTATTGCATCATATATCATATGAATTAAGGTCCCATGACCAAAAATGTTAGTCTCCGACCTATCCTGTCCAATTTTAGTTGCTCCTTACTGGCTTAGGCGAGTGCTGGACTGCCTTATATGCAGATATAAAACATAGTAACATCATACTAGTGCAGGGCAAACTGGCGCTGTGTGGTACTGATTATGCATGCTAACTGATATTCACTTTCAATTCTTTGACTATTAGGCAAATTAATAAACTCCAAGGAAAAAAAATGTCTAGATAATTAGTTTTTCTTCTCAAATAGCTAGTCCAAATTTCATGATGTAGCTATTGTAATCTAAATTTTCATTTGAGTATTTTTTTTCCCGTTGGAGAGGAACTAGGGACAAGGGAGGAAAAACATATTGAACTGACTGTTCTTTGCATGCTTTTTTTAAAATGAAAGACAGGTCTGACATTTTCAGACATGTCTGAAATGTTTACATTTAGGCTTGAATTTCACCAATTCAGTAACTAAAGCAAAACCACAAAATGCTATCTGTCACCCTACTGTCTGCCTTCAGCTTTGCAATTTGCAAGCAGCATTATCTGGCTACATCTGGCTGCTAAACTTTATTATTTCTTGTACTTGTTTCCTTTCTCAGCCTGGTTGTGTGTGCAGTGGCAGTGAAAAATGGATGAACATCCACTTTCAGGAACAAAAAGCATCTGGCGTTCGATATCATGGAGGTGCCAGGACAGTGTTGTTGTGTAAAATATGTGTTGGAATAGGTAAGCACGACTAACGCGTATGCACTTGAGCAACTCACAGAGAGCTGCTTTTGACAAAGAGTGGGAGGATTTTAGTTTTTTACGCTTGTGATATACACACTCTGTGCTGCAGTGGATATATCAGAAACCCCTTCATGACTGAAGTGGGTTCCTTGTACTTGTGAAGATAAACAAAACCCTTCCAGCGTGTCAATGTGATGCTGCTCGCTTGCAGCAGAAGTGACTTCACACATCTCTTGACCTCCTCAGAGCTCCTGATGGAAAACCTACTGCTCAGGGACCTAAGGTGGCTTTGGGGTACTCTCTGGGAAGTGCTGTAAATTGCTGCACGTGGATTGCATCTGCTTCGTTGGCCTTTTTCCTGTGTCTTACATAACTCCAGAAACAGTCAGATATACTGCTATTAAAGTGTTCCTAATGAAAAACATTGGCATTAAATGTAAAAGAACAATATATTCTTATTGGGCCAGCTTTTCTTGGATCTTATTCCACTGTCACACTGGCACGGAGCAGGCATAAGCTGCACTGATGTGGGTAGCCATGGTTGAGGTAGAATATCTAATAGATACGGTTTTCAGAGTTGGGAAGTCTGGTACTTCTCTGTTTCAACAGGCTGCTGCAGAACAGTGAACTACCATGTTTTTTATGTGAGTGTTAGCAGGTTCAGGTCCTATTTGATCTTCTTCACCAGAGATATTGTTTGGCTTGGGCAGAGAATAGCAGGAAATAAATGCACACAGAAGAAAGAGACCAGTCTGCAAAGGAAAAAGCAGCTACAACTTTATTAATTTTTCGGCATTTCTTTCCTAATGAAAAAGCAAACCAAAACCAAGCACTGGAAGAAACAATTGCTTTTTGGGTTGATTTATATGAAAAGAGACTGATTCTACATTCCCTCCAGTTTTCACTAACCGAAGAACATTTTGCGAGGTTTTAATTGTTTTAACCCTTCATGGAACAACAACATTTTTGTGATAATGTGTTTTCTTTTTTTTTTCTGTGGGGGAATGTCACTATGAAAAGTCAGGAAGATTCTGTAAAATTTTGTGTTTTTAATGAAATGTTGTTTTAAAAGGATTAAAAAAGCATTATATTAAGTCAAAATGTTTTATTTTTTGTTTTCTTTTGAAATTTATCAATTGTATTCCTATCTACTTCTTCAGTGTAAACAAAGATGCAAGGTAAAATTCCACCTGGCTCAATATTGTTAGAGAAAAATAGTTGTTTAGATTTATGGCTCTTCTCTTGCTTATCAAAGAAATTAACTGAAGAGATAGCAAGTATGTTTTCATCAGCAATATAGTATTTAAACACTCAGACATATAGGTAATCCAAAGACACTATTATTACCCTCTGCTTTGTTACTCCTCCCTGTACTTTACCTGACCTAGAAGAAGATGAAATGCAGCAAGTGTCTGGATTAGTGCACACCAGGTATGGCAAGCGATACCTTTGCAAAGCATTCCTGTGCTGTTATGATGAACTGATTCACTGCCTTTTATTTCAGACTCCCTTTCATAGTCACTTGCCCTGACATTTCTCAGACTGGTTCATAATAACCTCAGTAGTCCTACTTCCCCATGAAAGTCAAAATCCTTTCCTCTGCTCATTTAATGATTAAGATCTGTAAATTTTCTTATATGTTGATCAGAAAAGCTCATTTTTTTTTTTTCCTGATTTCATTAAAGAATACATTTCTCCTTCTGTTGAGCTGATCAGACTAATCCTTAATTCCCTTCACTGTGGCTCATCAAGACAGGCAGAACATCTTCTATCTGCATTAAGCCAGACTGTGTGAGCTCTGTAAATGGAAATGCGCAATTTTGCATGCAGCCGTCTGAATGTATTATTCCTATTAAACAAGCGATCCTCCTTCCTAGAGATATGTTGTTGTCACTTGGAAATGCAGAGTTACATAAGAAAGTCCTACTGCATTGCAGTAATAATATATCATGGAGAATTAAGGGTGTCTGCTTCTCATCTATCCCTTTGCATTTTTTTCAAGATCATGTACTTTGGCCTTATTCTTGCACTGAATTTCAGTAGGACTTTATTAGTAGCTCTAGTAAGCAATCTGGAAAATTGCCAGATTCTGACCTTTTGCTTGTCCAGCAGCATAACTGCGGGTTTATAGGTGCGTGCAGAAGGTCAGAGTCAGGCCTGATGCTTTCTGTTTTTTCACAGTAACTTCAACCAACAGTTTTATCTGGTGAGGGAAGTGCTTCGATGGGCAGCAGCGTCGTCTGTCCTTTCTGTGTTTTTGTGTGCGCCTGGACCTGCCTTGCTCGGCCTTCCAGCTGCTGAGTCCATTCGTGGCGGAGCCTGCAAAGGGAGGACAAGCACTTAGCAAGTACTGAGCCAAATCCTTCAAATGCATCCAGGGCTTTTCAGCAGGGTCGAAGCTTTCCTCTCTTTCATCACCGCAGCACTTGTCCTGTATTTATTTACCATCTACACATGTCTCTGGCTTGCTAGGTTGGGAATGCAGGGGAGAAAGGGATAGTGCTGATGCTATCAGCGGTTGACATTGCTGGATTCCTAATGGGTCAAACAACTGCTGAAATACTGTCAGTGTGAAGAGCTCTGGTTTTTCCTCTGGGGTATTCTCAAAGCCGCATAGAAGTACTGTCTATCCAGTAAGGTCAGGTGATGTGTAAATTAAAAAATACAATTACGGGCCCCAAGCCCCCAAGTTTACTGTAAAGTGCTGTGGAAAAGAGCAGGCAGGACTCTAAATACATCCATTTTGGTTTACTCTGAAGAAAATAAAAAGGAAAGAAAAAGTAACCATTTTGTAACCAAAATCTCTGAAGACCTTGTATGTGTTTAATGTAAGGAATTGATGTCACACGCAAGAGGAACCACATAGCTTCAAGATACAAGTGTAGTAGAGAGAAAGGAGCGAATCACTAGGGGTCACTGCAAGATACTGTTGGCTGGGTCATTTTCCAAAGGAAATGGTGTTATGAAATGCCTGAATCAGCAACGCTGTAAGATTAGATACCATATAGTAGTGCCAAATACATAATGGAATATATGGATTTTTATATTACATTTGGTGTGTTGGAAAGAACAGCAGCCAGCAATTTCATCTGAGAATAACTTAGCAGTAGCTGTTTCATATGGAAATATTTGGCTTCTGAGTTTGGTTTCAGATTGTGTTTTAAACCTGTTGTGGCTTCACTATTCTCTTGTGTGTGTAGTTAAACCTCAAAAATCAGTTCAATCAGTTAGCAAAAATTTGCTATTGAAAGCACGGTTGTTTCTTGTCAACTAGTGTCCTAGGTATCACAGAGGGAGTATTTGTCTTTACATAAAGTCACCTAATTCTCCCAGGTGCCACTTTACATGAGGTAGTGGACCTGTAGATTTTGTAGTCTGACTGTTTATTACCTCCTGAAAGTACCTTTTTTTTCAAACTAGAGAACACTTTGTGAATAATTTGTGCTTTGGTCAAGGACCTTGCTTGGGTCTATTTCAGTTGTGACCAGACAGTTAAGACATATTAACTGTGTAAATTCAGACATATTCAAAGTTCTTTCACTACATTCTTTTTCTATTCAGAGAAGACCTGTTGAAAGTTTTTAACATTTCTAACTTTGTGAAGTTAAAGACATTATCTACAGCCCTAGTTACAACTGGTTTGCAATATCTTCTTGTGGTATTTTTTTGTGAAGCTAGGGTGACAAAGGTTTCCAGTGCAGCTAAACACTTTCCTAGGTTTTATTATCCAAGTTCTCTCCAGTAACTTGGTGATTTTGTTTTGGGAATATTACTGACTAGCTTGAGTACGATACTGGAAGTAGGACTGTCTATATCTGACTGTTGGGACACACAGCCTGCCTGACCAGATTTTGATTTCCTCATCTTTAAAATTATGATACTATCTTCCTCCTTGGGCACTAGGGTCAGAACACCTGGAACTTTTCTTAAAGAAACAAATCCTTCCCAGCACATGCAGGTTTGTTGAAGTAAAATTAATTTATGTGAATGTCCCAGTTTTGAGGAAAGTTGATGCAGGAAACTTTTGTCGACTTCAACAGGAAAGCCCATCAGAAAAATGTAAGAGGCACAGGTATTTCTCATTCCCTTTCTCCATTGATCATTAATCAGTGGATTCACTTAGTGTGTGGAGGACTCTGGTTCAAACTCCTGAGGTGCAACATGTTAAGCAAGTATTTGAAACAGCCTATGACACTTGTGCAGAGTATCTATGCCATAGTCACAACACTTTTGGGGAGGTGCCTGTTGTTTTATACTGTTTTGGGAAAAAAAATATAATACATTTTAATTATGTGTTGTATAGGAGGAATGCTTATGAAACGTATTTAATGGGACAGGAAAATCTTATTTTACCATTTCTATTTTGGGGCTTATATGATGCAAAAGGCTGTTAAACATGATAAAGGTGCCATGGATTTGTTTATGCTACACATTAAATGCATGATTTGCCTGTCTCTTTAATGTAATACTATTTTATTTATTTGTGCAGCTGTACCAGTTCCAGGTAAAAATCCTGATATTTTCTGTCTGTCACAAGCCATACTGCCAAAGTGCTTTATTTTCATGTGGCTATGATCCAAGGCCTCTGAAGAATGCTCATGAGGTTCAGAGGTGAGGGGTGTCTGAGTTTCCATGCAGAAGAGCCATGGAAATACGAGACAAGCAGCTGTGAGAGGAAAAGTGCCAAAGATCCAGAACACAATCTGTGCTATGAATAAAGCAGTACAATAACAGGTTACCTTATTTTAAAGCATGTGATGACATGCCTTGCTGTCTTGTGCAAAAGAAAAAATACCACTTACTTGTTCAGGGCGCTTTTGCTTAACCTAGACTCTTCACCTTCTCGCTGCTTAGTTTGCTTTTCGATTATTTTTTCCCAGAAGCTCTTCAGCTCTTCTGCATCATGGCCACCCATCTTGTGGCATCTAAAGTTGGTATTTTTGCTCATTTTCTGAAAAGCAATTTAGAGGTCAGAGCAGTCAGGAGTGTAAACTGAGGCAGATTCTGTGTTGCTTAGCCCCTTGCGTTTTCTTTCTCACAAAGTACTATTGAAATAGAATATGTCACCTGAGAAGAAGAGGTAGCTGACGCTTACTCTGCCTTGAAGCAAAATTATAAGGCATTGAAACAGACCTTGGGTGATAGGTAAACAGTATACCTGTATTTTTGTTCCTGACTGGTGACTACTCATGGCACAGTTCACTGAAATATTGTGGAGGCCTCAATATGTGAGAGATTTTAAGTGGTTTTGGAAGAACTTAGAAACATACTTTCAAATATAATGCCGTTGTCACAGAAGTTCAGATGAGATGTTGTGAAGGGCTTTCCCCTTTTCTGCTTCCTGCAGTTTTAAAAGATACCATAAATGGTTATTACCTAGGGGAAATATGTTGGTCTTAAATGATTCCTTTTACTGCTCCAAATTATATCAAGTACAAAATATGCAGGGGAATTATAAATCTAAAGTTGAAGCACACAAAGTGCAAAGCCCTGGGGAGCTTGTTATGGCCTTGTTCTTTAATTTATCAAAATTCAGTCTTAAATACTGGTAAAAGCAGTGCTCGTTAAAACATAGAGATGAGTTCCAATAAATGAGAAACACAACAGAAATCAGGTGAATTTCTCCTTGCTAAATCCACAGTAATCAAACTTGGAGGCTTTTAAAAATCGCAGCATGTAACTGAGGCACTTGCTAATATTACCAAACACACATTGTTTAACAGATCTAAATGGCACTTTGAAAAGTTAAGTTCTGTTGTTTATTCCCAAAGGAAATAATCAGAAAAATTGCATCACATATTGTATTTGTTGCTGACCAAATATTGCTTTGCTATGATGTTAAATAAGGTACCAACAACACATTATACTTCTACCCCAACTGTGAATCAGGATTTCCTGCACCAATCTTCTCCATTAAGCCCCTCCAGCAAGCAGTGGGACGATGCAAGAAAGAAAAAAAAACCCTCAAAATGATGCTCCTGACTGTTCCATGACTAGATCAGCAACAATTTGAGGGCTTGCATGAAATCTCTTTGCTTCCTTGTCTTTATCTACGTTCTGCTGTCACTAGATACTTTTGCCAGCCATCCACTCTGTAATGCTGATGAATTGCTTGACCAACCTCATAGCCTTTTATGAAGACATAACAAGGTGGATGGATGATGGCAGAGTGGTGGATGTGGTCTACCTATACTTCAGTAAAGCATTTGACACAGTCTCCCCCAGCATCCTCACAGCCAAACTGAGGAAGTGTGGACTGGATGACCAGGTAGTGAGGTGGACTGCAAATTGGCTGAAGGAAAGAAGCCAGAGAGTTGTGGTCAGTGGGACGGAGTCCAGTTGGAGGCCGGTAACTAGTGGAGTACCTCAAGGGTCAGTACTGGGGCCAGTATTGTTCAATATATTAATCAATGACAAAGATGAGGGAATAGAGTGTACTATCAGCAAGTTTGCTGTTGACACCAAACTG
>VWYH01000140.1:391337-435189 GCA_013399365.1 Pampusana beccarii
AACAGGCTGCCCAGGGAGGTTGTGGAGTCTCCTTCTCTGCAGACATTCAAACCCGCCTGGACACCTTCCTGTGTAACCTCATCTGGGTGTTCCTGCTCTGGCAGGGGGATTGGACTGGATGATCTTCTGAGGTCCCTTCCAATCCCTAACATTCTGTGATTCTGTGAATTAATGCCTCATAGACCCTGATATGTACTTGTGAATCTGCTTCATAGACAATGTCATACTTTATGAACTGTCCTTGATAAATACTATGAAGACTATGCTTATATAGGCCAACCTGATGAAACCTTTGATTTCTGCAATGCTGTCAGCAGAAGATCAGAGAAAAAGAAAAGGACAGTTAGATACAACACAATGAATGCAGACTTGTGTAATGTCTTCCTATCAAATACTGTGTTTTAAACTCCTGAAGTTTTAAAAGGGCACATAAGTAAGATCTTGACACCTTCCTAGATTGAATATTTTATGATTTGGCATAATTTTCACAGACCTGTTTTTAGAAAGATCAATAATATCCAATAATTTTGCCAAACTCAGTGCTAAGTCCGACTGGACTGAAAAAAATGCTTAACAAAAAGAAAAATGTCTGCCACTTCAAGATGCAGTAATTTTCCACGGAAAAGTTGAGTTGCTTAAAGACTGGCACAGCCCAACTGGAGTAGTAAGTGTGAATTGATTAGTCCATGTAATATAATATCTGTGATGGAGCATCAGACATGCTTGGGTGGTTAGGATACTGGTCCTCTCCACAGCAAGTCGGCAAGAACTGCAATATCACTGACACAATCAGATATTTTCCTCTGAGGCGAACAAGTTTCCTGGTGTTTCCCTTGATGTGGACTGTGGATGCTGTAGATGTAGCACAGCAGGATGTAGCAGGAGTTGTTACTGTGCTGTGGGTACAGCAGTTCTACTACCACCTTTTGCTAAAAGTGCTTTGCTTATCAACGATGTGGTCTAAATGGGACTACATATTATATTTTAATGATCTTTTGTCTCACTTTGAGGCTCCAAAATAACAGTTTCATTTAAGGCTTCACCTCGCAAAAAAACTATGAATGTCACAGACACACTAGCACATGCCCTATTTGTATCTTAATTCTACAGGCATTGAGCAGTATTAGAATAAATGCTCTGGTAATAGCTTGCTACAGTGAGTGATGGAATATGATTATTTCATCATTCCTAGACCAGCAGGTCACCTGGGTCTTTGCACCATTTAAAGGCTCTTCTATCAGTAGCAGCTGCCCACTTGACACTCTTCAGATAATTATCCTGTTGCCTCAGACGCCAAGTGCAAGCTGCTGACAAAATGTCTAAGTAGGTTTGCCCTCCAAACCTTATTATACTTTGCCTCATGTAAGAGTCTGCCATAACACATTAACCTTTCATTAGAGATGAAGTTTTTATGATTATTAAACTTCTAGTAGATGTTATTTAAGTGGTACAAAGAGGGCCTTCGGTCTTCATATGACGTCTAAATTGGTTAGATTTTGGGGGGCCATGTGAGGGTTTTGGCTGCCTTAAATCTTGGCTGCCTCACTCAGAGGAACAAGCTGTGGTCAGACAGGTTCCCCCAAGATGGGGTGCTTCTGCATATGTTAGTCTGGCATGTCAATGGGACTTTTTGCAAGCCAAGAACATTTGACTTGATAATAGTTCATAGGAACGTCAGTGACAGGGTATATTTCACATGGTATTGCCGTGGTCCTTGCTAAAACATTCTTGATGTAAGACTTTTGAAGATGGTGCTGCCTGGCATTATTAGCCAGTATCTCTTGTGCTATGATGTGTGAACGCATCCTTTCTCTGAGCCTGACATTACAACATCCATGTATAGAATCAGAGTTCATGCATACCATGTAATACCTTCTTTTTTTCTGATTGAAAGATTCTACTTGGGAGCTCAGTTTGGATTTCTGACTAATTCTCTAGGTTTATTTTCTTTGTAACAAACAAATTCTTTATTTTTGCTCCAGAAACTATCTTTTTTTTGTTGTCCGTGTTGTTAATAGATTTTCTGCTTTCTTTTTTGATGTCCCAATAACATAAATTGGAGTTACACTGACAAATGGACTTAATTCTGGCAAACTTGTTCTTAATTCTTGTTCTCAGGTATCTCAGGGTTCAGGAACTAGTAGGACAGTTATATTTTCTCTTCAAGTAGAAAACACACTTTCTTAGAGTCACTCCATCAGTTTTGCCTGGGTGGTAAGTGAGCAAGAAAAGAGGTTTTTACTAATGGCAGGTTGTTTTAACAAGTTTTTCCACTGATATGAAAGTGAAATAAGCAACAACAACACTTCCATGGGTTCACAATGATTTGTTCTGAGACTTGAGTCAGTGTAAATATTGTTTATGGACTGAAAATATATGAAACTTTCTGCAGTACATTTCCCATTCAGGAGTACTAAAATGTGCATAACACTGGTGCAAGGCGGAGTCTCTTATTAAATCTTCAACTAAGAGGGCTGAGGAGGGACTATTTTTCTACAGGTTGTGCAGCCCTACCTGCCCATTTAAAGTATAGCTGACTGCTTTTTTTGGGAGACAAGGTGATGAAACAACATTTAAATAAAGGTAAAACTAGATCTTGGCTAAAGTGGCTTACGTATTTGATAGCTCTGAAACGTAACTGTCAGAAAAATGTCTATGTGTGCATGAAAGAGTTTTTTACAGCATTCATTTATGGGAATTAATTTATACGTTAAGAAATTATTAATTTATTGGGAATGTCCACAAGAAGAAGTAATAGTAGATAAAATTAACAGCACTGTAAAAGAAAAATCTCCTACATTTATAATCAAACCATAAATCGCATTGCCATGCAGCAATCTGTAAGACAGGAAATCACTCATGAAATGTAGATAGCATCTACATACAGTACGTTGCTTTAAACTCTTTGAGCTGCTGTCTCAGAGCATATTTAAAGGAGGTTCAATGTGTGAATGATGAGTAGTTTTTCCTCAACAGATCTTTCCAGTCCAAGGGAGAAGAAATTTTGCTTCTAGTTGGAAGTTACTATATTCACAACTTTTATTCACTGTCACAAAATTAATATAGAAACAGGCAGTGGTACAACCTTCTGTCTTTTAATCCCAACTGCAGGCTGAATGTGTTAAATTAGTGTCTTTCCAAATGCTCTGGTCTTAGCCCTTTCCTGGTCTACCCAGTTTGAATTATTGTAATCTCAGACAACCTCCACTGAGGTACAAAAAGGGGTTTGAGCAAGTATCTAATCCAAGGAATTTCTCTTCTACACACTTTGGACTCTTGCCAGAGAAAGTTTTTGGTCAGAAATGGCACTTGATGTTTTGAATAGAAGAGCTATTTTTAGTAATTGTTATCTAAACTAAACGAACAAAAGAAGAAAATACTGTCTGAAACTTCAGAAGGTAATTTTTTTCCCTTTTTTAGGCTTTCTATTTAATACATGTCTTGAGCTAGCCATTGTTTTCAAAATTCGGTATTTTATATAGAGAGGCAATACCTGTACATACAATGAGATTCTCTGAAAATCTTTTACTTTTTAGTAAGAAATGTTGTAGTGCATTCAGCAAAGATGTTAGCTGAACATATCTTGTGAAAAATGTCAAAGTAACTTTTAATATAAATGATCCATATAAGGTTTAGCTAATAAAAAGAAACCAACCTATCTTTTTTTTTTTCTCTCTTTTTTATTTTTTGGTCTTACTAGACAAAGTTTATTTATTTTACTTCCAAAATATTTGCTGAAAGAACAAAACATTGAACAAGAATGTTTTTTATGTATTTAAAAATATTTCCTTTCTAAAAAGTGGAGTTAGGTCTAATTTTAACACTTTCAATGAATTTGAAGATTCAGCCAATTTTAGTGTGGAACATGAACATATTTCTAAAAGAATTTCCGCAGTTGTTTCAGAGCTTTTTTAAGACCATTGTAAACAATGGAAAGATTATCTTTGACTTCAACAGGACGCAGTCCCTTGGGTCATATCATGACTATGAGCTATTTTATCTTTGTCAGACCACTAATTAGTCTCCTATTCCTTTTGCCCTTCACTGGAGTTTGTTTGTCTAAGCATAGAACATTTTCCAGCGTTATAGAATTATTACAGTACAGTACATGAGTTAAAAACCTGTTTACGGTTTATGTTCTAGAAGGTTTTAAATTACTCTGATTAATGCATCATTAGGATGAATAACCCCTTGCGCGTTCATTTTATGGGGGTTTTGCTTTCAGCTGAAGTATGTGTAATACAGAAGCTCTAGTAATATAAAAAACAGACATAGGAAAAAATAACAGGTTAATAGCTGAAGTTAAGATTAGAGTAAAACAAAACAAAGGCAGAATGCCTCTGATATTTTATAAAACAAACAGGAATCAGACTATCTTCCAGCGAGGTATACCATAATACACAGAATTCAAGGTCATGGAGGGAAGATGAAGAAAGCATTATTCAAATTCACATTATTTTAAAACAGTAAAATAATTCTATATGCATGTATCTCTAGGCAAGATAGGAAGAGAAAAATCTTATTTTGGCCAAAATACAAGAATATAAATTCTTACTTTGATTGTATAGTAGCTTCCTCTTCTGTCAAAGTATGGATTTCTTGAGTGATTACTGAATAGTGTCAGTTTTACCCCTGGGTTCCCCTTTTCAAGAGGACTCCAACTGCCAGGAATAACTGATGAAATCTTTTCATCCGTCACTCATTTTTTTTGGGAGTGATGACATCTGCTATTATGAATTATTTTAATGGCAGGGGGAAAAAACCCAAACCCACAGTTTCATTTCGTGAAGTCTGCAACACACCAAGTGGAATGACCAGTCAGTTCCAGGGCACAAACTCTGAATGCCACATTTGATCTGTGCTATAATTTTTGGCAGGTGCCTCTGATGTCATAACTTGGCTCTGGATAAACAGTTATTCTTTGACAAGTGCAGATCACTGGAACATAGCTTCCATATGACTTGCAAGAATTCAGTACTGTCCTCTCCAAGAAAATGGATAGATGTGAAGAGAACATGCTGAATAACACAGCTTGTCTCAGGATTGTGCTATTGAGTGACTGGCAGATAAATAGATTTCTTTTTCACCCCTTTTGAAGTGTTGGTCTGTAAGAGCACCTGGTAGGCTACATGACAGAATCCAGCTAAGCTGTTAATACGCTGAATAGCACAGGAATCTGAACTCAGCCAGCTGCAAGCTGGAATCATAGCGTATATAATTTGTTACAGAATTTAGCACTTCCACTTCTTGGACAGATTCTTCTTCTCTTCACTGGTGCCACTGGATGAACAGAAAAACACAGGGAAGTAAGG
Source organism: Pampusana beccarii (assembly GCA_013399365.1). Lineage (NCBI taxonomy): Eukaryota > Metazoa > Chordata > Aves > Columbiformes > Columbidae > Pampusana > Pampusana beccarii. Next base: position 396,650 of record VWYH01000140.1, read on the forward strand.
TACTACTTTGACAAAGGGAGAGAAGACAGAGAGCAACTTCCTGCTCTCACCTATTAATTGTTATCCCGACTGCATAACCCCTCTGTTAATTCGGCAATTTTCATCTTGAAATGACTTATGCTTCTTACTCCAGGTATTTCAGGTGAAAGGTTGCTCCAGAACCTTTCTGCACAAAGTACGATAAGTTTTCTTCTAATTTACAACCTTCATTTGTTCAAGAGACAAGTTACCCTTCCTTTGGCTCCATGGTATGTGTGGCAGAAATCAACTTCTCTATCCTTCAAGATAAATTGGTTGAGGACTTTGGACTCTTCTCATACTCACTTTCTTGATAGGTGTCATGGCCTTTCACTACATTCTTATTGAACACAGACAATGAGAACTATATGTCATATTCCAGATGAGTACTAGTACCTTATACGCATACTTATTTTGTTTGCATATAACCATTGGAATCTAGAATCACATTTATCTTTTCCAGAGATGTAACATGCTCATAAACACTCTTTAACTGATTAATGCACCCACCTAGCTCTCCTTGCATTTTTTCCAACTGATAAGCTCCAGCTTGTAACAGAAATTCTAATTAGATCCCAAGTTCATGACCTGCCTTTTGGGTCACTTTCCTGTTTCAGTCCTTCAGGTCATCTGTTTCCTTTGTCTTTGAAATTCAGTCCCCTGTGCTGATGACAATCTTTGTGTCCTCTGGGAAACTTCTTTAGCTCACTGCTTCGTTTTGTGCCATATGTCACACCACACAAAACAGTAGTAAAACTGCTTCTAAGACAGCTCTGAAGGAATTCCTTTTTTAACCTTCTTGCAGGTAGAGGCCTTTCACTAAAATATGTTATCTGACTTTAGTCACTCCTTGTCCACTCAAACGTCTTGCTTGTATGAGATTTTTCTTTTTTTTTTTTTTTTTTTNTTTTTTTTTTTTTTACAACTTATCTAATATTTTTCTGTTGACACTGTGTTGAATATTTTACTGAGATTCACAGTTTATCTGGCCAACCTTTCTTTTGGTTTAAGAGAAGCACTGAAGTAATGTGCCATGGTTGACCTTTGGCAAAACCACTTTGTATTTATTTAAGTTGTCTTCATGTCTTTAATTATTAAATTATCCAAAGTTTGCCTGAAAGCCTTAAATGGTGTAAAGTCAGACCGATATCTCCATTTGAAATGTGAGAGAATATGGCTCCACCTATAACACAGCAGGTTATTTTCCAGTTCTCTGTCGATGCCTGAAGTTTGGATGAGATTCATAGACAGAGGTAATATCTTTTCTTAGATCAGCTAGTATAAGCAGGGAAAAATGCACAAGGTCTGAAATAGAAGCAGCAGACTTCAAGGCTAAATATCAGTTAGGAACAATTGTTCTAAGTTTAAATAAAAAACCTCAGTGAGACCATGAGATAGAAAAGTTGGTTCCTCTGTAGGAAAGAGGAGAAGATAGAAAAGGAGAGGTAAAAAAGTTCATCTTATCCCTTACCATAAAGACAAAGGTTATTTATTGCTTGCTGGATGTGGTTAGTAGACAGGTAGAAAGGAAAAGAGAGTGACATAGTAATGTGTCCTTAAGTATCACTATTAAGTCCATAGTTAGTTTAGATGAACTGCAAAATTAATTTTTCTGCTAATCATTCAGTAAAACACTCAGCACCACTCGTCTCAGTGGAAGGTAGCCATGAAATGAAACATGAGGTCAGTAATTCACTGTTCAGGACAGTCTGCTCTGTCTGATAGCTGATCCTGGACCCTAGGAAAATGCCCAAGTCAATAGTGATGCTGTCAGACTCTTAGTTTCTTTTCCTGGAGCTCCTCCACTTCACATAAATAATGCAGTACTCTGGACTTGAGAGACAGAGTCTACAGCATGCTTATTTAATCTCCTGTATGACTCAGAGTAGCGTTTTGCACTTTCCCACATATTGGAGAGATTGCCTCACATTTTGGCTACTAGGTATTCCAAGACATGTTTTCTTATGGCAAGGGAGTCACTTGGAATTTATTTTGAAAAACCGTGATTTCCCTGAGGCCCTGACATAAAACAGATCTCAAAATCCTGCTTGTATTCTTGTGTTTGAAACTACCCAGAATCAATCCGTCTGAGAACTCAGGCCTGTGTAATTTTAGTGGTGCCTAGTGTTCAGAAAACGTAAGAAACTCTAGGGAGTGGAATAGGACACTACAAGCCGCACAGAGAAATAATCAGAGCTCTTTGATCTTTGTAATTAAAGTGGCTGAGTCTTGGCATGCAGAACTCAGTCTGGTACTACACAGAGATCAACAATATAGTCTACTCTGGCCTTCTGGTACTACAGAGTCAATTTCATGAATATTATGTGACTTTAGAAGTTGTACAAGACAAATCAATATTTAAGGTAAATTCTTTCAACTTTAAAACGCACATAGGTATCGCTGTATGTTTTGAGGTTTATAGCCTAACCTGACACTTTCACCTAAGAAGCTGACAAGTCTGCAGTGTACTCCCCTCCTAATACACCCCAGATGCCACTGGCCTTCTTGGCCACAAGGGCACAGTGCTGGCTCATGGTCATCCTGCTGTCCACCAGGACCCCCAGGTCTCTTTCCCCTACACTGCTCTCTAGCAGGTCATTCCCCAATTTATACTGGAACCTGGGGCTGTTCCTGCCCAGATGCAAGGCTCTGCAAAAGCCCTTGTTATAGTTCATTACATTTTTCCCTGCCCAACTCTCCAGCCTGTCCAGGTCTTTCTGGATGGCAGCACAGCCTTCTGGTGTGTCAGCCACTCCTCCCAGTTTGGTGTCATCAGCAAACTTGCTGATAGTACACTCAGTTCCCTCATCCTTGTCATTGATGAATATATTGAATAGTACTGGTCCCAGTACTGACCCTTGAGGCACTCCACTAGATACAGGCCTCCAACTGGACTCTGCCCTATTGACCACAACTCTCTGACTTCTTTCCTTCAGCCAATTTGCAGTCCACCTCACTACCCGATCATCCAGTCCACACTTCTTCAGTTTAGCTGTGAGGAGGCTGCGGGAGACTGTGTCAAATGCTTTACTGAAATCAAGGCAGATTTTTTTTTTATATATAACTAATCATGTTTTGGATGTTGCTTTATAGCAATTCACTTTGCTACCCTATCATCACTGTTTATTTTTTGCTAGTTGGTGCAGCAATCACCATCTATATGAGACTTTTTTTGTTTTATGTGAGCAATCACAGAATATGACTGTGAACTGTAGTGTTTATAACACTCTATTTTGAAGTGTTTCCATACTGTTATTATTGTCAGGGCCTGGAAGACCTCAACAGGCCTCCATAGACCTGGGACACATACTCCTGCCTAAGCACCCCATTGCAACTGAGGCCCAGAAACCTGGTTCCTGCCTGAGCTCTGTCAAACAAATTCCTCTTTCCAGCCCTGTCTCTCACCCTGCCCCTGGACAGACCTCAGATCTACACCACAGAGCAGGCATCTGGCAAAAGTGACAGCACCATAGGTAGCTTGTGTCTCCTGTCTCCTGGATATACCCTGGACCTTTCTCATCCCCTTGCCATTCTTGGGGCTGCTGACAGATGCTGTTACTAACACCTGATGTAGGAACCTGCTTGGCCTGCCATTCTGAGGTCCCACTGGAGGATGACTTTTTTTTGGCAAAGGCACTGCGTGTACTGGGGTCAACTCTTGGCTCCTGGCTCATTCCTCTGTATGGGGCATCCCAGCTTATGTTTCTACCTGACCATTACCGTGGATGCAATTCCATGGGTGATAGCAATACGTCAAAGATGGTTGAATACCGTCATTAAAACCAGGAAAGAGTGTAGAAGAAAAGTCTGCCGTGTGTACACTTGAGGTCTCTGTGCAACTTTGTAAAAAACGCTCAAAAATACTAGTGTTGGCGGTACTACATTCTACCTTGTTGATGTGGAGTCTGCACTACTAGTCGCTACAGACAATCACTAAGTATCTCCTATGCTGAGAAAACATGAACCCATCTCCCATGGCTATCATTGGTCTTCAAGATGCACTTACATAAGTGGCTCAGAACAACTTTGTTTCTTTTGAACGACTGAAGAAATACCTTGTTACTGTGAAGTACATTAAGAATGTGGAGGACAGCTGGACAACAAATACTTCCTCAGTGGTGCTTGGGTTCTGATATTACATGTGAGCATTGTGTAGATACCTTTATCTAAACTAGGTACCTAAAATCAGGTTCCTAAAGCCAAGCAAATTTCCTTGCAGTGTCTGAGTTCATGACAAGAACACATGGATTGTCTTGGAAATGTGAGAATATTGTCAGAGAGTGGAGAATTTGAGGCGAGGGAAGGTAGCATCTGTGGAGGTTAGCTCCATTGCTAATTTGATGCAGATGAGCAACACATGATGCCTCAGAGCATGAAGATGAGAGTTACCCTTCCCTATTGCAGCCTGACAAAAGCGACTCTTGTTAATCTGTTACCAGTCAAACTGTGATTGGAAAACAATAATTTCTGGGATGACCCAGGGAGTACTTCAGTAATCATAAGTTTCTCTGCTTTAAGTTATTTTCAAGTTAATTCTAATTACACAAATGGTTTACAGTGAATTTTACACAGATAGGCTTCTCTAGCTAAGTTGATGCCATAAATAAGAAGCTTGTTTGCATTAGGTAACCAAGTCTTATCCTTCATTGAAAGGCAGAGAACGTATTTGTTACTGGTCACTGAAAATTTAAGTGGACACTTAACTGCAGTGACCTCGGGATAGTCTAGCAGGCTGCGAAACACCTATTTCTTTCCCCAGTTATGCTTGGTAGTGTGTACTTGACTACCTGAAGAGATAGGTGCCCAGTCTTAGATTTTCGTTTGATTTCCATTTCATTATCAGGACTATGTTTGTCTTTTGTGTATTGCATATTATTTTCAAGCACGAGGGGGAGGAGACAACAGAAAGAAAGAAGACTAAATTGCACTATAGCTGCTTGGTTTTAGTTTTTAAAGCTCCTTCCAGCTTGCAGGGCCTGCAGTATGTTCTGCTAGCGCCCTCTTGAAGGGACTATGTTATGAATACAAGGGGCATGAAACAGGATGATATGTGAGGTGATGATGAAGTGTAGGTGGTACTACAGTCCTTTTATGGTCAGGGAGAGTGCTCTTATTGTCTCAGCATTGTTCTTCTTGTTTTGCTGCTCATCAAATGCAGCCACCAACTACTTATTCAGGACATCTCTGTAGTGTTCAATTGTTGAATCTTACCTTACTGCCAGGTCCTTCTTTTGTTTATTCCCAAGCTTTCACCTGTGCTATGTAGATATCTATTCAGCTGTGTGGCTTTGGTCAGCAGGGTCAAGCTTCCTTAAGCTTGAAAATTAGGGTGATGGGTGTTTTCTCTGCAACGAGACACACAGACAGCCCACAGGATTTAATGGTTCTTATTACCATCTTCCCTTCCGTGTCAGGGGACAATGCTGCTAGACGTAGGGTCTGTTTGGATGCTTTCTGTGTGCACCAAAGAGGAAGACATAGCATGGACAGTTCCCAAGTGAAACATGGCAAGGAGAGTGCAAAAGTAGAGGTCAAGGCGAAAACAGTGCATTGTGTTTGCCCTGTGAATGATGCCTCTGAGCCCATGTAGACAGATACCGTGCTGGATGATGTGACATTATTTCATCTCTATTGCTCCAGGTTGGCAAGCATGTGTCTCCAAAGAAGTCAGCTGTATCATGTTGTTGGTCCTGCAAAAGCTAACTGAAGAAATGAAAAACTGTTGAACAAGAAAAGCAATTGGAGAAGACTGATATCTTGAGAACTAGGACATGCTGTAACACCACCTTGATCTACAGCTTAATGGAAGACTCGAAGGACTGACCAATGTGAAGTAAAAGTCTAACTACAGGGAATGTCCAGGATGGAAGACAACACAGGGGCCCTATATGGGGGAGGTTGTAGGGTCCAGGGAGGAACAGAAAGGACGTAAAAACAAAAAATAGATATTTGTGAAAAGTCCAATTGAAATTTGGCATCAACAGACATCAGAGGACCAACATCAAAAATATCAGTGCAAAATTAATCTATCAAAATGTTTTGAATGAATCTGATTTTGCAATCTGAGTTTGTAGTCAGCCTGTGCTTTGCACAGTAGAATTGCATTATTGGAACTGAAAAGCTGGCTTGCCTGTTGCCAGGAAAAGTGGCTTAGAAATGCTTGCCTAAGAGACTGTAACCAATTCGTTCGAAATACACTCTTAATAACTTAATAACTCTCCACAGTAAAGCAGCAGTGGACAGATTATTATACCTGTAAAATCTGGGAAAATAGCCATTGTAGCTGAACCTATACTTCAGCTGACAGTGAGAAAAAAATTGTATAAGAACTGTTATTTCCTAAGTTGGTATTTTATTCATATTAACATGTTCAGATATACTAATTACATTTTATCTTGCTAAGGTAGTAGTGCAATGTTTTGGCTTTTTTTTTTTTTTTTTTTTTTTATTTTTTTTTTTTTTTTTCTTTTTCACTGAGAATTTAGTTCATCTACAAAAAAAAGAGTTTCTGTTAGTACTCTATTGAATTTTAAGCCAACTCTGCTTCATGTTATTTGCAACAGTTTCATGTTCTGATAACATTCCAGGAAATTGCTTTATGGAAATGAACATTTAAATTTTAAATACTTTCTAATAAATGAGTAAGCTATTCCCAGCTCCATATCAGTTATTATACTGAGCCATTCCTTTGAATTGCTCCTTTAATGATTTGTCATATCCTGCCTCATCAGGGTGGCTAGCTTTTCAGGATGCAAATAATCTTTTACATCACAGAATTTAACATAATCAGTCTTTAGTCATAATGGGCTGCTTGGTCTTTGATGTTCTATTGTAACACAAATAATATTTCTATNATATTAACATGCTTTTAAATCTTTGTTGTCTAGAAATACCTGAGGGCTTAAATATACAGACAAATCACCCATGATCTCTGGTAACATTTCCTACACATTATTTTAGACTGTGGCAAAAGTGAGCAGCCTTGAGGTTACTCAATGTGCAAAGGGCAGTCTCAGTCGTTCTCCACCGTAACAAGTAGTGCATAATCAAAAAGCATCGTTAGGGCAAAACAATTAGTGGTGAGACCCTGAAGTCCACAGTCTGTGAGTTTCAAGCTCTCTAACAGGCTCACATCTCTGTTACAGACTGGTTCTACTCTGGTCTGAAATTTTCTTAGCAATTGGTCAATGTGTACTGGTTGGGCTCTTGGAGCAGATCTTTCTGTTTAACCTTATTTGAGAGGCTTTTTTTTTTTTTTTTCACTGAGAAGTGAACCAAAGCCTGGTAACTGAGAACAGTTGGGGAATTGACTTTAAAGGTGCCCTTTGGTTTCAAGCACCAGTGCTGAAGTTCAAGAAGCCTAAGTAGATTTGAATTATTGTTTGTAATGGGGTAAGAATGTGGATCCACAGAATTAACATGAATCAGACAATATATAGTAACTTAGTACCCATAGCATTATGTTTATGTATCCAAGTTGTTGAGGCTCTTTATTTCTTTTTAATACTAAATTGAACTAGTCTACATGGAAATGTATAACACAAATTATGCAATAATATAGTCTTCTGACTTACAGTTAATATTTCTTCTTGCAAGGGAAACCAACGAACAAAACCCACTGCCTCAGACGTTTTAAGTTAGACTGGGCAAAGCATTGTCAAATGCACTGAAGAGTCAATGTCAAATGGCAGGGAAATGGATTAAGTGACCTCATAGGTCTTTTCTATCTATTATTTTTATGGTTCTATATCCCTATATATTTGCCCTTTTTTTCGTGTGTGTGTGTGTGCGACAGGCTGAAGTTAGGGAAACAAAATTCATTCTGTGAGGCACTAAACTCAATATAATGGAAGAGTCAGCAGTTTGGTTTTGGGGTTATTTTACCAAGTTCAACATTTCACAGTTGGACATTTAAAAATTATTTTTTGTTGCTTTTGGAGCTTCATATGAGATTTGATGAAGAATAGCTTTGGCTTGAAATTATGAATCTGGGCAACAATAAAATCAATCACAAACAAATGAAGAATCTCAAATGCTTGGGTCTGGGAAAAAATTGCCACTTACAAAAAGCAGCCCTCCTAGGCAAATCTCCTGTACTTTCTAGATTTGTATTGCACAGCTTTACAGTTACTTTGCCAGTTCCCATAATTTGAATAGTTTCTTTATGAGACACAACTAATATGTTTATTGAAAATGAGACCCATCTTAGCTGACATTGTCTGGATACCTGGATCTCAAATATTTTAAAGACAGACACTGGCAATGCTGAAATTTCTGGTTGCAACAAAGTTCATTTTTTGGCCAAAATAAGTGACAAGAATCCTTCTTCCTCTATGGCAAGGCCAAAGGGACGCATATCACAGTGTGAACCCTTGCTTTTGGCTGCCGTGCAAGCATCACAACATATCAAAAGCTTTCTATTGCTTGCTAAATAAGCAGTAGATATCTTGAGCTAAAAACCAGTTTGCTGCCAGCAGGTGACTTGTTGACTTCTTTTGCTGTGCCTTTGTTTTGGCTCACCTTAAAATCTTAAAATGTTTCATTCTGGAGCTTCTTCCTAACATATTCAAGAGCTCCTAAGCTTCATTTTTATGGTATTGTTCCTCCTTTCTGATTTTATTTAACATTATCTATCAATGTCAGATGTGTTACTGACACCCCATTATGCACTTTCAACATTTTCACACTCTGGAGGTAACTGCGGGCTGAGGTGATGGCCACCACCACCACCACACTACCCCCCTGCCTCAGCTGCTCGTCACCTCCCCATTGCTAGCAGCTACCTCCTCTCCTGCTCTGCCAGATGCAATGCTGAAAGGCGTCTCAGAGCTATTCACGCAATGCAGCCCAAGGCTTTAAAGAATCTGAAGAGCAGGTCCTTGCTCACACAAGTATTTTGTTTGAAATTGTTTGGGACGAGATACCATGAGGGTCTCAGCCGGCAGGTTGAAGAGAGGAATGCTAAGGACTGCTACGGGGCCAGCTCACTGCAGCTAAAACCACTTGTACCAGCCTGTATTATCTCAGACATGAAGGAGAACTTAAGTCTGTGTTTACCTAATGCGCTTATTTGCTCTCTCAGATCACACTGATGAGCTATATGCCATGTTTCTCTGTTCACATGTTGTTTGAGTTTTGTCCCTGTTATAATTATACTTTAGAACAATACTTAACTCCAAGATGCAAGGAGGAAGTGGTAAAAGCAACGAGTATTTTTAAATGAGCAAAACAACACCTGACGGTGGCAGAAGTAAAACCATTCACAAAAATTTAAAACAAATGAATGTCCATCATGGTGATGGATGTTTCTAGGTGGGGAAAAGGCTATGGCAAAGATAATTTGCCAAACTGGGTTTTCTGCAAATATGCATAAGGCAGTGAGCACCCTGTTGCCAAATCATCTTTAATTTAAATTAGGTGATAGCCTAAAGGCTGAGAATAAAGATGAAATCAGTTATATCACAGCTGGACGTGCTTTCCAAAAGGTACAGATGGTGTCTAACAATATATTTAAGCGTTAACGTCCACTGATTTTCTTTCAAGGCATAGATTGCTACTGAGAAGCTATGTCTTTATGAGTATAGGACAGATGATTTAGAAAAGTAAGGATTTTTTGAGAAATAAAAGACAATGCTGGCCATAAACTTAAGGAACTCCAAGGTTCTGGGACCTGGACAGTCACCGTGATGGACTTGCCTCAGTCTGCCAGCTGGTGAGCGAAAATTACTTCAACTTTGGGAGTCTTATTCATTTGCTCCTGGGTCCTAAAACCAGTGTTTTGTTTTAGATACCCTGCGGCCATTTTAAATAGTCTGTTTCCTTAAACTTCTGTTGTGGGAAGAAAAAATTCAGCAAAAGAGGAGAAATCTTTTCTAGAAGAGATTTTTTAGAAAAGATGTTTCCCACAAACAAGCCATTCTAAATTATCATATTTTCTGCCTTTGTCTCACTTTTAATCCTTTTCTGCATTTCTGGAGTATGCTACGAGTGCAACATTGCAAGCATGACTGTGGAGTTTACCGTCTCTGTTTCACAGCATGGGAGCCCCTCAGGTGGCAAAGAATGTCAGTTTTTCAAACTAATTTCCTTAGAGGTGGTCAAGCAGTTTGTAAACTGTCCCAGAAGGGAAAGGTTCCAAGTGTATTGGAAAGCCAAGATAGAGAAAGAAGAAAGAAAAGAAGGAAAAGAAAGAAAGAAAGAAAAAAAGAAAGAAAGAAAGAATCAAAGGCAGTTAATAGACATATTGGGGAAAAAAAAGAGGAAAAAGCCTCCCACATTCTAATAGTTTAGTACAGGTTTGCTTGGTTAAGAAATGTGTTTCTTTTGAGATGTTACATCTAGGTTAGTTTAAAATTAGATCTGAATCTAGTTATGTTCTTTCCAGCCTACTTTAAATGCAGTAATTGTCCTTTATAATCAAGCTATTAGAATGACATTAAAATGCAATCCTAAGAAACAACACAGTCATTCATCAAATGTTATGCTAGCCTGCTTGACATTTTAATTTACAAGCTTTTTATTATTAGTTTGGTCTCTTGGTTATTAATTGCTTGAAAAACATGTAATTTTTCATGTCTTATGAAAACAAATACAAGAAAAGAGGTCAAATTTCAATCTTGGTGAAACCAGCATAAATCAAAAATAACTTTACTAAATCAGTGAAGAGTTACCCTGGTACAAGACTGAAAGACACCACCTCTCATATCTAAGCAGACATAAGTGAAAGTTTCCTTCAAGCATTGTGTAGGAAAGATATAATTTCTTTACTAGGTTTCTTTCGATAGCAAAATAGACTGTTTTTTTTTTTCTCTTTTGTTTCTTTGGCAATAAAATCACATAGAGCATCATGCAGTTTCTCAGCTGTTGTGTTTCGTTCAGTCAAACTATGTCTTGAAATGCTTCCTGTAAGCACTAGGATGTCAATTTATGAAGCCTATAAATAAGGACTTCTTCAGCAGAAAAAAAAAAGAAGTAAAATCTTCTTCTGCTCCCGTTGGAAAAACACTGGCTTTGTGCTTATTTATGGGCTAGTATGTATGGCACATATATTTTATTGAAAAATAGTAATTATGAGTCTTAGCTGAGAAAATGTGGCATTGATGTAATGCTTATTGTCATTTTATTCCATTGCTAGGCCCATGATTACCCATGTGTAAGCTGTATGTAGACAAATTCACCCAAATCCTCCTGTTAAATTGTCAATGTTGAAAGTAAAATGTTGAGCACATATAACCATCTGACCTGGAGAGCACAGTACGGTACATCAAATCAAATCTTGCCCTTTACATTTGCACCTGAAAAAAGTGATAGGCTAACACCGCAGAGGCGATATCAGGGATGTGACTTTTTCTTCAGAAATTTTGAGAAAGCAAGGGTGGCACAGCTATCAGCAGTGGAAGTGCGAGGAATGCCCTGCTTCTGTACAGACCTTCTTACTTACACACCTTGCAGCATTTTATTTGCAATACAAGTGTTAATGTTGTCATTTTACAGATGGAAGAATGAGACTTCAAGGAGTAAAGTGATTTGTTAAAGCAACTTTATAGTTGATCTGGGAATCCATCTATTAAATAACTGCAGTGAACCTGCCCGATCGCATACTTACACTGGAGTTTGAGACAGAAACTTTTGCTGAGTTTTTAACTTCCTCCACATTTCCTTTTTCATCTTAATATACTTTGGGCCACTCTTGGGCATGAACAAACGGTGGGTTAAAGTCTGTTATTGTGATGTTTCTAATGCAGGAAAAATCAGGAAGCATCAAAAATCTTTCATGTTCTGCCTTTGCCGTAGAAGCTCAGTAGCCCTGTAAATAAGGATAATGTGGTTGTGTCACCAGTGAGTAATAATGTTTCTCTCTGTTTCTGTTCTTCTATCTTCTAACCTCATTCAGCCTACTATCTTCTGAATTGCCATAATTACACTTTGATAATCTATTTTGAAGACAGAGGGAGAAAAAAACAAACCAAAACAAACCACTTTTAGCATATTATCTGCCTGCACAGCCTTTAATGTGTATTTTAGAGAATGCCTGTGTATGTTATGAAAGCAACCTTATTTCTGCTCTACTGTGGGAAGTTAGGGCATAAAAGAACAGACATATTATTACCACTCTATATCTTTTACAGACACACCATAAGAAGTTACTGACTCGCTCTGCATTTTTTTCTTAGCATGTTCTTACATTTATACTCTCTCCTTTTTTATGCTATCCTTTATTTCCAGAGAGTGTTCAAGATCTTATTTCAAATAACCCAGTGAAAGACATTCACTTAGTCTGTTAGAAATTCCTGATGGGACTTGACCTAATGCCAGACAAAATCTGCATGTTTTGCGTTTGCTTTGTGACAGTTTATTTGTCTGTCTGATGTCCACAAGTCTACAGCTTATCTTGTCTACAAAATCTTTTTGTTTTTCTTGTTTTTCTTAGTACAGATATCTCCACCAGACCTCTCCTAAGCAAGCAAAGGCTTCTTAAAGACCCAGCCCTAAATCTGTAGGATTATCTGGGCCCAACATCGTATTTTATTATGGTTGAAATTCCTTGTTCAGTCCAGATTCAATACTGTGTTAGTATCTGAACATGTCAATTAATTTGGTTTGAACATTATAAAAAATAGGAAACTCTCTCTTGTGTGATTCCTGGACCAGTCCAAATCCTGTATCACTTTCTACCATAGGCAGGAGATACTCATCCTTTTCTTCAGAAGAGGAGTTTCTAGGGTTTGGAAACAAGAGTAGAAAGCTGCACATGCAGGAAGGTATCTGAACAGTGGAGACAGAAGAAAATGAAAACAAGGAGATGGAAGAAAACACAACTACAAAAGTGGAAAAAGTGAAGTGAGTGTTTTATTTATATACTCTGTGTAGCCCGTGCGTGGCTTGGAAAGTCTATGTTCTCTGCTCCTCTGTTTCAAGCTGGGTTTTCAGACTTACTATAAATGACTGAACAGGCAGCTTTAATTATAGTAAAACATGACAAGAGAAATGAATCCTCGTGGTTAACAGGTCATGAGACTGCATCATAGTCCTCAGAGACTGAGAGGATTCGAACGCTTGTAAATAGTGCAGGTGCTGAAAACCAATATGAGGTTATATAATTTCTGGACCAGAGAAATGCCAACATGTCTTGTAGCATTGTGGTGTGTGACAGCAGATTTCTGGTGGCAATTTACAGGCAGGGAAAAAGGTCTTTGATCTCACTACAGTTGGCAACCTTTCCATTTCTTATTCACTCATCACCATCTCAGGATGTGTCAGTTTTCAGACAGAAATAATAAGACTAAGAAAGAGTGGCCAACTGTGCCGCTAGTTTTTTAATAAGAGATCCATAGAGTTTATGTGAATAACTTTTAGCCTATTGTATACGACCTGCTACTGTTATTAATGTCAATTTTTTAATTATTCTTGTGTGACTGGGGATCTAAGTACCACAACCCTGTATCTACTGTTTAACTGAGTGACCAAAGCTTGACAGGAGCACAGAAAAAAATGTTGAACGTCTAATGATAAAGATCATCAGTCAAAGATACTTGGTATAAAAATAGTGGCATTTTTATGATTGATAAGTAATCCACTATCACATGTCCATGAAGATACAAGATGGATGCCAAAAACACACATACCATGACATAGATTAATACCATTCCTTTAAACAAAGTTTTGTACTAATTTTGTAATTTTTGTTTACTGTTGACATCCATGTTTAAAGCTGGATTTGTTCTCTTGTCTCGTCAAACCTGCTGTACTATATAAGGTGATCCTCAGGACTCTATTTAGTTACGAGAACTAGAAGATTTTATGAGGCGTTTGAAAATATATGCAATACTTTCAGGACAAGATTTTCAGGAACATTTTTGTGTTTTGTTTTTGGTTTACTTTTCTGAAAGGACTCGTGTTTCTATAGTGCTACAGAAGTATTCTGTAATTGCTCACTCAACCCTCCAAAATGTTGCAATAATGTAATTTCAAGTCAAATAATAAGACGTTCCATTTAAACTGTACTGTTGCTGTAAGCTGTACTCAGGTTCCTCTGTAATCCAGATTTATTGCCCTCCTTATTCTCCACAAATGTAAGAAAACATACAATAGTTTTCCATAATTATATAAAAAAGAAATATAAGCAATGTTTTAAAACCTTCTGTGAGTTAGCAAGGTCAGCCATATGTGACTGAATAATTTCCTGAGCATCTGTTCATTCTGGCTATCGGAGTGTCCAACAGTGCAGATATGGTATAAATAATAACGGCAGTACCATTTACTGGGGTCTAGAGCTGCAACTGTATGTTTGCAAAAGTCCTGCTGAAGGACATGCAATTTTGAACATGGAAGTTTTTTGGGGCTGGGCTGTGATTTTAGACCAATCGTAAAAGTCAGTATTCTACCTGACCTTCACTATGACAATGTGCACATACAGCCTGAAATCAGACATGTAGCTACACAAAGGGAAACACAAAGAGTTAGTGTATCCTAACACATGGAATTAGCTGTCCTCTTCATAGTTGGACTTTGCAGAAGACGGGGGTTTGAAATGTGATGGGCTGCAACACTTGACAGCTGTTAACTGGTGCACAATAAATATCTGATCGGAGACCTCACTTCTAAGTATGGCTTCTCAAATGACTTTCACAGGTTGCTTTTAATGTTAGGTTCATGAAGGACATCAAGAAACCGAAGACCTGCTAGTTCACAATCCTTTTTTCACAGAAGAAAGTGTCACAGATTTTATCATGTGTTTACACTATTTTTTTTTGTTTAAATTCGTTCTGTTTCATGGTATGTCAGGTAAGAGAGACATGATCTTGGTGGCTTTTTTGGTGAGAAGTCCAATGTATACTCTCATCCAAATACATGTTTTTATAACATTGTGAGAAGGCCTGACTCAGCCAGAAAGACTTGTTCCCTATTCAGGTCATTTGTGGCTTCCTTGGGGTTCCTGGAAGCCTTTCCTATGTCCCTCCACAAGAGGGAAATCAACAGCTCACACTCCTTTTGTGTACAGTTGCCAATACTGCCTTCCTAACCGAAGACTGTGTCTCTAATGCTGTCTCAGCAGATAAGACTTTGAGCAGGGCTACTTATTGTCTCCTTAAGGCTGTAATTTTAGCAAAATCAATTTAGTGGTGTGTCTGTTCCAGGCTTACTGAGCAAACCAGGTGCTTTGGGATAACTTTGTGGCTGAAAATTATGGTAACATGCTGCAACAGCTCCTCTAGAGAACACAGGAGCCAGCACACACCTGGGTTGTTGGCAAGGCACACACAGATGTATTTGTGGTCGAAATCCAGATTTGAGCCTATAATTTGTTTAGCCCCACACAGGAGCATGACAAGCTGCACAATCAAAATGGGCTCAGTGCTTCTCTGAGAGAGGAGGGTAGGTCCAGATGTGTCCAGCTGAGGTGACCCACCTTTAATTACAACTTGTAGTGAAATTTGCCTTTTCTCACAGTTGCATGAAGAAGTGCAGAGAGAAAAAAAAAAGTCAGAGAAATTGAAAACTCTGCTGTATTTCAATATAACTAATACTTAAATAAGGTAATGAATAGTGTCATGATTCGACCTCACCTGGCAACTAAGCACAGTGCAGCTGCTCACTCACTCCCAGCCAGGTGGGATGGGAGAGAGAACCAGAAGAGTAAAAGTGAGAAAACTCGTGGGTTGAGATAAAGACAGTTTAATAGGTAGAGCAAAAGCCATATTCACAAATGAAGCAAAGTTAGAAATTCATTCACTACTTGCCATCAGCAGCACGTGTTCAGCCATCTCCAGGAAAGGAAGGCTCCATCATGTGTAATGGGTACTTGGGAAGACAAATGCCATCACTCCAAACACACCCCCTCTTCTTTATCCTTCCATTCAAATATATACTGAGCATGACAACATGCGGTATCAAGTATCCTTCATCCAGTTTGGGTCAGTCGTCCTGGCCTGTGCCGCCACCCCAGCTTCTTGCACACCTGCAGCCTTCTGGCTGAAAAGCCCTTGACTTGGTATAAATATTACTTGGCAACAATCAAAACATCAGTGTATTATCAATATTCTTCTCCAAAACACAGCACTATACCAGCTACTGGAAAGAAAATTAACTCTATCTCAGCTGAAACCAGGACAATAGAAAAAAGCTGTGTTTCGAAAGAATAGAAAAGTCACCTGGGCAATTGAATTGTTAGTGAGTACCAGCTGTAATAAATAGATTTCATCAGAAAAGCAGAAGTACAAATATTTACTGTCTTTTGACTGATACTTCCTAATATTGTGCACTCCCGTCCCATCCCCCTCTGTTACCTCATAAAAACCAATTATTACTCCCACAATGGGGTAATGTGTACAATGGCATAATGTGTTTAATCTAATTCACTTGTGACTGAGGTAAGTAGCATTTTTTTTTTCTCTCTGGCAGCTCTGCTTCTTTTGTGATGAGAGAGATATCAGAATTAAACTGGATTCCATTGAACTGCTCTTCTCACATTTACATCTCATGAATGTTGACTGGACAATTAGTGTTCTATTTGCTTTCTCATTTTCATTCATTTGTACATTGATAAGAAATAATGTACATAAAATGTATGCCCTTAAGTGCTTAAACCTTACTAGAAAAAAAAAATCAGGGGTTTAAAAAGGGTTAACAGAACTTGCTGCTATTTTCTTAGCTATGTCAGTGTTTGCCACATCACAAGAAAGTAAGACATGGATGGCCAGCTAAGTTCTTATGGTATGCCTTATGGAGTGTTTTTTTTTTAGCCTGGAGCAATGCTAATCAGTTATTGGGTCAATCATATTTGGGCTATTGCTACGTGTTTGTGTAGGTGGGGATGGGAAGTGTAGAGACAGATATTGTTGGCAGAGTTAATTTAGTGCAGTTGTATGTATTGTTTCTGAAAACCTGGCTGAAAACAAAACTTGTGCCATGTATTGATAGAACTTATTTGTCTCAGAGTAGGCTGGATGGGAAAAAAAAAAAAGAAACAACACGACATTTTTTAACTTTCGATGACTTCTTTGTCTTTTCTTGAAAGAATGAAAGTATTTCAATCAAGTTGCCCTAAAGGAGGAAAAGACAAAAACTCTCAGGCCCTACAGTGGACCAGACAATCTTCAAAGAAAATGGTGGTTAAGACATTTTTTTATGTCCTTCCATTACACCGGCTACATCATGATCAGCTAGCATGTTTTTATGCAAGATTTCTGTAGTCCACATTAGGAATAAAATATCTATTGTTGTGCTGGTTAGAGCTGTACCTCAATCAATTTTTACTGCTGTAGGGAATGGCTAAGTCACTGACGGACTGTGCAAGAAAGTTATGTGACTAAAATTCCTAACATAGGCAAGAGTTTTGAAAAGGAAATTATTGCTTGTGCAACAGATCCCACCTGGGTATGAACATACATTGTTTTTCGTACATCTGCCTTGCTGACTGTATACAGACTGGCAAGCATGGAGGTTTTTTGTGTATAAGTGTATTGTGAGATACAGTGTCATGTAATGTTATGTTGAACCTTCTGTGCTAGGATAAACAAAGACTTCTTATTTTTTCTGTGATTCCTCTCTGGAAAAAAAAAAAACAAACCTGCTCTTGGGAGTGAAGAAATCAGTCACTGAATATGTGGAGAACTGATGAAACAATCAGGACCCAAGTGTGTTGTTGTCTGTGCCCTAGGTAAACATGAATGTTATGAATCCTATGGCAAGGATCTATGTATCATTAGCAGCTTCCTAAGACTGAAAGAAAGATCAGTTTTTCGTTCATTTGGTGCTAGTTTTAAAGACATCTGGCTTAGTATATAAATGACAATAAACCACCATTGAACATATATTTTAGCATTTTGCTTCAGTGATGTGCTAGCTCTGTTGTGATGGGCATAGGTATAAATCTGCTCTGCAATAGTCCCAGACTCTTCCCTAGAGGAAGAAAACGTGTGAAAAGTGGAAATGAGATTGAATTTTGTGATTCTTCCTGCCTCTATTTTAGTTTCAAATGAAACTCTTTAAAGTAGAAAGTAAACAATTTGATCAGTCAGCTACTTATCAGAACTGAAAAGGCTCTGAGAGCACACTGAAAATAAGGACATCTTTATCTTAAGGTGTAAATACTTCTCATGTGAATTTTCCAGCTCTGCTGAAGCAAAAAAATAAAACTGAGGAGAGAAACAAAGATAAAAATGTTAAAGGAAATAAAATCAGTAATGTTATTTTTGTTTTTGAAAGGAAGATTTGATATCTCAGAATTTCTCAGCTCTATATTACCCAGTTAAACAAAATGTTTTCTACATAATTTACATGTTGGAAATGCAGTTTCAAAATTCCGACATGCATTAGTATCATACACCTGTCATTTGTAAGAAATGGAACACGCTAAATGTTTGAATTAGTTTTGAAATAAAAATTTACTTACACATGGCAACAGTAACTAGAGTGGTGAAATGCACACCTATAAACCAAATAAGTATTTAAGATGCAAACTTTTAAAACCAGGATTCGATAGAAAATCTTCTCTTGAGAAAAAAACCTCAGAACCCCAAACAAAAAAAAAAACCCACCACAAAAACAATGAAGACCCACTGCCCTCAAATACCTTTACTGTGAAAACAGCTATCAGTTAATCTTTTCGGTGGCTGAAATAGGGAAGCAATTAATAACAGGATATAAACAGAGATAACAATAACACGAAGAAGGTGTCTTTTTTTCACTGAAAGAATCGATCTTTCAATACTAAACAGTATTGTTGGATGTAGTAAGGCCACTTAAAGATTCAGAGAAGCAGGGGATTTTTGCATCTTTCTTTCCATTTCCAGGAAACACGTCACTGTGCTAGTGCAGTAGCTTTTCCATTCATGCAGCTGTGGGGAAGGTGGACATGAAAGTGACCTGGAATCCTCCCTCCGCAGGCAGATGATCAGTCAGGTCTGGAACTGCCAGCTACCTGAAGCTCCGTATATAAACTGATTTGTCAGTCAGGCTACCACAGTTTTATTCCTTTCTGTCACTCCTTGGAGCAGCTGCCAAAGCAGTGGGAACAGGGTTGGCAGAGTCAGGAGGCAGTCTTTATGCTGAGGGCTCAGGCCTTCAGACCTGGGTCCAACCTGCATCCAGTCAGGTGGATTCTCTTTTGTGGGACCTGAGCAAACAAAAACCTGCAATTTGAATAGCTTTAAATGAAGCAGAAACAAGAAGGATTTGCCTGGGTTCTTTCAAGTTCTTTATTGCCCTAAACTACTTCCTTTCAGTCTTCCCAGAAGCTACTTCATCTGAACAGGCTGTGATAGAGGGTCCTTAAAGACCGTGTTTGCAGTTTTGAAAGAGCAGCAAACAGCAACACTCAGAGCGTTTAAGAAATAACTGATGAGATTTTATGGTGCTTAGGAGAGAAAATATCTGAGTATTCATATGTAAATCTCAGATATTCACCAGAATGTTGCTTTTAAAGTACTGCCATATTTTTCTTTGCAAGTGCATATGGAGTAAGTAGCTGGAGGTAATGATCCCTCTAGAGACTCAGAAATTTGTTTTAATGTGAAACAAAAATGTCAGAGTACTAAAGCTCTCAGGCTTTTTCTTCCTTTGCAAGAAAAGTCCTCAAGGGAAAAAGGATAGAAAAATTCATTCTAAAGAGATTAACAAAATCCAATTAACCTGGTAAAAGCATTAAGTAAATTAGCAAATTTGGTAATCAGAATGTGGTTCTTTTTTGTTTGCTTAATTCTAGCATTAATAGGTTAACACGGTAAATGTTTAACAAAGAAGAATACTCTTCTTTTTTTTTTTTTTTTGACACACAAACATTGATAAGTTCATGCATTTGGAATACTTTTGTTTACATTTAAGAGGCTCTGAAAGAAGTTCACCATAGTTGCTCGTGAATCAAATATTATCAATATCACCTCATTTGAATACAGAAGCCAGTGTCTTTGTATTTTGGTGTATTATGTGTATACATACAATATGTATATAGATACATATAACTGTGTATTCATATCTCTGCATGTGTACGGTTTTTTTCATATGTATATGTCTATGCATGCACGCACACATATACTCATCAGATGTCTCCTTAAGCTTCTAGTAGGTCAAATAAATTAGAATCACACATCACTGAAAGCAGGAAAATTGAAGTGTTTTTCTCCATCTACTTTCCCACAAAGGGTAAGTTTT
Source organism: Pampusana beccarii (assembly GCA_013399365.1). Taxonomy (NCBI): domain Eukaryota; kingdom Metazoa; phylum Chordata; class Aves; order Columbiformes; family Columbidae; genus Pampusana; species Pampusana beccarii. The sequence continues at coordinate 416,819 of VWYH01000140.1, forward strand.
ACACTTTGGACAAACCTACAAACTCTGGATATCGTTTATCCAAACCTTTTAAGCTTCACATTGAATTTAATGTGAAAAACAAAGCAACTCATCAACAAACCCCCAAACCTTTTCTTCTTTCTGAAGCTAACACCACGAATAGGAACTATATAAGCAATGTCTTGCATGTGCCTCAATTCAGGATCTAAAGGAGTCACTATGACAGAAGAGCCTACACTTGTTTTTCAAGAGTCTCTCCACTACTGTGGTGGGCCAAATGTCATTATTCCTAGTGTAGAAAAGATTTGGCAACTGGTAAAACCCGAGGTAACTGGTGAGAGGTTGATCTCCAATGTGACTGATGCTGACTAGAAAGGCCAGTTCTCCATCTGCATTGCCCCTACCCCGAGAAGCTTTCTGGCACTCACACCCAACAACCCCAAACCCCATGCATCTGCCTCTGATTTGTCTCAAGCCACATCCACCCTCTTTTATGTGAGGAGAAGTAAGTGCTGCTTTTGTAGCAATTATGACTTCCCAGCACATTGGTGATCAGGGTTATGAGAACCAAGTTAAGGTCAAGGGGGAAGTATCACTAGATGCTTAAGTGCACTTTGATGCAGCTGGAAAGGATCTCCACAGATATTTTTCTATTGTTTTAGGCAGGTGAATTGACTCAGTGATGATACCCAGAGACATGAATAACAAGAACGGACAGCTGGGTGCCGGTTTAAGTACTTCTGTCATACAGGGGATCCTGTGTCTCTTACCACAACCATCTCCCAGACTATGAGGAAAACAGTGAAGGACCCCATGGACACACTGGCAGAGCAGGCAAGTTGTCCTTGGTCCACTTCCCATACCTCACCATGCCACAGAATCTGTGATGTTAGGAAATAACAGCATAATTTTAAAAAGCCATGTAATTTAACTTACATGTCTTGAAAGTAAGCTCGTCACTATTTCTGGGAAAAAATTTTGCTCCCCATTGTGCTCACCTATACATTTATCATGTTCACAATGTCTACCAGTAAAATACTTTGGACATATGCAGAAAGTGCCCAGGAACCAGGTTCCTCTGTTTTGGCAGCAGTTCCTGTTCAGCTTGCAGGCTACAGTCAGAAATAAGAAGTTCTTGCAGGAAATTTGTTCAGCAAATAAGTCAACCATTTTAGCTGCAGACAGCTGGGCCACCAGTTTGAGCCTGATGCTTTTCTATTGCAAAGACTCTGCACAGTTATCCCGACTTGTTAGCAGATTCAAAAGGTCAAAGACTAAATTAAGCAGCATCCTCATAAGTTTTAATTACTCTTTCAGTAACAGATACAGAGCCTCCAGGCTTTTGGTTTTGTTCCTGTGCTTAATCAGAGATTAAAGTTGGTAGAGGCACTCATTTGCAGACCTGACCTTTAATACGTTCTTTAAAAACATAGCAAGAGTTTCTTTCTTTGATCCAGTTTTCTGGCTACCAAGTCTGGAAAAGACATGCAGACCCTGGTGTATCCGAGCAGGTGACTACAACTCACAATTAGGCTATTTCTAGGCTAGACAGGTCCGGATTCTTAATAAAAGGGCATGGATAGGAAGTTGGCACCAAAAAGAGAACTCTCTTTAATAGTGTGTATTTTCAGAGGTGTTTTGGCAGATGCTTCCAGATCATCGTGAGAAAAAGTGTCACATATATCTAGTGAGCAGGCACTGCACATGTCGCTGCAGGTGAAGCAGGTAACACACATCTTACATCAGGTATAGAAGTATCAGTTCTTTATATTCTACCTGGGAGCTGGGGGAAACATCAGAAAACGTAAAAAGCAACAGCTCTCTCTGAATCAGGGCAATAGCTGTCAGCAGGGATCCCTTCACACTCCCATAAAGTGTCTCAACTTTGTTAATAGTGCTGAGAGTATCTCTATTACAGACATTTTTTTTTCTTCTAGAAATTTAGAATGAAAAATTTAGAATTTTAGAAATTCTCTTCTCCCCAGGGGAAGAAGAGAATCTATAGGCAGCAATAACCAGTGCTGCATGTACCCCCTGCTTGCTAAAGAGTGGTGTAATGGTCCTTTGCACAGACTCTGCATGTTTTAATTAACATGTAGCGCCTCTGTATATCTGTTTGTTTTTAACTAATATGTATGTATCAACACCTTTTGTGCCTTTGATTGTCCATTGAAAAGATGGTAACAGAAAGTATCCTCTGGAAAACAGATTATTATGTGACCCTCATGCCCTTTTCCCCCTCTAGAAACATCTTCACAGTGAGCATAAAAATCAATCATATGCTCATGTGATGAACACTTTACCATGTGTTAACCCCATGAGAGGTAAGACATCAGAATGGTTTCTCCTTTTCTGCTTGGAACGGAGATTATTAATTTCCTTAGAAGTATTTAAAGGCATGCTCCAGTTTTACAGGTTTGAGGAATTACTACTGTTTTCCCCCTTGCACCTTTTAAGCATATAAATTAGAAAAGGACAATCACATTTTTGGGAACAACTAAAACACAGAACTAACCTATGACACTACTTAGAAAAACTGACAGCATAAAATTATTTCTTATGAAAGTAATGTGCATCAAAGCTGCAATTTTAGAAAGTGATGGAGGAGCTGATGTGTGTTTTATATCTTATGTTAGCTATTTCTCTTTATGCTTCACAGTTCAATCCAATGTTATTACATGGGTTCAGGAGGTGGTGGAATGGTAAAAAAAAAAAAAAAAATTGTGAATGTTTGAAATGTTGATTTTGTTATTTACATGAAGAGTAACAAGGGATCAAGACATATGCTGTGGGTCCTGAATAGGTAGCAGGTAGACCCTATAATGAAATCCTGCTCACTCTGAAACTCCATGTGGATGTCCTGCATCCTTCGTCACGCAACAGAGTCTGGCTCACTAAAGAAGCCAGAGGGAGCAACATTGCAGAAAATCCTAAGCCTGCAAACATGAGGGCAATGCCACTTGCAAGAGGAACCCCATTCATGCATGAAGATGTCTGAAAGCTGAGACTATAAGACAATAGTTATTTTAATGCTAGTTATCTACAGGGTGGTTAAGGAACAGTGTTTAGTATTTTCTTTGGTTGATAGAACCTCCACTCATTAAAAAAAATAAATAAAGGTTACATCTTATCAGTTTCAAACTGGAGCACTTGTAAAGGTAGTGACATACTTGAAATAAACCTGCAATGCAGATAAAGATATGTGAATAATGGATTCACAAAAAAAATTAATAAGTTACAGCATGAAGTTAGTGAAACATAGTTGTAACTATAATTTTGGAACGTGTAAGGGGAAGTAAGCCATTGTCCACGTAAAACACAAGTGTTATGGGAGAAGTGATCCCGCCCAGTTTTAAGCGACTATTAGAAATGTAAGTGGGAAAAGTACAAAATACAAGAATTTACTAACGAAACTGATTTTTTTTTCTTAAGCAGCAGCAAACAATTTAGAGACTGCACTTTTGTTATTAAAAATATTTTCTTACCTAAAAAGTTTCATACTTTTTGTCTCTGATCTGCCTGTATTTCATGCCTTTTTTTGTACATGAAATTCCTCTGCTACAACTTTACAATGCTAGGTACACAGAGGAGTTTGACAAGGAAGTTTTGGTGAAATATGGAAATGAAAGTAAAGTCAATCCTCTGCTTATCACCCAAGAAAAAATTGGTGTACTTCACTCTCTGAGCTTTGGCAGTGTACTCCCTGCAGCAAGTAATTTACAGACGATCAACACCTTTCTACTTTTACCTCCCATCTCCCTGCTTGACCTCTCTTCATTAACCCAGCAATTTGCAATAGCATTGGGTGGTGGATTTATCACAGGACCTGTTCTGAAGTGGTCTCTGGGGACAAAAGAGCTAAAGGTAAATTGAATTTCCTGTGTGAAGGCCTCCTTTTTTTTTTTCCTTGTGTTAAAATGTATTATCATTGCCATGTCTCAGGTCTGGTTAGTGAGATAAATACAGAGCTATAGGGTCAAGATACTATAGTCCCTAGACTAAATCAGGAATTGTTCTGAAAGGTAATATTTTAAACTTGATTCTAATAACTTCTATTTTCTATATGGCTTTTTGGTTTAGAATGTATTTTTTGTGTTACATGCAGTATTTCCAATATTGGTTTATCTTAGCTTGACAATATTAGGGTCTCGATACTACTGTCCTGGGAGCTTAGAAAAGGAATTTTGAACCCAGTCTGCTTTGAACCTGATCTAAGACGAACACAATCTGTTCTTTTGAACCTGATCTAGGATGAAAAGACAACATGTCCCAGAATTTGCCTTGCTTTAGCTAAACAAACGTCACCAAATCTGTGCCAATTTGTGTGGAAACAGTCACAATGAAACCTGGACAGCTTCATGCCTCAAAGAGCATGTTTTTCATATACCATTTGCAGTAATGTCAGATCTCAGAGTTCTTGAAATAGCTGGTTGACCTGGATACAAAACTTTCTTCAAACAGCTGAGTTAGGCCTGAGCCCTTTGGCTTCCCTTGGCTTACATTCTGTTTCTTGATACTGCTTTTAATTTCTGGCTTCGCTTTTGCAAAGGTTGCTCTGCACTCCTAGACTTGTCCACTAAATGAAGACCAGGATTGTCACGTGACTGCGTGGTTCCGGAGGTTTAAATTAACAGAACTGACATGCCAGGAAGAAGGCACATGGGCTTTACACACAGGAAATACAATTCACGTTTCTTTGCTGCACTCTGGAAACTTGATCAGAGATGGAGCCAGTGTCACAGTCCTGTCACTTGTGTGGTTTTGCCCTTGGAGCCCAATCGGGAAAGAGCGCTTATTCAAGAGGCGTAATGAGCAAGGAGTGGCTTTGCTCTGTTGTACTGATCTTCCAGAGCAATTCATTGCTCATCTAATGCGTTACTCCCCCAAACTGATGCTATCTCTTCCCGCCGTACCTCCTGCATACACACATACAAACGACTTTGAAACAATTACCCTGGGACGATTTAAGGAGAATAGGACTTGCAAATTGAAGCGGTGGTCATTTCTATAAACTTTGATTTAGGTTAATGGTTGTAAATAATAATTAGTACTTGGCATTTGAACACCTCGTAATTGAAGGCTCCCCAGTGATTACAGCTCATCTAGCTCATTTAGATGAATAGTTCTGCTCATTCCAGGGCAAATGAGCAGGATTTGTGGCTGAAATCTAGGGCCTTAAGCACGGCTTAAACTTTTGCATGCCTTGAATAGTCCCACTGGAAGTGATTCAGTGCGCTCTGTGACATTTGTCTTGTGTGAATTATTGTTTCACCATTTCACCTCTCAAGACGAAAATTCTAGCAGCACACATGATAGATGGATAATTTTAAAACAACATTTCCTTTTTGATTCTTTACAGCATCCATCTATTTTAAAAACTATACTGAATTAAAAATTAGGCTAAATATGCAGTAACTCTAGTGAACCCTGAGGAGTCTAGGATTACCACAGGAATACTAAGTGCAAAATGAGCTTGCCTAGTTACCAGCGACTACTAGGAAGTTCAAAGTTCTTGCTACACTATTGAATCGTATTTATCTTCTCTACTATCCTGTCATTTCTGTAAAGTCTGATTTTTGCTAAGGTTTATTAGTAGGAAATTTATTTTGACTGAACTTTTTTTTTTTTTTAATCTTTACGTAAAATCAGCTTATTGAAGATTGTTTTGAAATACTAACCACTGTTTTAAAAATAAACAAAAAGTAACAGTAAACCTCAGAGATAAATTTGGTTTTGATGCTTTCTTGTTAAAATAAAAATAATGATTTTAGGTACGTGCACTAAAACTTAGTAGCTTTTTAAAACCTAATGGCTTTCAGGGTGGGAGTGTGTGTGTGTATGCCAGGGTGGAGGGCATCGAAATAACAAAGCAGTTAACACAAAGACTAATAGAGTTTTCCATTGTTGGGTCATCTTGTCGTGTTGCCCTTTTTGTGACTCTGAAACTGGTGTGGTTTCTCAGAAGCACAGATTAAATCTCGAGAACATTAGAACATAACAGTAAACTTCTTTTTTCAAGTTCTGTCAATATAAATTACAGATTTCCTTAATTTGCTCACTTATCACATGAGTTTTGCAGTTTCTTTCCTAGGTGTATATTTATGCCAAGGGTATGATCAAATCCAGCATTCCTATAGCACAGTAGTGACTGAAGCCTCTTAGCTGCATTCTTACCATAACTTAGCATGGGTAACGTGAGTAAAGTTGGTAAATTATAAGTCTTGCAAAGATAGCATCCAGAAAGTGCTAATGTTCCGTTATCTGTGTATCATTTCACATCTCTGTGGCTCAGCTTGCCATTTATGAAACATAGGTGAAAGTATTCCCTTGCATCAGAAGAATGTTATGAGCCTATATTCATTCATAAACATGATGAGTTACAAGAAGATGTTCATAAACATATTGCTAAGGAAGTAGTGTTATAAATGGCTTCAGGATAATGGGCCTGCCTATCTAATGGTTAAAGCCATTTTCAAAACAGTTACTAAGATTATGGTTTTCATATTTTTGATACCCATATTATACCAGGAAAATGCAGTTGTCTGAATCTTGTGAAGATAGATGTAGAACTCTCTTCTCCATAAGCTCATGGAAATTCTACCCTGGGTCACTGTTGTCAAATATCAGTTTAATGTTCTCATTTTGGCTAGAGATAATTTACAAACTCGCCTACACATTTTGTGCAGCCCAGTGGCACTGTAATGTAGGTATTCTGCAGGTGTTCTTTGAAGGAAATGAAGGCTCCCAGGATGTCTGAGGCATTCAAGGTTAAAGAGCAGGGGAAGAGGGAATTTTAAGAGGCTGGAGTTGTCTAAATGTACATTCTTTGTGCAAGACAAGTCCATGGTCAAGGTAAGCAAATGCAAAAAACAAACCAAAACCCAAACCAAAAAAACAACAGATATCAAGGTTAAAATTGACAGGCAAAGTTGTACGTGGAAAAGTGCCAACACTTAAAATATGTTCTTATGATTCTTCCTATTGTCAGACTTTCAGGTTAATTGGAAAAATCTCCCTTCAGTGGGGTTAATTAATGAGAGATTCTCCATGTGCATAGTTAGGAATCTCACTTTTTTTTTTCCCCAGGTTTGGCTCATATCGCAAATGTCTGTCAACACTGCTCAGGCATTGTGATTTTTTTCAAACACAAGGATTTTCCTTGTGATGAGAACAAACAAGCCATCCAATGAAAAGAACTGGTATATTCCATCTGTATAAGGCTTTCCTTTATAAAGCTGAGAATGGATGCTCATATGTTTTTTCCTTGGAGTATGTGTGTTTTAAAGGCAGGTAAATCCCATGTATACCACACTATTATAGTAGATCTGTCTTGATCTGTATTTACATTGTCCAGTCAAACAAATACAAATTGAAACTTACTAATCAGTGTTTAGAAAAATTCATTTCCCAGTCAAGTTCAAAATGAGAGCATAATGCCTTGTTTCTCAAGAGCTGCCTATTTCAAGGAGAGGTCATGCATGGTAGTGACACAAATAAAGTGAGAGTTAATTTCTTGTTAATGAGTTAAAGATGTCAGAAGGACAATAGCTTTAGGGCTCAATTATGCCTCTGCAGAAGCAGATGAGAGTAGAGAAGAGCATATCAGTTTAGTTTTTTTCCTACCCAGTCATGTTTCATCACAGAAATTTCAATGAGTTCCTCTCTTTTAAGTCCTTTGGGCTCAAACGTGCTGTTTCTGAAATAAATCGTTTGATATTTGAAAGTGTAGATACAAGGACTTTTTGGAGTTGTTTTAACACAGGTTATTTCTGTGATCTGTATTACAATTTGACCCCATAAATGTTTGTGTTGGTAATCTGGATATGCATAGGGCTTTGACACAGGGCTAAGAGGTAAGATATGGTGTTAACTTCATCCTGAAGTTGCACCAATCATCTTTGGCACAAGAATGTTTCCCAAAGGAGTTTATTTGTTGAAAGACGCTGTTGAAGGATTCCCAAAAGGTCCAGAAACCACCCTGGACTCTGCAGCTCCATGCCTGGAATGACCACTCCTGGCACCTCTGTGCATAGCCTTTGTGACCCTGAGCAGTGTAATGTTTCCCAAATTAAAAGGCAGCCCAAGAGAAGGCAGAAGAGTATCCACATTTCTGTAATAAGCCACTGCCTTATTCACCTGTACGTGTGAGGCTGACTGGGGGGAATGTGTAAATGAATCTCTCCAGAGCTGTAGGACCTGACATGCTGGCCACACGCCAAAATTTTCTACATAGTTTAGATCAAGACAGTGTGAATCTGAATCAAAACAGCATGGGGGAGAGCTCTCTAATGGCCAGTGTGAAAATGTTATAGAGAGAACTTCATTCTCCAAGTATTTTGTGCGACGTTATGGTACAACTATAATTGAGGTTTTCAGCTGTTTCCTTCAAAGATTAATTCTACACTGCCATAAGAGAGAGGGGTAAGAACATCTGTCTGAATACTTAATGTTTAAACCTCAATGATGAACACGGTATCTCCACCATTTGCTTGAAGATTTTTACCTGTTTCCCTGGTGTATCAGCTTCACCTTGCTTACACTAATGACCTTCACCTGCTGTTGTCTTGCCTGCTCTAGTGCCTCCAGCCCATGCACTGCATCTTTGCCCACATATGTTCAGAAAATGGGTATTAGCAGGTCTGACAGTAAAATATATCTCTTGGCCTTATGGTTAAGGAATAAGCAGACGTAGAGAAAGACCTTAAAATAAATTTAAAAAATAAATTTAAATTTACCTTGGCCCAAGTATTGCTAATGCACAGAAACTTTACAGCAGCTGAGATCCCGTGAGAAACATTTTTCCAGTCAATATCCTTACAGAGATTTTCAACTTGGAACAATAACCAGAGAACTCTGCTGATTGATTTTGAAATTACAGATAATGGTCTGTAGTTCCACAATTGTGCAAAGAAAAACATTTTATTTGGGACTGGTCATGCAGCCACTATTTCTTTTACTCCTCTTGCCCATACTGAGGGCACATGATCCTGTTCCATGTCAGTCTTATCTGTCTTCTAGATTTTTCAGTGGTTGGACAACATGTCTGTAGATTTGGCTCTTCCTACCTTAAAATTTTCCAGCATTGTCCCCAAAGACTTTATATCTCCAGATTCTCCCGCACTACTCTCATGCCTCACCCAGGGTGTGCAAAGGCACCACCTGTGCCAAGTAAATAAATCTTCCCTCCGCTTGCCTGCAAATCAGGCCTCACATTAACACAGAAACCAGGAGTTCAATCCCTCACTCCTATCTCCACCTCGCAATAATAATTATGTCCTAAGGCCATCAGGACATGACAAGGGGCTAAAATCTCTACAGCGCAGCTGCAGTCATTGCGTGCAACTTCGGCTCACAGGCAGAGAGTTGTCCTTTTCCCTGTTTCATTTTAAAAGAGATTTCATAGCTAGCGTTCTGCTGTTACATTTCCAGGCTGAGCCTGGTGTAAGTTTCCGTTTCACCTTTATGACCTAAAAGTTCTTCAATTTCTACAGGTCTTTCTGCTCTGCATCAATACCCTTTCCTAAAAATAGTTCTAGATGACAACATCCTGAAGTGGCATTAAGTCAGTTTGGTCCAGATATATGGTTTTCCAAAGTAAACATTAAATTTAAATTCCCACATCTCCTCTTCTTTCATTAGTTGACTCAAAGTAGCATCTGCATCCCTGTGAAACAGCAGAGTCACATCCAGCCACCTGCATCGCTGCAAACACACGTGCCATCTGTTTCTTATTAAGTGCTGTCAAATTCACATCATTCAGAACTAGGTCTTCACTGCCAGAGAAGCTGTTCAGAAGTGGCACTGCAAAAATAATGAATGCCAAGAAGGTAATCAGAGGAATGTGTTAGTTTTACTTCTCATATAATTCTTATAGATTCTCATAGATGTGCTATAATCATGAGGATAAAAATGGCAAGAGACGGCTTTCCCATCCTGAGACATCTGCTTGTAGTACAAACCAATTAATATGAACAAGGGTAGAACTGCAAAGAGGCAAAAGATTCACCAGGAAGACTACATATGGTAAGATGTGGTGGATTCTGCTGTGCTTAACCATTCTGTTCTTTCCTGCAAGTGAAGAAAGTAGATTAGTATAATATTGCCATGGAGACATAGTGTTAGTGACACTGTCATGGTATCAAACATATTTGTAAATCATCATGCTGTCCTCACATGGCAGAAACATTCGGAAGTGTAGAGAGGACCCTGATAACCATTGAAAGACTGAGGCAGGGTGAGCTTGACCTTGGTAAGGAGTTTGGCTAAGTTACTGATGCCTGATTTTCCTCCCAAATTCAGAAGGCTGTAGTTCAAAGACCTGCTGGAAAAAGTCAGTGTGTTGGTGACCCCTGATGAAGACCAGAAGAGAAGGATTGTAATTTGGTGACGAGAGAGAGCAGTGTATTTGGCTGCCAAAACTGAGCTGGGAAAATGTCTTAGAGTCCAGGAGGGAGACAACTGTGCAGGGACTTGCAGAAAGAGCAACATTCATTGCCTTCCACAGAAACTGTGTAACAGGCTCAACAACTGAAATGCATGAATAAGCTGCAATTACTCTTTGTCTTGCACTTGCACTAATCAGAATCACGTTCAGTTTAGACAGATCTTCTTCAATGTACATCAGAAAGTGGATGGAGGTGTAGCAGGTCCTCTTTCAGAGACTGACAGCTGGGGTTGGTGTAATTTGGGTTGTAATACTAGGAAGCTTCTAGTAATTCATTTATGATATGCTTTACTAATTGCATCCTGGAGTGAGTTCTGAGTCATGTTTAACATAGCAAATAATGGGGATTAGAGTCCTTTAAGGAGGCAGTTTATGTCAGAACATTATAGTGTGTCACCATCCTTATTACTAAACTATCATGGGGAGTAGTACTTCAATATTCGATTAAAAGTTGCTGTTTATCCATTAATAAAAATCAGCTGTCACAGGTGAGCTGACAGCTTTTATGAAGGAAGGACAAAATGAAAGTGAGGAAAATGGCCTCTGGAACCTGAAATACTGCACTTGTGAGTTGTTAAGTCTGGACCTTTCGAACACCTTGAGCCTCTGTTTGGGATTTTATCATATCACCGTCAACAGGGTTGTACTTGGAAGGGGAGACAGGCAGTGTGGCTTCTCTCTTGTAAGAAATGTAAGGCTGTCATGCCCCATTTTAAAATGGGGCTGTGAGACTTGTGGGAGATCATGGAGGTCCTCTTGCATCAGCTTCCTAATGTATATATTCTACTGATGAGAAGATTTTGTATGCAACATATAGGTTCAGGAAAGCTGATTTTGTTTCACATATTGCTTATACATATACATCCTCAGCTTCATGTCAGTGCATTTATTTTTTTCACAACTGACTTAAAATACCAACACGCAGTTGAGATTTTTTTCACAGAGGTGCAGTCAGGAATTTGCTGGGGCTGAGAAGAATCTTTCCTCCTTGCTCAGAAAGTGTCTTAATTGCTGGGCAGAACAAGTCAACTAATGAAATAGAAAGGATTTTCTTTGTCCATGTGTTTTGTGTCACTTCTTTACAAGCTGGTATTCTTTCTCTGCTATGTTCTCCAGGAGAGATGCTCTTCTTGGCACATATGAGAAATATGCTGACAACACTGGTCGTGTCAGAGGCCTTGTCTGTTTTCATGCCTGAGTGAGACACAAGTGAAGTGCCTAATGGTTCAGGCTGGGTCAGCTCCGTACAGTCCAATAGCAGAGCTGTGGGCTTGTCTGGGAACGTCTAGGATAAAATGGCAGAAGTTTTGAAAACAGCTCATTTAGAGCTATGCAGCTACCATGCTTTGATTGTCTTAACCTGATCTTTTTGGTTCAGCATTCTGGGTCTCCTGAGTCTTTGGAAGAAAAAGATCCAATTAAATAAGAAACTGGTCCAAGATGAGTTTTAACATTTGATGTTCTGAAGCAAAACTAGGATCATCTTAGCTAAATCATTCTTCAAGCTCATCTGTGTGTTGTCTCATTCTTTCCAAGGTATGAAAGTAAAGAAACGTTACACCAGTATTACACTAGGAGGCAATGTTTTGCTCCTGAAAGCCACTCCGTTCAGGTAAAGCAAAATCTCTCTCAGTTCATTTGTACTGCGAAGTTGAGGAGCTTTATTTCCATTTTCTTAGAAAAATATTACTCTTGAACTGAAATAAATTATAAAATAAAAGATCAAGGTCATCATAATAATAAAAATAATTTGCGGTGTTCATAACTTATGTGTAAAGAAGAATCATTTGGTTGAATATAATCGCCTCTGACCTAAGATGGACACTTTCTTGAATAACCCATTTTAATGTGAGAATATGTTGGATGAATAAATGCTTTGTACAGAAGATGTTTGAAACTTAGAGTCTCTGTGCAAGCAATTCCACAGGTAGTCTTCAAAAAACGCAACTTGGATCAATTTTCATAAAAGATTGTTAAACTCCATGTTGTATACATGCTGGATTTTTCTTTTTTAGTGGCTTTGTCCAAATGTTCTGGAGGGCTGTGACAACCTTGAAGTGCTACCCCCTATCCTTAGCAGAACAAAGGGCTATGTTATGCCTTAAACGTCTGGTTTTTGTTACTTTGGGCAGAAAAGATATATGACACCTTGTCTTCTCTTTCCCAAGGTTTTATGGTCCTAGAGGAAGACACCTTGTAAGATAAAGGCAATTAACAGCGTTGCTGTGAAAGACCTCATGGCCTAGTTCGGATGGTAGAGATGAACCATCTGTCGGACAACCAGCTACCAGAAGAAACCACAAACCAACAGCTACACCTGACGGACAAAGCAACTCACTTCTGGTCAGTACTGTGAACTTTCTCCTAGTCTGAAGACCTCAGACCCATTTCCAGAAGATCCTTCTTAATTATCATGAAGAGCGAACAGAGAGAGGAGACAAACTGCCCTCTCCTATCTCACATGTAAATGAACTGGGTTATACAACGACCTCAGGCACGATATGAGGTGGTGGCGTGTAAATCTTCGATGTGTCTCCCCATCTCCAGAGGTCGTCACAGGACTGATGTACCTGTTGAGTGGTGATTCTCTTTCTCTTTCTCTTTCTCTTTCTCTTTCTCTTTCTCTTTCTCGATACCTTAGTTTTCCTTCTCTCTCTCTCTNGATTGTCTGTCATTCACTTTGCATAACTGCGCAGAATTACCCAGAGTTAACTCACACCTGGTCTTATCTGTTGAGTCAGGGTGCGTGTTGCGTTCAGCGTTTACTCATCCCTCATCCCATCTGTTGGGACTGGACAAGGGGTTAGATCAGAAAGCAGTGATGTAAAAAGGGTGTTTGTCCCCCAGCTAAGCATGGGAATAAAGCATGGCTTTAAAGACAACTGAAGAACTTGTCCAGAACAGGTTTGTTACTTGTGTGATTATGATAGAGTACTGTTTTCTGGACTACGATGAATGGAATAAATCATAATACTGCGACACATGATTTATGAATGAGTCAAAGCCATACACACTAAAAGTTTACAATATTTTGGCCAGTTCAGGAGCATTTAGATTTTGTTCGCCAGAGAGGCAGCGTTTTCTGGCAGATAAGGGACTGGACTGGTGCTAGGATCATAACCAAGCTCCAGCACCAGCCAGTTACGTGCCCTAAACCACAACAGTTCCCTGCCTTATGTTCCCTGTCAGTGAAATAATCATAGAACCATAGATCGTTTTGGTTGGAAGAGATCTTCAAGATCATCAAGTCCAACCACTAACCTCACACCGGCACTAAACCACGTCCCTAAGAAACTCATCTATGTGTCATCTATCACCTCAAATGATGAGGTGATAAGTCACGTATTTAAATGCTCTGAGACCTATTTATAAAAATCACTGTCTAAATTTTAGGTATATGTTACTGTTTAGTGGCTTGGATTTGATTTTTTTAAAACAATTTAGAACAGTTATTAATGAAATGCTTTTGCATTTGAACAGACTAAGGAAGTAGCGCATTAAATAGCTCAGACAGGGACAGAACAAAGTGTGTCTTAAATAGCCGGGATGAATGGTGTGCTGCACAGCTCTGCTCTCCATCAGCCATGCTGTTGGCACCCTTCTGTCTTCTGTATGAGAACGTGAGAAGGGAGAGAATAAGATCAGGGAGCAGATCTAGCTGAAAACCACCGAAGCAAAAATACATGTATAACTGTTTATTTCGGCTGAATGGGTTCTCTGACTTGCTTCACTGTGCAGCCTCCCTAGCAGCTCTGCAAGCACAAGGTGGGAGGTGGGGAGGCTAGAGGGGAGGGCACAGCTCATGGCGAAGAGAGGGTCTATGAGCCACTAGTGTTTGCTCAATTATTTGTTAAATTGCAGACCATGGATCACCTTGTGAGCCTGTGTTGAGGAATCTTCAGGAAAAGGCTTGTCTCCTGGCCCTCCTGAGATTTTCATTCAGTTGAGTGAAACCTTAAGAATCATAGCAAAGCTCTTGAGAATCCTGCAATACACAGAAGATGTGGGGACTGAGATGGGCATGGAGCGATCTGGCTCTCTTGTGTGTTGAGAACCTGGGCTGTGCTGCAGAGCTCCTCTCTCAGACTCAGCTGCTCCTCTTTACACTGTACATCAGCTGGGCTAAAGGATCTCTGTATTCTCATAGGTCAGTAGGTCCCCAAGGTCTGAAAAAAATAGTTGGTGTTTCTGACTCGCTGGTTCTTGTCAATATGACTGCTCTTGGGCTGTTACGTTTTGTGATGCGGGCCAAATTAGGTACCATTTCAGCACACAAATCTGTGCAGGTATAGCTGAGTAACCACTGAGGAACCATTTACAGAACTCCTTTTGGGGTGGCAGCTGATACTGTACGTGGGACCATTTAGCAACACACAGAGTTCCACTGCTCTTGCTTTTGGTACAACCGATCCTCTGCTTTGAACCTGCTCTCTGTGGGTAAAAAGGCTATTCCAGGATTTGGCCTTCAGTGTAATGCTGCCTATTAATAACCTGCAAACAATACAAGGATTATATGAGCTGTTTTCTGTTTGCTTTTCTTTCTCAATAGACTACCTGATAATTTCCCATACCTTTCTTTTAAAACATGACCTAAATCATGAAACACTGCTTATATATTCTGCCAACAGCTTTTAATCTAGGTAAATCAAGTCAAACAGAGACCGTTTTTTCTTTCCAGTTGGTTTCTACTCTAACCTTTCTAATTACAATAATGTTAAATGCCACATGAAGTTTCATTCATATTGCGTGGACATTAAATGAACTGTTAGGTATTGTAGGATTAGAGCAACATCAAAGCCCTCACAGATTTTCGGCATTATGCTAAGCTTCTATTTTCCTTTTGACTTAGAGCATCATGAAGATTATAGTGTGTATTCAATAATTATACTGGCACTGTTCTCGCCTGTCCATGGTTAAGGCTATGTCAGCATTTCTATGATAATCCCCTAGTTTCAAAGGACTTTATTACTTGCCCATAAAAATTTGTTCTGGGATAGAATCTGGTATTAAACTCTCATCCTGGGATAAGGACAAGAAAAACTATTTGAACACTTGATGACTGCTCCCTGGTTTTAGAGGTAGTATGTGCATTTTAAAGCAGTCAGAGTCAGTACCTGAAAATTCTCTACCAGTTTTACAATTCAAAACCAGCTCAATTTTCTACAGTGAATGTTGGCAGGTTGTTATTAGACTGCTTGGTGGATTTGTTCTTTCTCCTTCCCAAAGCAGAAAAGGGGCAAAGGGTCACAAATACAAAGTACTCAAATTTCGGAGTAAACTTGGCCCATGACCTCTGACACCAGGGCTACTGCATTGAATCCTCTGGGACAGAAGTGCGATGAGACTGTAAAATGCAATATGTGCAAGGAGTGAGGTGGGAATAAAACCAAGATTCTGGGAAAGGTTTAGGGCTTTTAAAGCAGCTGCAACCAAGATCTCACACACTGTACTCACTAATAAAAAAATGGTTGCAGAGGAGGATGAAGAGTTGAGGGAGTTTTTTCTTTGTGAGGAATGCTCTGGGGGTGCTCACGTTAGTAATGTGTATCCTAAAAGTAGGATGAATTGTAGAAGTAGGATAGGTTGAAGAAATCTTATCTGCTCACTAGCAAAGAGCCGATTGCATTGGTAGAAGAGTAAGTTAAGAGATGCAAGCAGGGTATCCTGTGAGAACACTTTATAAACTGTTCCTCTATTGGGCTAACTCTCCAAATCGCTACCAGCAGCTGCAGATAGAAACTTGTCAACAGAAAAGTGCCCTTTGAATTTAAGGCATCAACCTAAAGAGCTGTGAGCTGAACGTGTCACAGCTGTCTTCACTGGAGGCTCTCAGACAGAACATGTCTTCGCGTACTCTGGTTTGATTTTCCTTTCTTACTGCAGGCACATCTTTGCTCTACTTATAGAATCAGAAAATCACAGAATCATAGAATTACAGAATGGTTTGGGTTAGAAGGGACCATTAAAGATCATGTAGCCCACAGGCATAGGATGGGGCACCCACAACTTCTCTGAGAAACCTGCTCTGGCGTCTCACTACCCTCACAGTAAAGGATTTCCTCCTTATGTCCAGTCTAAATCTACCCTCCTTCAGTTTAAAACTATTATCTCTTGTCCTGTCACTACAGTCCCTGGCAGAAAGTCTTCCTCCATCTTTCTTACAGGCCCCCTTTAAGTATTGAAAGGCTGCAAGAAGGTCTCACCGGAACCTTCTCTTCTCCAGGCTGAACAGCCCCAGCTCTCTCAGCCTGTCCTCATAGGAGAGCTGTTCCATCCCTCTGGCCGTTTTTGTGTCCCTCTTGACCTGCTCTAACAGGTCCATGTCCTTCTTATACTGGGGACCCCAGAGCTGGACACAGTACTCCAGGTGAGATGTCATGAATGTGGAGTAGAGGGGGACAATCACCTCTGTCAACCTGCTGACCACATTCCTTTTTATGGCACCCAGGATAAGTTTGGCTTTCTGGACTGCAAGAGTACATTGCCACTTCATGTCCAATTTTCCGTCCCTCAGGATCCCCAAGTCCTTCTCCACAGGGATGCTCTCAATTCATTCGTCCCCCAGTCTGTACTGATATTGGGGACTGTGCAAACCCAGAGGGCCACTCTCAGAATGAGATTGTCATTATGAGAGGAATAAATTCAGACCTGTAAATTCAGAGACCATTCAAAAAGCTATCTACATTTTGACATATTTTGTAGTGGATATCAGCATTCCTCATCAACCTTGAAACTTCAGGACTCTCTTACCAGTCCTGCTTGTAGGATGGAAGCCAGTTTGACCCAAACTTAGTCTTCTTTATGCAAGAAGAGGGTGGCTGCAGATTTTATCATGGGAAAATGTCTGAGTATGGAAAGGCTCACACAACACCATGGCTTAGGGTTCAGATCTATCTCTAATATAACTTCCACTGAGCAGTTTCTGAAGAGCATGTGTGGTTAATGTGCACGTGGCTGAGCTAACACCAGCAGTGATGTCTGGGAGAGTCTCCGTGTATAGCATAGAAAGGTGAGAGGATGAGTTCAAAACAGTAAAACCTGTAATCAATGTTAGATCTTCACCTGAATTGCTTCAAATCCCTTTCAGTTTAAGATATTATCTCTTCTTCACTTTCTTTAACCTCCCTCCCCAAAGATATTTGTCTTCCTTCCTCCGACTCAATGGCCTCCCAATTTTATTAATAAATCTGGCATCCCACTGGCATCTGACTCTTCATTTTCCTAAAAAAATATGTTGAGAATCCACACAAGTAGTGATTCCCTTAACATGCAGTGTATTTTGCCACAGCTCTGACACCTTTCATGGATTGGTTCATGATGTTTTTATTTTTCAGACCTATTTTTTAGAAAACTGTCTATGGATTTCAGTTCTAGCTGGAGCACTGGCTATTATGTACATGGATCACATTATCCATGTGGAGCAGTTGGACCTTGACTTTGTGCCTGACCCATGTACCATAGCTCTTCCCTGACCTC
Organism: Pampusana beccarii; assembly: GCA_013399365.1. Classification (NCBI taxonomy): domain Eukaryota; kingdom Metazoa; phylum Chordata; class Aves; order Columbiformes; family Columbidae; genus Pampusana; species Pampusana beccarii. The sequence goes on from VWYH01000140.1 coordinate 434,718, forward strand.
TGGCTCTGGCCTATCTTTCCACCCCCGCTTCAGTGTTTCTGTCCTGTTTACACAGAGACCTCTGTGTATCTGGGATTATCTCTCACATTGCTTGTGCATCATGGGATCAAAATCTTGGAGGTAGCCTGTAGGCTTTTCTTTAGTGCAAAATAACTCATCTGTACTTAATGCTACACTAAACAGACAATATTGTAGGTGAACTTGGTATTGCATTGTGGTTTTATTTCAGTGCTGACAACATTAAGCACCTCAGAATTGGCCAACGCATCAGTCTTCTCTTCAGTGAATGTAACGAGAAACCCAAAGAGACACAGCTGCATGGACATGAAGCAGTTGCACGGTAGGAAACACACCTTTTGATGTCACACGGAAGATAGTCTGCTGAGTGATCCTGCACTAGGCTGCAGGCCAGTTCATAGAATCAATGAATCAATGAATCAATGAATCAATGAATCAATGAATCAATGAATCA
>VWYH01000140.1:435262-453780 GCA_013399365.1 Pampusana beccarii
TGAGGAAGCTGGAGCTGCCATGAGGTCTCCCCTCAGTCTCCTCCAGGCTGAACAAACCAAGTGACTTTAGCTGCTTCTCACACAGCTTCCTCTCCAAACCGGTCACCAACTTTGTAGCCCTGTTCTGGACACTCTCCAGTAACTTTATATCTTTTTCATCCTGTGTTGCCCAGCACTGCACACAGTGCTCCAGGTGAGGCCGCACCACTGCAGAGCAGAGCGGGACAACCACGTCCCTCGCCCGACTGGCAATGCTGTGCTTGATGCACTCAGGACACGGGTGGCCCTCTTGGCTGACAGGGCAGTTTTCACTGTAGAAACTCTGCTCTGGCAGGGCTGGAGAGCTTCAGCCAGGTATAGCTGAACCATCTCCCTGATTTGTCTCTACCATCTTGACAGAAAAGCATCTTGCCTTTTGGCTGATTTGCATCAATTGTTCAAACTAAAAACCTGGCCGGTGGCTGAGTTATGCTTATTTGCTCTTTAATTAGAGAGCTTCAGATAGGAGCTCCTTGGTTAGGGAAAGACAGTGATCAAGGAGGACTACAGAGCAAAGAACTTTATTTAAGCTGTCTCAGTTTGGGCTAAACTGCTAAGAAGTCTGTTGATTTACTGTCAGAATCGTTCTTTACAGCTGCCAGCCCTTATCCATACGTTAGAAGGATTATCAATATGGCCAAAATGAAGTATTTGTCACTCTTTTGCTAACACATAAGTACTCTTTAAAATAGCTTGAGTCCAGATCATTTAGTGTTCACATCAAAGTATGGTAAAACTTTGCTACATTTGATTTTTGTAACTGTTACAAGATTTTTCAAAAAATTCTGTACCATGCATTTGTAATGAGAAAGTGACATGCGTTTTCTTGCTACTCAGTGTCAAGATGAAGGAAATTAACAGTATAATAATGAAAGCTAGGAATATAAGCAAATATCTACCACATTTTAATTACAAAGCTAATAAATTTAGATTGGCATAACTCAAAATGTCTTGCTGCTGCACTCAAAAGCAATTTGAAAATATAGATTGAAAAAAACAAGAGAAATAAAGGATTTCTTCAAGAAGCTATTTTATAGACATTTTGAGTTATTAAGTTTAACCTGTTTAACTGAATACGGCACTCCTCTGAAACTGCGTGTTCAGGAAAAATGGTCTATAGAGCACCTAAGCATCCTCTCTAACCATAATGATTTTATAAAACTAGTTGATTTTATCAGTTTTTAGCTGATGACTTTTCCACTCTAACAGTCAGGTTTCTCTACTGATTTTTATAACATTATGGCTGTTTTCTGAGTTTCACAGAAATTGTAGTTTACTTCCCCCTCCCCCCGCCATTTTAATTTATCTTATGACCTTCAAGGTAAATGAAAGATTTATACTTTTATGTTTTCAAATTGCCAGAACCATTTTCATCTTGGAGTCTGCTTCAGGTTCTGATTAAGATTGTTTCTTGACATTTAGATTTGAATTTTAATGCTATCACACTTTTTTATTTTTGCTGATTGACTCTAGATTATATTTATTTCTCTGGATAGGTATTATTTTTTTGGTAGCCATCTATAAAACTCCTTGGCAGATTATCCCTGCAACAATGGTAGCATTTGTATCGAAACATGTTACTAGCACTTAGATAAATAAAGATTACATGGCCCAAAGTCCTTAATCTAATGCTGTGGAACCTGAGCCTGAAATAATTAGTCTATACACTAAATGTCAAATTGCAAAGCTCAGATGAAAAGTGGCTTAATTCTGTAAATATAGTTTCAGAACTCCTCTTGGCATTGGGCAGGAATTGATGCAGTCTGTAAAAAATACATTCCTTTTCATCATCCTAAAGATATGATTTTGGGGTGTCCTAGCTTGTTAGGGACCTATTCCAAAGCATTCTGAAGTGACAGCCATTTGAAATACGCAATGAGGGACTCAGATAGGAGTCACTTCCTGGCACGACTTTTCCAGGCTCTCCATGGATTTCCCTAATTTCTACTTACTTCATGAGAAGAGGAAAAAAAGGATCTCAGCTACATGAGATGCAAAGGAAAATCTATTTCAGGGCTACCTCTTTAATTTTTAAAATACACCACCTCTGATTTCTCCTGTTTTACACCTTGTGCAGTCACTTGCACAATGAATAAGAGGATGCAACATGTTTCCCTTAGCTCAGTTCAAGTTCTAATTTCAGGTAAAATGGTATAAATATCGATGCTGTTTCACCATGGAGTTCAGGAAAAGCCTCAGTAAGCACAAGGCACAGATATGATGGGAAAACTGCAGTGTGTGAACTGGCATTTTTGAAGAAATCTAATTTTTACTGAACCTCAATATTAAGTTGTGTGTCTACATGGTGATTGTTTATTAAAGCACAGCTATATTATAATTATATTGTTATCCTGCATATTCCCAGTTGATGTTACTTTAAAAAATGCTTAAGAACAAGACTAAACTTAAGAACATGAGTTTAGCAGCTTTTTTCAGCTGACAAGGAAACTCTGCTCACAAGTCCAGTGACGTACCTGCTGGTGTCTTGATTTCTGAGTTCCAAGGTCATCTTTTCTCCATGCCTTTATGGATTTCTCAGGGTTCCCAAACATTATTTACATATTTAAGTTCCCATAATAGATTTGGTTTGACCTTGGGATACATAAAAGTGAATTTAAAAGGTGATGGATAAAGAAAGAAAAAAGAGCATTCCAAATTTTTGTTCTGCTTTAAGAAGAACAGATGCTATAAGTATTTAAAAACCCTTCTGCTACTCTCTTCTCACCTCACTGGCAATTCAAAACTTCTTTACTTGGGAGAAATATGGATTGCCAGAGAAGCAGTGAAATGGTCATAGAGAAAGAGACTAAAAGGTTAAGCAATTGAGGGAAGAGATTTTTAGCATGCTCAAAATAACCCATTTTGCAGTACATTACCCCAAGCATTCTGGTGGCAACAAAGCAGTCACCCTAAGAAGGAAGCAATTTTATTACACCAGCCTTTTCAAATGCTTTGATACCGTTGAAGGAAATGCCATACTTACTAATGAAGCACTAGGAAGGGAACTAGAAACATTTTTGACTAATGGTGAATGGGGGAGAGGAAACCTGCCATGTTTCTGAAGGTGCTGATTGAATATATACTGGATCTCAGAAGAAAATAGTGTTAGAGGAGAAATTGTGCTCATCAGTCATGAAGACAGACAGCTGTGAAAATGCATCACACTGCTCTGCGAAACAAAGATATCAGTCCAGCTCTAGACAAGCCAGGTCGAGTACAAAAAGCAGCCTCAAAACTTCAATTTGTTTTGCCTTTGCTGATACAGCGTCTCAAGTGAGCTAATGTGGGTTAACTAATTAAATAACTCTTGCTGGTGTCTTGCTGAGCCTGTTTCTCAGGGTACATACTAATAGCTTCCCAGACTTTTAATATGGAAGCTAGGATTTGTAACTCCCGCCACGTTTGGCTCCACTAGTGATCTGGGATGTGGTGGCATTGTTTGTGCATGTCCCCTCTTCCTTAGTCTGAGTTGCGCTCTACTGCATTAAAAAAAGAACCAGCCAAACTCAACTATTCATTAAACAATTCTGAAAGGAAATACCTTCGTCAGATTACAATCAGTCTATACAGAAGCCTAAAATGTCAAGAAAATACTTTTGCTGAGCACTGATTGTATAACTAAACTTGCTTTCCAGGCACCTAGAGCTCAGTGAACCATGATTCATTAGTCTTGAAGACTGCAGAGTACTTCAATCTCCGTTTCTCAGATGAAGGGGTGGATGCATAATCTTAAAAGCAAAACCAGACATTTCACATATGAAACTTCTAGCAATGACAGCTAATTAATTATAGCTCATTTAAGCTACAAAGTAAAATTGACTTAAGCTTTTGCATCACACCATCATGCTTTCCTACAAAACAATTTTCTTTTTTCCCCAAAGCATGTAATGAATGTGGGATCTTCAGCTAGATGGGTCTTCAGGTTGGGTCCTCAACATCTTTATCCGTTTTTCCAGCCTCTCCATCCATTCATTTCTGAGCCTAAGGACAGAAACATGGATCAGTTTGTCCCCATATTTTTACAGGGAACAGATTTATACTCTTCGTGTTTCCCACCAGTGCTATCCTTTGGTGCTTTTTTCCCAGTTGCCATGCAAACTGTCCTGCCTCTTTAGAGTGCTTTGCTGGATGGTACTTCAGGACTAGCCCTCAAATGCTGATGAGGGCTCACCTGAGTTTTTTGGTTCATATTCATCTTCAGTGTGCTCTCTCTCAAGTGTCTCTGTGTGCTGGAGTGGCTTGTCATCTCCACTGGAGATTGCCTGCTGCCACCTGCTGGGTAGCATCACCCAACAATTTCCCACTCCCCCTCCTCCTTAGAAATGCATTTTAAAAAAAAATTGCATCCTGAGCACTATTTAGCTTGGAATCACTGTGCATGTTGAAGCTTCTGTTAGAACCATAGCAGACAGCTTTAGGTGATAGGTGGAACTTTGTTTTCTTTTCGGTAGTATCTAGGTACCACAGAAAAACTGCCTCAAACAGAAAAGATGGGAATTTCACAGCTGAGGAGTTGAGATATTGAAATTAGGTTAGTAACAAATGGATAAAACATGCTAGAGACTAATTTCAGTGTTCATTCACCCAGGTTTACTAATGCAAGGCCATCCTGATTCTTATTTTTTTCAAGCATCAATCCAAAGAGAGTTAAGAGGGAGATTTTCGAAAAAATGCTTTCGTACTGAATGATCTTAAGCCAAAATAACCATTTTTGCATGCGTCGTCGACTTACAGAGACTTCATGTAAACTAGAACTGTACTGATGTTGCCACAGACTGACATTTCTCATTGCAGCTGATTAAGGTATTACAACTGATTGAGGTGAATATAACTGACTGAGGTATATGTGTCTATGGATGATGGTTACCTTGGTCAGCACACTTGGACTGTCTGCTTTCTTATGGGTTTACCTTGTGCAAATTAAACCATCTTAATGAATTCACACTATGTTCTTGTGAAAACAAATCCACAGAGAAATAAGGTGGGTCGGGTACACATCTGTACTAGCTCTGCTGTGAACATAAGCCTTGATGTTCAAGACATGCCTGCACTGCTAGATGTTGTCCTGATAACTTCAGAAAGTTACACACTTTAGACCCGTTTACAGAACAAGAGTGAATTATCCTCTTATCATGTGCAGCCATAGCTTAGACATGTTAATATTAGCATGCCAATGTGGGAAGGTTTATTGTTTTATGAAAATCTAACAAGAATACCTTCCGCTTTCATTGCATGACTTGAATACAGATACCACTTTTCTTTAAGAAAGAATTGCAACACTAACTCAAATAACCTTTGCAAATGCAAGCTACCTACTTTGTCAGAGCACTTCTTCGCTGACGTTCTTTTTCAATTTGCAGATACCGAGTTTGTTCTTCAATAGTCTTTTCCCAGAAGTTTCTCAGGTCACTAGTTTCGCATCCCCGAACTTCATGACGTATATACTGGCTATTCATTTTCTCTACAGGAGAAACGTGAAACAACCATATGACAAGTTATTGGTTCCTCATCTGTTTTCATGGCTAAAGCACACTTTTGTTGATGTGGATTTTCATAGTGCTAGGGTCACACAGTCTGTTTTTTTGTAGGATCAGCATAACAGTGGACATGACTCGCTATTTAAGCTTTTCATTCCTAGCTCTGACACTTGATGATATGCTGTCTGCAATGATTCGAATTTTTACTTGTTCGCCTCAAATATCTCTCCCCTTCATCTGCCTGTGACCTTTAAGCTCACAATGCAGAACAGTTCTGTTGCATTCTCTAGCTTAATGATTGATTAACTTATTAATGGAAATATAAAAAATTGCCAGATCTAGTGGGATTTTTCCTCACTGTTTTCATGTATGTAAAATTATAAAGTGACCATTGTAGATTAAGATTAGGACAATGGAAAAAAAGGGGTCTGATGATTTGCTGTTAATCATTATAACACCTTAGCTTTATTTGGCAATGGAGAAAATTTACATGTATGAAAGTACGTAAATAATTTTATAAGATATGGACTTGCAAAAGCCACTTTACTTATTAAATATTTCCTCCTCTTCTGCAATTTTCAAAACAGAGCAAAATCATTGAATATATTTAATATCTGTCTCTCCTCTATACTTCCCCCTTCATTTAATGTCATCTTAAAAATAAATTTCAGAGTGAATCTTACCATAAGAAAAGAATATCTGTCTCAGGATGACTCTTCATCGGCTAAGAGTCAAGCCCCTGTATACCACGTTATGGCCAGAAAATCACATAATTATTTTCAAAACTTCATTAAATATTGAATTAGTATATCCATGCTACCTTCCAAATTGCTCTGTGGTTTTGCATGAACATGCCATTATAATATTTTCCAGAACATTTATTTTTTTTAATAAGTATTTAGGGCTCTCTCATGCGTTGTTTGAGTTTATGGTAATTACTTGTAATTTATTTTAATCAGAGCCATAAAGAGCTAGTAAACAAGCTTTTCAAGGCTACCTTGGAAAAGACTGAAGAAATTGCTGCCATTCCTCTGCCAGCCATTGTAAGAAAAGCAAAATTGGGAACTCAACCTTTACATAATTTCGTTTGAAGATTTGGCTGTTTTGTGAAAAACTGTGAAACACATCATAAAGATGCTATGAGTAGAGAAATAAAGCAGCCCTTTTGAGGAGGTCGCTTTCTTGCTGGGATTTCCCTGTGACTCCCTTGTGGTTCCCTGTAAAACCTCCATTTGTCAACTCATGGCCTCTGAATGATAGAAGCACAATATTTGAGCCTGACTTCTGCAGAAGAAATTTCCTGAGCATTTTTTCAGGTTCTGAGAAAATTATAGTTGGATATATAATTTTTGCATCAATCTGTATTGTAAATTGTAAGTACAGCTGAACACCTCAGGCTGTGCTAGGGGATAACCAATTCCAGGTCAAATATTCTCTTAATACGAATATTTTCATAACATATATATATATTCTATAAACGTCCACATATATATTAATGCCAACTCAAATATCTCTTTCCAGGTAGCAGTTCCTACCTTTTTTAACTTTTTGTGCATGAGAGTAATCGAGAAACGTATGAAAAAGATACGATAACAGCTATCTGGGTCAGACTAATAGACTTTCCGCTCCAGGAGTTAATCTCTGAGAATAATAATACTTCTGAAGAGTAGCAGGCAAATTTACCAGTTATCCCTGAGGCTCCAAAATAAACTGCCAGGAAATAATGTCCCCTGGTTTCTTTAATCAGAAGTGATCCCAAAGCATAATAATTTAATCCTTCTAAATTATTATGAATTCCTGTTTAATATACTGTGGATGTGTCTTTTCTATATGTATGAGGGTGAATATATCTCCTGAATAAGGCAAAGTTGTGGAACTCGTTGCCACAAGGTATAACTGAGATCAAGCATATGCTTTCAGAATACGCATGTTCTTCTCTGGTTTTAAATACTCTGCCTTCTGGTTTGTTTGCATATATTCTTGGTGTTGTCTTCAATGTAGTTTACAGATGTGTCTGTCCAACACCCCTCTCCACAGCAAAACTCACAAGGAAAAGGTTTCAAACACAGTAAAAAGGAAGTTCAGAATTAGCTCTCATTGTTATGCATCTTACATCTGCTGCTGGCAGTATTTAGAAGAACGTTAGAACCCTGTTCAGACTACAAAATATGTATAGTACTGCATATTACAGGTTTGGGTGACTTTTTCTTTTTTTTTCTTTTTTTTTTTTTGCTGCTGGTGGGGAATTAGTGCTTTTCTTTGTCTATTATCTGTGAAATTTTCTTTGTGTGTGCTTGCTCAGCCACATTTAAGAGCATTGTCCAAGCCTGTCCTTCTTTCTTAACCTTTTATTTTGTGCTAATATATGGATATGTTGGTGTTGAATTTTCTCTTGCTCAGCCCTAAATATTCCTCTTTATTTTCTTTCCCCCTCATACTGGATAACACCCAAATACATATCAAAGCAAATAAACTTAGAATTTCTGCGTCATTTTTTTACTGATCCTCATACATAATTGATAAACACTAGTATGCCAATGGGCCACCACTAGCTTCTCTGAACTGTAGAACCATCGTGCCCTAAATTACCTTTATTTTCAAACCTTCTATTAAAGCCTGTTCATGTGGTGATTGCAGAATTGCACAAAAGGTGCTAAAATAACCCACCTGGTTTCCTTCGCCTTTATGGAACCCGTGCACAGGTGTTTGAGTCCACCTGTGTCCTACCATCCATTTCAAAAGTGTTGTCATAAACCTTCAGGGTAGTGTGGGAAATCAGGGATATCAGACCTAGTCTATCAGTATTTCATTTGCCCTAAGATAAAATTTCTCTGCTAAAATCTTCCCAGTGATGGAAATTGTTTTCCCCTCCTACTTCAGTTTATTTCAAAGGAGTATTGCAGGACTTAAGCCTGTGTTGTGGCTTTGCACCAGCAGTCATCACCTGGGTAGAGTTTATTTTCATGCCTTGAAACCTCATTCAAAGTAGTTAGCAAAAGGGACTTCATCTAATACGGAAAAGGAAGAATAGAAAAGATTTAATGGAAGTAGCCTCCAAAGTAGCCTGAACAAATAATCTCTGTGTATGATACAGCAGTTGGGCAGAAATATACTGTTAAAGCATATAGGCAGTTGTAAGAGCACTTTTATAAATCTTGCAGTTAGGTCTGACTGAAACTACCCTGCAACAGCTAGGACTAAATGAAGCTTTATTTAAGCCTCTAGTGACAAGCCTTCTAGAGGACAATAAGGAGAGCCTCTTTCTGGTAATCATCTTTGATAGAGCCCTGGTTGCAAGCTGGTGAACAGATGTAGCTGCTCTCAAATGAAAGGAATAGCTGGATAAACTCTCAGAAGTCTTTGTCCTACACAAGATGAAGATGGTTGTTTCTTTTTAAGTTTAGTAATTTTAGAGCAGGTTGATATTATTTAGTCTTAATTTGCTTAAGGGGATCTTACAAGGGTAGGGAAGCTGTAACACTAACACTGTTATCTGGAGCTCAAGAATTACGTTGGTAGGACAAAAGATGAATGTATGATCAATTCAGTGTGACATCTTGACTTTTCTGTAAGTAAAAAAAAAAAAAAAATCAATACTTTGAGACTGGAGCTCACTGGTTCTATTACAAACCATTACCACCAAAAGAAACACACCATTTCATAGAGAGAAGTAGAAGCTGCAAGTTTCGTAGCTAGAAAATGGTGTGTAAAGAAAAGTGTGGGTTTTTTCTTCCTGTAGTAGAATAAAAATTGCTATTTTAGGTGGCTTTTAAAATTTGCAAAACAACTTCATGAGTCAGGAAAAGTATTTTTCTCCTTCTTGTGCTTCTTGCATAGGACAGTCAGTCAGAGCTTTCAGACTGTTATGTGTCTTCCTAGAAATAATACAAATTTGATTCATCTACCTTTTCATGGACATTACTTGGTGACTTTGCTTATTATATAAATGCACTGGATTAATAGAAAATTGCACAATGTATAGGAGAGTAGGCTATATATGGTAATGCTGATGTTTTAATTTAAACCAATAAGAAACCTGCTTTGGTTTTAGAAAAGTGGACTAGTAATTGCACCTATGATTTCTCTCTTTTTTCTTGGATCCTGGATACATAATTTATCTTCTGATTCTGCAGCTGCCAGCAATTAACATCTCAAAGGACTGATTGAGGTTTGCTTTGAGATCCTGCCTGGGGACTCATACCAGTTTCAAAACTTAGGTCTTCAGACCCTGGGTAAAAATCTTTGAGGGCAGAATAAAGCACTTTTGTTTAATTGTCTATACCCTTCTGTTTGTGTGTCAGGTTGCACAATGCAGCTTTTTTCATGAACGGCCTGAGCCTTGGTGCCACTCGTGAGAAACGTGGGGAGAGGTTTCTCTGACTGCCTCACTGGTGCCCAGTTACAGAGCTGCACCTCTTGGACCTGACCTGGAACCCCAGCCTGGAGATGGGGGAAGGCTGGTGTGGTCATCTGGTGCATGCGGGCCCCTAACACTGTGCTGGTCTCTTTCAAAAATTCATTAGTGTATCTCATCAGCAAAGATGCGGGGTTTTGCATGTATACTGTACTCTTTCCATTTGTATTTCAGCGTTACAGACTATCAATTTATGCCTTTCTTTTGTAAACGGTATTGTCTGGAGTTGGCAATGAAATAAGAAAATTCTAGACAAATGGCCTATTCTGCCAGCAGCATTTCCTGGTTTGGCAGAATTTGAAATACATACTTCTACTGGGATGTGTGCTCTGTCAGGTGGTTGTTGTCTGGGTATAAACTCCAATCAAATTAACTTTTCCATGCAATGGGATTTTTCTGTGTGCAAAAATGACAACAATACTGTCATGTGACCGAGCAATATTAGCAGGAGTTACCTGTGTGCAAGAGTTACAGGTGTTCGTCTAGCAAATCATTTCTAATGTGCAAATTAAGGAATTTTAACATGCAAGTTAAAATGTTGGCACTCAGGCACTATGCAGCAGTCTCTGTTCAATCATTCTTGTTCCTAATTCCCACAGTTCATTATTGCTTTTCTGTGAAAAGTGGTTGTGTCTGAGCCTATTTTTCTGATTTGGAGAATAGCTATTCTTGAAATGCTTTGAACTGTTACAAAATTTGGACCTTTTCTCATACAATATCTTTATGACAATGAAACATATTGTGCCAAGGTTCATGGCAGCTCTGTAGATTTTGCATCATACTGCTACAGTAGCAGTATTAATGCTTTTGAACACCATGGACTGTAAACACTTTCTTCTGTCCTCCTCATCTGTTGAGCCTCAGTTCTTTTTATCTGCTTTCATTCCTCCCTGGATATGAGACACCTGAACAACAGAATTACCAAACTGGAGCAAACTGATTGTCTGCCTTGCTTTTCTGTAAAATTCTTAAAAGTTTTTGAGAATAACACTAGAGGAATCAACAGTTTCATTTCTCTCCAGGTCATCCATTCAGTTGTTACTAACAACATCCCTTTAGTTGTTACTAAATTGTTCTGCTCCCGTGCCTATTTATTTGTTTAGCTATTTGCACTCTTCCACTTTGGGGTTCTCACTCTCTGATATCCTTCAGCCCACAACCAAGGGCTTCCGTGAGAGGTCCCTCTGCCTTTCCCCTCTCTGCCTTCTTGTCTGTTGAGTGTGTCCTCCTGCCCTCTTCGCCTCCCATACCAGCCCTCCAGCCTAACCTGGCTGACTCACACCTCCACTTTCAAACATCTTTCTGGGCTCATTTCCCCAGCTCTGTTGTTCCCTCTGAAAAATCTCTCTCCGGTTCCTGCTGGAGCTGCGTTTCTTCCTGGCTGCTCCTGGCAATCTTGTGAAACTTTCCCTGGGAGCATCTTTTCAGCGCCCCTCCGCTCCCCAGCTTCTCCCACTCCTGGCACCTGGCTCTCTGTGGTGGCTGCCTAAGCATCCTCCTGCCAGCACACACAGACAGAACTGTGGTGGCAGTCACGCAGAGGAGAGCATTAAATGAACAGGCATTCATAAGCATCGTGCAATACAGAATGTCCAAATGCCTTTCCTGAGCTTTCCATAGATTTGTCCAGCTTTTATTGGCTTTTAATTTTCAACATCTAAGGCGTATTTAAAGTGGCTGTAGTTTCCTTGGGTGATCAAATATTATTTCTGATCACTAGATCTTCCCCACTTCCAGAAACATTTGAAGGCTGATCCTTTGAACTGCTGAATTAATAAGATTAAGTATATAGCATAAATTAATATTTATTAGTCAAGGATCTTGAACGTGTTTTGTTGTTTGATTTTTCAGTACAGAAGGACTCCATGGTCTAGGACCAAAGAAGATAAATCCTGCCCAGGGCTCATGTTCTTCCTCAGATTGCCTGGTTCTGACAAAACATGCAAGAGAAACTGATTCTGATTAATGTGAAGGTGTCTACCATTAAATTAAAAAACCTCTCGGAAACAGATGCCTGTTAAAAAACCTTTGTGAGAGGAGTGTGTGTGTAACCTTGGCTACCATTTAGCCCATCAGTTGAGAATATACAGCCGCATCTCCTGGTGTTTTATCCAGGGTTGTGGCATGGAAATTGCCCGTAAATGTTTTTTCTGTATCAATGCTACTCAGCTTCCTTAGAATGCTGCTAAACTGGGCACTCTTCCCTGGCATTTTCTTCACATTCTCATCTTTCTTAGAATATACCTTTGTGAGAATTAAAGTCAGAGAACAAATGCATTTCTTGCTGACATTATTGTGAAAAACTCTCTACAAAAACCAAATATTTACTTACCTTTGGAGTTGCACTCTTCCTGCAAATAAATCCTGTGTGTGACACAAACAAATGAGGAATATTAGCACTGCAGCCCTGGCTTCTCCAGTGTCACAGGGCAGTAATGAAATGCATCCCTCGGTACTTTTTATTTGAAGCGGGGGGTAACATAAATCCTTCATCATATCAAGGCTATTTTGAACAGAACCAGCAGTGAGATAAGATCATTTAATGAACTTTGCAGCCCCCTGCCTGAGATGACCATGAAACACAGGCCCCCTTGAGAGCATGCATCCCTCCCACACTGGCAGATACCTCAGAGAGCATGACTTGGCAACTGTTGAGAATTTTCTCTAAAATGCGTTCTAGTATTATCCATTTTAATATTTCTCCTGTGAAGCTTGAAAAATTCCACACTGCTGTCTTAGCTGTAGTGGAGGCTGAAATGGTGTGACAAATCGCACTTGGTTTTGCATTACAGGGTGACTTACAGAAGTATGCAGTACTTTGGAGCTGTTAATTTAAGGATGTGTGCTTGATTATGACCTATCACACAATCTGTTCTCTTCAAGGCAATCGTCATAGGAGTTGTCTGTTTGGTTAACATTAGCTGACAAAACGCATTAAACCAGCACTTGTTTTACCATTTGGAGTTGTTATAACTCTATTACAGATGAGCACTTATATCATTACATTTCATTTTCTGAGGAAAATATTTTGTAAGTTTGGTTGATGACAGATGTATGAGCTGATCTCAGTTTTCATTAAATCCATCTACATTGCTAATATACCATATGTGACTGCTGGGTTAAGCAGTATTTATACCGTTGCTGATTATTTTAACCTTCCTTTGTTGTAATTTTTCAGACCTCAAGTAGCAAAAGCAGCAGCCACTAGATGGATGCTTTTTGTAGTTCTTTTTTTTTTTTTTTTTTCTGCAGTCAGTTTTACAGCAGAAAACCCTGAGCAAAACCTAGCAGCTGCAGTCTTTTTCTATAAAGGAAAAATTCAACTCTTTCCAAATACTAGTCAGTTTATTCAACTCCTTAAAAACATTAACATATTAACTTTAATGTGTTGTCCCATTTCATATCATATGAAACCACAGAAATCAACTCTTCCCTCTACACATGTTTTAATAATAATGTGGTCTCAGAGCTTTTGATCCTAGATGCATGTATGGCATTGTAAAAAAAGAAAGCATATCCTAGGTCAAGTTGATTGCTCTGTCTTTGGAAAACCATATCAAATTGGCTTTGGAAATCACAAGAAAACACAATCTGTTCTGTGAATATTAAAATAATACAGTACTACAGAAACAAGTTGGTGTCCAGGCTTGATAATAGCAGTGGTGCTAACCACCACAGTGCTGCAGAGCAGCACAACTACCTCCTTGTCATCTGACTCAGAGCTTGAGTAACTTTCCCTTCTCCCTAAACACATCTAGCTAAGTTTACAATAAATCAGAGAGTTTAATGCAAAGGCAATACCTCCCCTAAACATTTGCAAACATTTGATTTCCGGGGAAGAATTCAGTGTCCAGGTGCTGTCAGACCCGAACATGTATTTCCTGTCTGATATGCTCTAGATTTCTGCATTTGTGCAGATTGGATGCCCTGTGTGAAGCACAGCCAAAATGGGATAGACATTGCACATGCTCTGATGATCTGCAGTAGATTAGATACATCTCGCATTATACATGCTAACTGTATTTGCAATGAACAATTAATCTGTGCATTTATAGTAGCTTCTTACAGAAGATAAATGGATACTCACCATCTATAACTCCTGGACAGAGCTAGTGCTCTGCGGGCTTCGCATGTTTGAAGAAACAGTCACGTGAGAGGTGGCTGGAAAGACACGATTCACCCTCAAAAGCAGGGCACCTGTCAAGTAAGCTTTTATGTAGTGGAAACTATCTAAGCTGTTTGTGTACCTCATCTTCTCCTTACTCCACAAGCAAATCTCAGAGCTGTTTACCATAACCTGCTTGTATGACAACACTCATCTCTACTTTGCAAGAGTTCTTGTAAACACCTGCTTAATGTCATTAGCAGGGACCACAGAAGAACCTGTAAAATGACTGACAAAGTGCAAACCTTTGGAGTATTTGAGGTGTTACTTATCTGCAGCAATTAAATTCTTCCTCAGTGGTCTGACTGCATGCTGTTGCTCTTGTGTGAGAAAGTTGAAAATAAAAGTAGCAATCAACATTTATTTTCACAGAAGTAATCTTGGTGCGTTTTGCCCATATTTTGTCAGTCTGGTCCCTTTACTCTCTGTGTGTTCTTAGGCTTGATTCTGAAGAGAAGGAGGTGAAAGGAGAAGACATTATACAGAATCTACAAGAACTTGCTAATTAAGTAAACATCTCATGCCTCTTTTCTCTTTCATGCTGGAGAAAAATAAAATCCAGAGAGGTAAGTTTTTAAAATAGATATTGTAATATGTTGTTGGGGTGGATTTCTTCTGTATTCACCATGCCTCTGGTATTCACATCCTTCTCATTCTTGATTGATGCAACGGCAGTCCGAAAGCTGTGAGGAGGGATTTCTGTCACTACTGGACCTTGTCCTCACTGGCGTAGGAGCCGCACAGGTCATAGCAATTTTAGCAGCTCTCTCCAAGCTTCACAAATTCCAAGCTGAAGCCGGTGACTCAAAAGTTAAGCAAGAGTCTGATCAGTTTAGGTGTTTATCTTCCCATTAAAGTTGGTTGTTCACTGGTTTTGTTGCTTCTGTAAATATTTATAGTGCAAGGTTTCAAAAATCTGCCTTTCAAAACCATCATACGGAGTTCTCAAATGGATCTAGGGCTCCAGAGTGAGACAGCAGGCAGAAGGTTTTCTGATGGACTGTCCTGCAGCTGATGCTGTACATTTGTGCAGAGGACCAGTGTTTCCTTGTTTACCTGCTGCACATGCGTTTCTTTGAACCCTGCTGTGCTGCATTGGCATCTCTGAAAGTGCATTTGGAAAACACAAGTATGCTTAGAAATTTCTAGTCCTGCCTGCTGAATATGACACTGATTGTTGGGTTAAAATATATGGGGAAAATTGTCATGACTGGACAACTGAATAGGTCAATTAATTTCACAGAGGTTCTGAAAACCTTTTTTCCTCTGCTGGGCTGACCCTTGGATTGAGCAATGAGAAAGCAGCAGGGACTTGTTTAAATAACAGAAAAAAATCAGAATTAAGAAGGAACTGGAATTCCACTTTAGACACAAGAACACCTTTTATCTACACTGGATTTTCTTCTGAGTGTATTCTGGATGGTGCATTTATCACATCATCCGTGTCCATGACACACAATTGTTTTCTTTATAATACCTCTTACAGGACAATCTCAAGGTCAGTAAAGCAGCAGATAGAAGAGCTGACGTGTTTTATTACCTGAATGAAACTTCTTATTGACACCACTTACGTGACATCTGAAACATTTATAGAGGTTGTTTAGTGTTTATTGCAATCATGATATTGCCTTTGTGACATAGGCCAGAAAAATTAGATATGTAAGATCCACTAGTACCTTTCGGTAATTCTCTTGTTAGTTGCCTGCCTGCAGCTTTTTTGTGATTCTATTTTTTCAGGAACGTAAAGTTTTCAAGCATTTTAAAGTGCATCAGGCTGAAATTTAGCCACTGGAGCTGCTGGATACACAGATGCTTTCCCATGGAAGTGTAATTAGCCTGGCTCCTTGCACTGCAGGGGGTAATTCTTCTACAAAGGAAGGAAAAGGCTGCTGGTGTCACCTGCTCTCTCAGCATTTCCATGTATTTGAAACTACCTTAAAGTCCACATCAAATGAACTTCTATAAGGACCTATCCAGGAAGGCTTCTATGATGATGTGTTGAATTTGCCTGCAAATTTGGCCTTGATGTTTTTCCATCTTACTATGCCACTGCAGTGAGGAACTCAATTGCTCTAGACACCCTCAGGCATCAATTTAATGAGTGCAGAAAAGAGGTTTTTGATCCTCCTCTAAAATCAGGCAAGGCAGAGCATGCTCCTGTCCACATGCTGTTTGGGCTGAGGTTAGGGCTGTTCTACCTCCATAAAAACCATGGTGAGAGAATAGTGTCTCAGTGGGGTAATGCAGTCTTCTGTGCCTTTGTATAGCATTACACCTTCTGTATAGTCGAATTTTAGGTGCTTCAGTTAGATAGGGTTGAATGGGACGAACTAGAGCTGTTGGAGACTTCAGACTTGCTGCTAGAAAATTAATGAAGGTTCACAGAGGCTTTGCTGTTGGTACTCATTTCCATGGGATGATGTCAGATACTTTAGTGACAGTGAAGTAGAAAGTTAAGGCAGCATATTAATTGCATGGCTCTTTATCTTCTTTTAATACTTACCAAAACTTAAGTGTTTGACCCTTCTGTATCTGTGACAGAGGCAAATACTACTTTCCTGTTTTCTTTATGGAAGCTCAAGTCTTCCCCAAGATCTTTGGATGAGTTTGCACAATTGTACTTGGGAAGAAGATAAGGTAAGAAGAATTATGATTAAGGCCCCTATACATTCTTATTTGCTTTTAAAAGCAAAATTCATGGTCACAAATGAATCTGTGGCTGAAGTCCCTATGTAAATACCTCAGGAAAGGTTTAGCTGTACCTTTGTTGTACACCAGCTGAACCCTAGTTTTAACTCAACTAAAACTCAATAACAAGAATAGACATACTTAGATGTACTAATTTTTCTCCTACCAGTGTATGAGAGGGAAGGGCTGTGGCTGCATTACATCTCAGGGCACTTCTGTGCTTCCTTACAGTGGTTTACTGTGGCCAGCTAACTCAATTGAGAAGCAAACTTTATTTTGTTGCGTCTTGGTTCCTGTTAAGGCTGCACCAGTTAGCCTTAGAAAGATAGCCTAGACTTTATGCTGGTTGGCTGGAGACTTAGGAGAACATGAATGTGAGATCTGAGGGCCCATTCTGCCCCTTATGTGTGCTTTGTGGAGAGAAATCTGATTTTAACTCTTGCACTCAATCCAGTAATGAAAAGTAACGTCGGATGTGAAAAGTTGTCACCAACATGTTTCGTGTAAACACTGAGACCCAAACTGACCATTAACTCTTAGAAGCTGCCATTATAAAAGTCTCTGACTAAAACAATCCTCAGTGAGCAAAGATTGCTAGCAAGATTACAAAGGTACCAGGTATGTGTTAAGTAAAATTTAAGTCATGCCAGATTACGATCATGTATTTACAAGAGAGCAAGGAGTGGCCCAGGCCACTACACAGTAGCAGAAATCAGCATCCTGAGCTCTGTAAAAGCTCCGCTCCTTTATTTGCAAGATCTGCTATGTAAATACTGTGGAGACACAGATCTGTCAGCTGTGAAATGGACAAACTTGAAGGAAGGATGAAAGCAAATATAAATGTTTTTCTGATCCTTTTGCTTTCCTTTAGTGCATGTAGCTAATGCAAATTAGTATAGACAATAAATAGTGTGAGTGCTATGGCCAGTTAGACTGCTTCCTGTATGGGTTTAGATGCCTAATATTATGTACCAAGAGTTGAAACATTTACCCCTAGTTTTTGAAAGAGGACCACAAAAACTTCAAGTGGAATTTAAAAAGGAAATTCTATGGTACGTTGGCTGAGAATTTTTTTCTGAACAGGGCCAGAATAAATTCCTTCTTTTCCTATTGTGTATGCTTGGATTGCTGATGAAATTTTTAAATGTTTAGTTTGTCAAAAATACCAACCAAATTAATGTAAAGTGCCATTCTATCCCTAGCAAGTACCAAAATAATATTCACAAAATGTGTTATCCAATGTCTTTAACTTGAAGGTAAACTTCTTCAGTATAAATATGACCTATGCTAAAGTTGCTCTGGAGTTGAATTATCCATACAACTATCTTAGCTGAGTGGGCATTTAAGACCTCTCTTTGCAGAAAATTGAATCCAAGACTGAATAGGCTCAGAAAACGCTTCACAACCAAGTCAGTATGTAGTGGCATTCTCAAAGTACTCATTTGAGCTCTGCTTCTTGGGCTATCATCTTACGTCCCTTCCCATTCATTGTGTACACAGAAGCGTTAGTGGAGAGTTAGCCTCATAAGGCTTCACTCCCTTAATCATCTTTGTTGCCCTGCGCTGGACTCTCTCCAGCAGTTCCCTGTTCTTCTTGAACTGAGGGGCCCAGAACTGGACACAATACTCCAGATGTGGTCTCACCAGGGCAGAGTAGAGGGGAAGGAGAACCTCTCTTGACCTACTAACCACCCCCCTTCTCATACACCCCAGGATGCCATTGGCCTTCTTGGCC
>VWYH01000140.1:454224-466594 GCA_013399365.1 Pampusana beccarii
GACTCTGCCCCATTGACCACAACTCTCTGGCTTCTTTCCTTCAGCCAGTTCACAGTCCACCTCACTATCCAATCATCCAGTCCACACTTTCTCGGTTTAGCAGCAAGGATGCTGTGGGAGACTGTGTCAAATGCTTTACTGAAATCAAGATAGAACATATCCACTGCTTGTATTCTTCCCAAGTGACCAGGTCCTCCTTCCATGATCTGTAAACTCTCCTCTTCCTCTTGAGTTTGCCCAGCACTTCTGTGTTTAACCATGCAGGTCTCCTGGCTCCTTTCTTTGACTTCCTATGTATCTGGATGCTCTGATCTTGAGCTTGGTAGAAGCAGTCCCAGAATGCTAACCAGCTATCTTGGGCCCCTTTACCTTCAAGTACCCTTTCCCACAGGATTTCCTCTAGCAATTGCTTGAAAAGGCCAAAGTTAGCCCTACTGAAGTCCAGGGTTGCAATTCTGCTTGGTATTCTGCTCCTGCCACATGACATCCTGAACTCTACCATCTCATGGTTGCTGCAACCAAGGCAGCCCTCAACCTTCACTCTTTCAACCAGACCCTCCTTTTTAGTGAGGATGAGATCCAGCAGTGCTCCTCTTCTAGTTGGCTCATCCACCATTTGCATCAGGAAGTTATCATCAATGCACTAGAGGAACCTCCTGGCAACATGCACTTGCTGCCCAGAAGGGAAATCGTATCTTGAGCTGCATCAAAAGGCGCATGACCAGCAGGTCAAGGGAGGTGATTCTGTCCCTCTACTCCACTCTGTTGAGACACCACGTGGAGTCCTGTGTCCAGCTCTGGAGCCCTCAGGACAGGGAAGAGGTGGACCCGCTGGAGAGGGGCCAGAGGAGGCCACAAAAATGATGAGAGGGATGAAACACCTCTCCTGTGAGGAAAGGTTGAGGGAGTTGGGGTTGTTCAGCCTGGAGAAGACTCCATGAGACCTTCTTGCAGCCTCTCTATACTTAAAGGGGGCTTATAAGAACGATGGGGACAGACTTTTTACTAGGGCCTGTTGTGATAGGACAAGGGATAATAATTTAAAACTAAAAGAAGGTAAATTTAGAGTAGATATAAGGAAGAAATTTTTCACAATGGGATGGGTGAAACACTATAACAGGGTGCCCAGAGAGGTGGTAGATGCCCCATCCCTGGAAACATTCAAGGCCAGGCTGGACAGGGCTCTGAGCAACCTGATCTAGTTGAAGATGTCCTTGCTTGTTGGATTTGTCTTGGACTGGATGACCTTTGAAGGTCCCTTCCAAACCAAACTACACTGTGATTCTATCTGACAATAGAAGATATGGACAACCTTCTTCTGTTAGGTTTGCAGGACAATTAATTTCACTAAATGAACCAGCAAAATTGAAAACTTCCAAATACAGAAAGATTATTTATGTCTGAAACAAGATATATAAACAGTAGGAGGTCATAGACTTTTTGCTTTTCATCTTTGTTTAGAAATTGTTTTTCTTGAAGACTATTCTTGTCAATGTTGACACTGTGATGTTCATGTCAGTGTCGCTTCTGATCAGGAGAACAGAGTACCCACCGGGCTTCACCACCTAGTAAAGAAGATATTTTGTGCTCTGCTTCATGGTCAGAGCAATTTTTTTCCCCCTTCTTTCCAGTCCTTTCTACAGACTAACTGCTCACAGTTTCTGGCCATTTTGTTGTATAAATACATGCAAATCTACCATATCAGTCTCTTTTGGGAAGCTACCTATTATAATGTGACAGCAGAACTTGGCCCTAGTAGACTGTATGATGTATTGGTTTTCTTCTGGCTTTGAATACATTTAATACCATACGTTTTGGCTTTCAAGAAGATCTCAGGTATGAATAAGTCTCTGACTTTCTTGTTGGGAGATGCTTCCTGAATGAGGGCACAAGATGACTGTGGAAGTTCCTAGTGGAAGTGCATTAATTTGAGTACTTCAGAGAAGCAGGGTGAAGACGTGAAAGTGCGGAAATCTCTGAGAAGTCCTTAGCTGTGTTGTCCTGTCATCTTGGTCTGAGCATCTGCTCTTTTTTTCAAAGTGTACCACAAGTCATGTAGATATTCTTGGGGCCTTAGGGTTGTCAGCCAGAACACAATTTGATGAGTCATGAGTGCTTAGCACCTCTGAAAATGAAAAGCCACATGGACAAAGGAGACAGTTGACGCAAAGAGTGCAAAAACTCCCTCTTCGTGCCTGTGCTAAGGTAACTATGTGAAGCAATGTCACTGTAAAAGAAATAGGCCTGAAATAGTAACCTCCTTCAATATCATGTAAGCCCCATGAAATCAGTACTGATGGCTCCTCTGATCCTGGCAAGAAGGCTGCCAGTGCTGAGAATGCAGCTTGAATCCCTTGTAACTCCCCCATTTGACTTCATATTCTTGATCTTGTGTAGGCAGTTGAGAGACATATGTGATCCCCATCGCAAAACCAGATGTTGTTGGTGTTCATCCTTTGTAGGTGTATTCCATTGGTCCTGACACTATTTCTAAATTGAGTTTTTGAAGTCTTTAAGGGAGTTGACCATTTATTTTCAAGGACAGTGAGCCTTTTTCGGGAATTTGGTTGGAGAGACCTTCCCTGCACACTAGTGAGCTCTTATGTTCCTGGAAAGACACTACTCTTGTATGACCACTTCCTTCTTTTCTGCCATGGTTTCCCCAGTAGCTGGTGCTGGAGTTATCTACTAAGAGCTGTGTGAGGCTGGGTCCTTGAGCTGTTCCTCTAAATGGCTGCGCTGGGTGATGGCACAGACCAAGACAAAACATGTAAGGTTATATGAAATGTCCAAATCTAACAACCATGTTAATGACTCCTTCTTGGAGTCACACATGCCTTATATTCTGTGACTTCACATCTGTCCCCGTGGTGCATTCCCATGTGCTTTGCACATATCTCAGCATTCTTGAACTTCACTAACCAACAGGAAGGGATGCTCCAGGAGTTAGTTCATCATGTACTATGGGAATCTAGCTTCTCCTTTCCAAACCCATCTTCTGGAGTGGATTTCCAGGCTTGTGTTTGCTGTACAACCAGTTATGTTGGAGAAATTTGGGCTTATTTTTTTAACCAGGCAACTGCAAGAAATGGTTAAAAAGCATTACTAGTCATAGATTTTTGGGTTTTATTCCTGCCTGAATCACAAGTGCTAGTGGAGAATAGAAAGGGTACCTAAGAAATGTTCTGCAAACCTGTCTAGGGAGAAGCACAGACACTTCAACCAAAATGAAATCCTACCCACTCTCTGTAAAATCATCTGTTGCAACAAGTGGCAATAGCTGAAATATACCTCCCTTTTATGTTACGTTTCTGTTGGTGAGACTGAGGATGGAGAGTAGCATTTATCAGGCTTTGAAGTACGTTACTGCTCCTGCGTTTCTTCTTTCTTAGATTATTCCTTATACCTGCCCCTAAGAGGAAAGTAATTCGAATTTCCTGTTTGATCAACCAGCAATTAGAGCTGATCTTTGCCCACCTTATATTCAGACTGTACCTGAAACTCAGCTCCCTTGACTCTTCTTGGTGTCTTTTCTTTACAGAAGGGGTAGACAACAGATCTCAGACCCTTTGAGTTCAAACTGAAGTTGCAGTAGAGGGTGGGCTCTGTGGGAGATAGTCCTCCACAGGTCCATGAGCGCTTATCCGCTCCATGTGCCAGCTAGAAACATTCTGGGCAGAAAACACTTCCGTATTTCGGAAGTGAGGATGAGATGCTACTTGGCAGCAGAGGGGTAGAATCTGCAGAATATGTATTGACTTGCAGGTAGATTTTGGCAGGGAACGAATAGGTAGCGAGACAGTATTATATCAATACATGGAGACTCTTGGAGAAAAAGATGCATGCCTGTGTTTTTCCACTGCCTTGTGTTCAATGGTGGCACAGGTGTGGTGTTTGTCTGTACCTGGAAGGATTTTGTATGAAGCTGGAAAATGGGCATCATCCAGGATAGACTTTTCCTCAATTCGTTAAGAGAAGGCAGTTCAGTGCCCAAAGCATCATACAGATTTTTCTGACCTTAATGTTTCTGTCATTTGGGGTACACTGGCATAATTAAAGTACTAGTCTCTTTTTAGTTTTAATTCCTGAGAATGCTATTACAGGCAGAGCTCTCTATCCATAGCTTTTTCTAAGGTTAGAGCAATGCTTTAGTTTGCCTAGCAGCAGTTCTCATTAGTATTCAGCAGCAGAATGTTGCAGTAAAGGAGACCAGGCAGCATATACCACAATACTTGTTTCAATATATTTTGAATTATTAAAGAAATATTTTTATTGTAGATAAGATAATCACATATGCAGAATATCAAGGTCAGTGCATGAGAGTGTTAAGGAAAAACAATAAATACAGCAGATAACTAATTTATCTCCTGGGAATGTTATTTCACACACTGACACATTTTCCTCTTTAGCATCGACCTATAAGGCTGAGTTCTGTGAAATGCTCTAATTAACCTATCATCATGTACTTATTTATGGTGTCTCCAAATGATATTATCAAAACACAATAGTCTATTTTCTACCTCTACTCTACGAAATGTTCCAAGACCTGAATATTTATACAAAATAGTGATTTTTGAAAACAAATATTTTCAAGCATATTTTATATGTATATCTTGACATGCTGACAAACTTTAATTGCCAGCAGCCAGGCAAAGCACATACTCTTGAAAAGTAACAAGTCCCTGTTACTTCTTTTCATCTGGCTATCAGATAAAACTCCCTTAAAATTAGTATTCGGCACTTCAGAATCCATGCACACAGGACTGGTATAATTTGTCTTTCGGACACACTTAACCCAGCAATTGGGTTTCTTGGTCTCTTTGATAGAACAGTGAGATTAAAGGTAATTATTTCACTTTCTGTGAATCTTCACACAGTGATACAAGAATTGCTCCTCATCCCTGCAGTAGGTTGGATCACGCTTGCTTGCTCGCTGCAAGTTTGATTTAACACAAGTGGAATGGAGACCTGAAAACTACTTGAAAAAAATAATTGTTGTCCATAACTTCAGTTGTGTGATAACCTTTACATAATTGTATGACCTTTTTACCAGCCTAAGATTTTCTTTCTCTTAATTATGAAGGAAAACCTGTCTCTCATTGATTTTACTGTAAATGGAAGAACAGCCTTTTCTAAGCTCTGACAGTGTGCTCAGCCTTAATTCATTCAGGGAGATACACAGTTTGTAGCCCAAGTAGCAGATAATAGCAGCTTCACCTTTTGAAAACTACATTTAAAAAACTGACAGCTTGCATTTGAATACTTTCTGTGGTTTGCTTCAGGTATGTTAGGTTTTATCAGCAGTGCGAGGCTCAGGAAGTCATTCATTAGTGCTACATTCAGTCTCACACTTGTATCTGACTGCTAAGTTAAGAGTCAGTGTTATTAACTTCTAATGATGCCATCTCCTGGTGAGTGGCGCCTGAGCTGGTGTTGTGATCTAGGGACAGCACAGAGAAGATGGAAAATAAACAGCAAAACCGGCAGGGCTGATAAAAACATGACTGAAGTAGGAGTGTGCACACACTGAGGGTTCTGCCTTGGAGTATGAAGCCAGACAGATACTTTATTAACTGTTAGAAAACAACCCATCAGTTTTTGTCAGTTGCTGAGGGCAGTTCATTCTTCCTATGCACTCGTACAATGCCTAGTACAGCAAAATCTCAACCTTGATCAGGGTTTGTAGGCACTCTTCTAATAATATAGCCATGTTTTAACATGATGTTGCTTGCAATTCGTGTTCATGGCTTTTAACGTTATTGTTTGCAGTGAATCAGTGCACAGGTTGCTAATAATGTCTGATCTTCTTTGCTCCATTTATTTGGGCTTTCTTTTTCTTCACTTGTAGCACCTTCAGTGGTTGAGGCATCAAAGCCTACTCCAGAACTGCCTTCATTCACTTGGGCACGCACGTGCACACACCAATGTGCTTGCAACAGTGCCAGTTCAATGGCTTAATAGACTTTTCGTAAGTGGCCTCTCTGCAAATACTGGATGAATCTGAATTTTTAACAGTGGTTATGAATGGCATATTTTTCTCCTGGTGAAAGGTACATTGGGTACATTGGGGCACCCCTGTGTAAAACATTGAAAGTGGCACTGTCATTTCAACAAAGTAATGGGACTGAATATCTTCCTGTATGATCCTGTGGGGGATCAAGTTATGGGTTATTCTTGCCTTCATAATGGACTGAGCTTGCTACACTTTTCATTGCAGTGTGTATTTTCATATCTTAAATGATGCCTATATATTTTTTCTCCTGGAAATTCTACAAATGACAAAATTGAATGTAACATTCCATTAGCGGTATCATTGCTGCCAAATACAGAATTATATTTTTCTCCTGACCCCACTTGTACTACTCATACAGTGCAAAGGGAATTCATTAGCAGATTCTCTGTCCATTGACATTTAGTTCTTTCCATTGTTCTCTGCCTTCCAGGTTGCTGTCTTCTTCTGAAAATAGGACCTACAATCTTTCTAACTAACTAAGCTATTAGCATTAAAGCAACGATTATGTAATCGGTTTGGGTTTCTCTAACTGCGGTCTCCCCTTCACCTTCGCTGCATGTCTCTGCCATGTTCTTGTGTCAGTAAAGATAGTATTGATGGAAAGCAGGCCAATAAAATCAGGAAAGAAAATTTTGGGTGGATGAGTGGACCTGGGTGACAGCACAGCTGTGCCTGGTACTAGTGCAAAATGGAGACAAGACACATGTCCTTGTGGTCTTTTTATTAGCTCAAACTACTTGAGAAAGTTACAGCATTGGACAAATACTCTGCACCTGAAATTCACATTTGCTACTTAGTCCTACCTGCATCGATGATTCCTTGTTGCAGTTGCTGGACTGGAGGTTGACCTACATATATTTTAGAATTGATGTCTTACTGTTGAACTTCTGGAGGGTTTTTTTCTTTTTGTTGTTTAACATCACTCATGACAGGCATATCACTAAGAGGATGTGCTCAGATAAAAGGAGAACACAACATAGGAATGTACTGAATTGGCTTTTGTTGCACGTTATCACACTGCTGGAGATGATGTACTGCATAGCATTTCTGCACAAGTCTTTTTTTCCATGAAGTTGCTACTTGCGTGTCCACACAGACAGAGCTGGGGAATAGCTTCTGTGAAAAACAGTGGGAGATACACAGAGGAGGAAACTTAATCCTATATTTCTTGTTTCCTCTAAAGAATGATGTTAAAAGCAATAGGAAATGTATAGCTGTGTTGCCAATATCTATCATAATGGTTGTTGACTAAATTAATAAACTAACGCCAGCATAGCAGACAGGAAAATGGAGCTCGATTCATTTTAAGCATCACATGGCTTTCATAATCTCTCTTCAAAGCTAAAGACAATGTTTACTGACACTTTGTTTTCTAGCTGGGGTTTCCTCCTTGTACAAGAAACAGCTTTGTTACTAGTGCTGCATTGTACAGTTTTGAGATGGGGGAACATAAAGTTGTGACTGAAAGAACAAGACTGACATATAAAGCATGAGACTTGACAAGTCCGTTAATATTCCTTCTTTTTTTAATCTCTTTGGTCCAAGAAATAGTCTTCAGAAGATTTCATGCACAAAGTCAGGTGGAAAGGATCTTTGACACATTTATTTTGATTCTGACTCTCTGCTTGTTCTGTTTAAAGATGGTCTTGCAAAGATTGTCTTGCAGCATTGTACCACTTTTTCATCTTTATTTAATTTTTTATAGTACTTCTTTCCATACTTTTAAAAAATACATTATCCTGACAATAAGAAAACAGGAAGAACAACTTTGCCCAGAAAACTTTTTAGTTGACTAGGCTGTTTCTGTCAGTACAGGAGACAGAACTGTTTGTTTCATTGGTCTATACATAAGATTTCTTCTTAATAAAACCTTTTGAAATGCTTTATAGGTAGGACGAGTCACATAAAACTTTCTGTTTAGTAGGCAGATACTTGTATCATATTGAACAGAAAGGCCAAAAGACATGCTGCTGGTAAGAGATGCAGAACATTATGTGCCATGTCTATAAAGGCAGCTAATGTTTAGCACTATCGTGCTGTTTGATGGCAGAAAACTGTATGGATGTGTTGAAAACGTCTCCCATAATCCTGCCAGATACAGTCTTGTTACTTGGGGCTGCATATGTTGCGTATCTATTGCTGCCATAAGCCTCTGCGCCTAGTGAAAGGTGACCAGGTATGCACCACACAACATGTGAAGCTCAGAAAAGTATCTCAGCTGGCAGAAAAAGAGATCTTTGGAGTCCATGGGGCCAGCTGCCAGGAGGCTGACCCAGGACAACGTGTCTTCTCTGACTAGTGGGACTTCAATGCTGGTGCCTTTCTGGCTGTTTACTTTCGAGCCCTTACCAGTGCTTCTGTCCTGGTGGTACATTCTCAGAATTTCATCCAGATGTTATACAAATAATAGCTGAACAGAAGCCTCACAGGTTGGTTTATAAATTGCAGTTTTGTAAGGATGTGGCTGGGCTGCAGCAAATGAAGACAGCTGCTAATGAAAACTATTGCTGTGCCAGCATGTACCTGAAGACAAATGCTAGGCCAAACATGCATAAAGCATCTGGTTTTATTCCAGTGGCATACGGCAGCTTCACACCCTTGACAAGAAGTCACCCTCACAGTAGCATCAGCCAAGGGCAAGGTCAATTAGCCAAATGTGGAGGGAATTGCACATTTTGAAGTCTTTTCTGACCAAGAATGTGCTTTGTAATCACAAGGAATACTTATGATGTTTGGATAGTTTTGCAGAGCACAAATATAAAGCTGGTTGGCTGTCTTTAAGTCTCCCACGCTCATACACAAGTGTGCTGTAAAAAGGTGAAACAGGAAGTGAATTACAGGCATGATTTCAGGGTGACTAGATAGGCCTCCACAAGACATGCTTGCACTTCACAGGGCTGCTCAGTACATGAGCCAGTCTGCCGCACTGTGTCACCCTTCCAATAAATGGAAGCCAAAATGTAAAGTCGCTATGTACTTGCTCATGTACATGAAACTGGTAGGTGTAATGATCCAGACATAAAGCCCGGCTGACACACTGTTAGAGTCAATGGAAGACGAACAGCAAAATGTGCAGGGGTAGACCTCAGCAATCTTAAACATGACAATTAAAAAAAAAAACCAACTCTGGATAAACAAGTGTGGGAAATTATTTCTGATTCTGTTTTCACTGGCTGGAAAAAAAAGGTCTTTTTCACAGTTATAGGTGAGGGAGGGCTATTGGCACCTATGAGTACCATTGACACTTCTCAGGGACAACAGAAATTCATCTCTCCTTGCTAGGAATAAAGTCACCTTGGGAGATAACCATCAGATACTCAAAGAGCCGAGTGAGTGACACTTTCTCAGCATCTGGTGCCTTCAAGTTAGATTTTCAGGTTTGCATGAAGAAACCTTGGTGCACTAGGAAGCCTTTATGCAAAAGGAATCGCTTCCTTTGAACGGGTAGCGTGTTAAGGGCAGATGGCAGCATCCCCCTGTGGACCTGTGCCAGGCTGCTGAGCTCAAGGTCTGGGGGCTCTTGGCTGCAGGGGAGGCAGCCCCCACCACCGTGCTGCTCCCCTGGTCTGGGGTCCTTATCAGCAGCGCGCCCGGAGGAGCGGTGGAGGCTGGAACAACTTGCAGTGATGAAGCCGTGGAGTCGCAGGCTGCACCATTTGTTTTAGTTTTGGAGTCAACTGTGAGGGGCGAAACGTCTAATGGCTCTGGGGCCTGTGAAGCGTTTGATAAATATTTCCCTTTGAGGGTCTTCCTCCTGCCCAAACGTGGCTACACAGAGAGAGGGTACATACATGAACCTGTGGCAACAAATGTCTATTTTGCTGAGACGTGCCATGTTTGACAGAATAGCCTGTAAAGAGTTAGCGCGAGGCTGGAGAGCAAGCATCTCTGTTTGCTATAAACAAACCTTACCAAAGTGCCTGTAATTGCAGTGTTAGAAGGTTGGCCAGGCCTACATGGTAGCAGGGGAGGAAAATAATGCTTTCTTTTATCTGTTTGTGCAAACAGCTGGAGACAGATAAAAGTGGAGACAGACTTAACCTATGCAGACTGTGACTGTGTGCTTTCCTTGGTTCCTCGGTGCTTTCTCTTTTCTTCCTTCTCAGCTATATTTTTATTTGCAAATGAGACTATGTATGGTACAGCTTCTGAATGCCTTTTTTTTTTCCTCATTTTTTTTTTTTTTTTTACTTTAACTTAAGGAGATACCTGTTTCTCCTCAAACTCAGCTCCTGCAGCGGCCTCTGCTTCAGAAGTATGCAAGGACAACAGGCTCTGTGCTCTGTTCTGCCTGCTCATAGCAACTTCCAGAGCTCTGACACAAAGACCAGACTAACCTCTTCCACCATTAACCATCACTGAGGATATAATTTGACATAGTAAGGAAGATGTAAAAAGCTCTGAAGCAATCTTTTTCAGATTTTCCAGTAACATAGAATGCAATGGCACAGGATAGAGAGAGGAAAGGAATTTTTACCTTAAAAAACAAACAAACAAAAACCTTCTATCACTTATCCCAGGTAAACAAGGAGAAAATTTTCAAATCACAGCTTTCAGAGAGAGCAGTGACTTACAATGACATTAATTAGAATCACCAAGCTAATTTCCCCATGCAATGCTTTGAAACTGTAGAAACTGTACCTTACTGCTTCTAATTGGATGCCTTGGACTGATGTTTTGGTACAGCAGGAAAATGTTGCTTTGCTAGGTTTTTTAATTGCTCTAATTCTTCAACCCATACTGATCCAGTAATGCATACCTCCGTCAGGGTGACTCTTGCAGGCACATATGCTCATCTACATTAAGGAGTTATTCCAGATCGGCTTTTCGTGATTAAATCTGCTGTGGATGTGATTGCAACAGAAATAGCTTTTCTGCTATAAAACCTGTATTAACCACCTTTTCCTTTTGTTAATGGCAAACTTTTATGACTCTGTTTTCTGTAGGGATAAAAAATAAGTATTACTTCAAATATATCTTTACTGTATTACGTACTTTCCACATATCTTGCTGCTTTCCTTCAAAAAGTCTATTTGAAGCTCACAACAAGCTGTATTGCCTACAGACTTCTCAGGTATGCTTTACAGCAAGCCAAGATGTTTTCACAATGTCACTGCTGCAATTTCAACATCTGATAAATAAAGGCATGACTATTTTCCTCCAGCTGTTCTCTTTGATGTTTAATTGTCCTAAGATGGTACCTCTCTTTTGAATGTCTGTGGAAACACAGACTCATGGGTACCAACAAGTTTGTGGAAAACGAGAAAATGGCCATTTCTGGTCTAGAGTATCTTATGTGACGAGTGAGAAACCTTACTCTTTCCACTCAAGCCTAGGGTGTGGAAAGGAATAGTCTGAATCCTTTGCAGTCTTTAACATGAATATGTTTTTACACAATTACTATACTCCTGTAAAGGTCTGTTACTGAATAGTCATAGATTCAAAAGCAACCACAATATTACGTCATTTGTTGGTGATGGATCGTGCTCTGCTTAATAACTGGATTGTTGTCTTGGTTTGTGGCACCCAAGAGATTTATAAAGAAATTTTAAGAATATGTTGAACTTTTAAAAGTCATTAAGGATTTTACACATCAATAATGTCTTTTAAGCCAGACAAATTATGAATCTGATTGTTTCTATGTGGTAGCTTCCCCTGGCACTTTTTTTAAACAGACATGTTTCTAGTATTTTATAAACTGGCATTACAAATGCAGTTACACATTCCAAACTTTTTTGTTTTACAGCCTAGAAATACTCATACTTAAACGGTATATAAATCAAGACAACTTTCCTCTAGAAAAAAATTAGAGAGCTTGCTCTTTTCTGTCCTTTTAAAAAGGAGCAGCTCATATTTATCAGATGTGAAATAAAATAAACCCCCAAAAGACAAATAAGTATCAGCTATGTGTTCTTAAGAAACATGTTTCTTGCTTAAGATTATGCATACATACAACTTATCTGTTATAAATAATAATAAAAACTGAAAGACTATGTAACTTTTAGAGTTCTTCTGTATATTGGAGTTTGAAATATACCTATCCTTCAACCCCTCCTTATCTCTCCAAATTTCAGATTATTCATACTACCCTGCCCTTTTCTCACTGTTTTGTTACAGGATACAGTACAATGACAAATGGTAGATAAGAATTTTCAAGTTTAAATAAAGCCAAATGTAAAAGCTCTTCAGAAACGAAACCAGCTTTATTTGTTAAAATAGCTGTACTGTGTACAAAGGAAATTACTATAATTTACAGTACCTAAGGCATAGAACATTAAAGGTTTTTTTTCTTCCACTGGAAGAATGGTATTTTAGAACTAAAGAGTTGCTAGAATCAGACATTAATAATAGTAATAA
>VWYH01000140.1:466651-505779 GCA_013399365.1 Pampusana beccarii
GATTGTGAGCAGGCAAGCGAGTACAAACATTGTTTGCTGTAATCTTAGCCCATTAGAATACAGTCTGGTAATTTCCTCCTTTTCTGATTTCAGTTCTAAAAGAAAAAAAAAACCACACAAACAACGAAAAACAACAGGAAAATAAATGGTTAATGAATAAAATATGTACATTTTAAAACATTTCAAAATACTTTGAAAGTCCTCTGACATCTTACAGGTACTTAAGTTAAAGGTATCAGCTGTTAAAGTCAATCAAAGAGGCTATTCTCAGGGAGAGATGTGAATAGATGTCCCATCAATGATCATTTGAGGAGCAACTGATAGCACTTATCAGCTCTTGCAGGCATTAATCTCAGAATAATCAAAAGTAAATACCAAGCAAAAGCAAGAGCAAGATCTTCACAAGAGGTATGCACTCGAATCTGCATGTAGCCTTTTAAACCTTCCTTTAACCAGAAAGGCCTTCATTTACTAGCACAAGCAGAAAGCCATACCCGCATGCATGTGAAAGCCACTGTGTCCCTGCACAGAGAGTGAGCAGATAATTCTCCACTGTCAGCTCTATTGCCTCTACTACCTCAAGTGTAGTAAGCAGTAGACTGCTTTTACTGAGCATGGCAAGGCCTGCTAGGTCTTTTGCTCCTGGAATGGGAAACAATAGGTCTGATTCAAAGGACCTTGAGCACTTAACTCTTCTGAAGAGTATAACGAGCAGGTTGGGTGCCAAACATAATTAGTCAACACAGAAGACTTCAAGGTAAAAGTAACTGGTTGTGGTGTGGGGTTTTNTTTGGATCTGTGGGCGTAATCACACAGTACAGCATATCCTGGGGACTCAAGAGGCTCAAGTTTTGAAATTTGTATTTACTTCTGAATTGGTGGTATAACTCAGGAGTCACAGCTCCAGTGCACTGCTACTCAGATAAGAATCTGGTGAGAAAAGGCTGGTGTTTCCTTGGGGTACAAACGAATCTTGAAGCTATTTAAGTCTGTTGTTTTCTTACCCTGCTAAATAGTGATGCTGCCACAACCGAAGGAAAGTATATTACAGCATAGGGTGGGATTGAGACATCACAGATGGAGAAAGGAAAGAATATTTTGCACTAATGTTGCCACTAGAGATAAAATAGTACTAAACTCCTATTAGTCATCTCAGAGTATTGAAAATAGTGTGGATCTCAGTAGTCATTTCTCCGTGGAAAATAAGTACCTGTAAAGTGATCCTTCAAGTTTTTATGCTAGCTGACACACTGTTTTCAGAAATACTCAAACCTTTATACAGAGAGTTTCAGAGGCTGATGTATAAAGACTTAAGGTAATACAGCGGTTTTGAGGAGACTGCGTGCTACTACTTTACACTGATGGCTATACATTTTTTGTAGAGTGTACTCAGTCTTAGAAATCTGTACAAGAACATTCTGAAGATTAAGATACAGATCTTAAAATAAGGTTCAGAGTAGTTTTCTGCCATTTGTGTATGAAGTAGCTTACGCAAGAATATTCAAGTTTTCAGTGCTTGTTTGTCTAGTGTAATACTGGTTTCTACTTCTACCACACCAGCTTATTGTACTGTTTTTTCTCCTTCCTCATCTAAGAAAGATTTTTCTATGCTTGGATGTAGTTTAGTTGTACCAATTGGTTAAGTGGGAAGTCATATACACATGCAGGTTTTGCAGAACAGACTAGCTTTTAATCTCTATAATTTTCAGTTAAAATGGGAGAAAGTTTCCTGCTGCACAGGATTATTAGGATCTCGAAGTATTTTATATTATGTACTTTACAGACAACAACAGTATTATTTACTGTCTTACTGATGCATTCTCTGAAGCAGAGCAGGCCACTGCAGAAGTCTAAATAGAGCATAAACAGCATTCTCTGAGTACCCCACCTTTGCAGAATACGATTCTGTTACCCACAAGATAAAAACGGTTGATTTAATGCCATTCCTTACCACAGTTATCATGCATTATTTCTGAGAGGCAGTTCAGAGTACCATAGCCGCACCGACACAGCCAACAGCCCTTCAGCACCCAAGCGCCGTGGGCAATACTGCCGCAGTTGCTGTCAAGGACAAGGGAGACATTTGGTACATCCCTGATCCCACCACACAAAATAAACAACCAGAGCATCTTAGTTGCTCTCTCTGGTTTTGGTCTGTTTTTTTTTTTTACCTTTGCCGCTCATCATATTCACAGTATCTGCCAGTGAAATGCTTTAGGCAGGCACAGAAAGCCCCTAGGATACAGGTCCCTCCATTTTGGCAGCACTGCCTGTTTAGTTTTTTACCTGCAAGACAATATTATAGAGGTTACCAGGCATCCTGGGGGGCTCCAATCCTCCCCTTTTTCTCACTTGTTCTCTCGGGTCTTTCCAGTTGCCAAAGGATCTTAAGGATATCTAGTTTTATTGTCTTTAGAGACAATAAAATTATCTGCCTGTTAGGAGTGTTTGTTCAGTTAAGCCCAGTTTGTTTAGTTAAGGATTAGAAGCAGACTACTAGGGATTACAGGATGGTCAAGAAGCAACGCCTGGCAAGCCCCCCAGCAGCAGCAGCAGCACATATTAAAGTGAAATATTTCACTTTAATGGAGGCAGGTTTCAGTAGCACTAAGAAACACGGCATTGTTACCGGGAAGCGCTGCTTATTTGTTAAGAAAGGAGGCTTCGTTACTGGGAGGAATTACTTAGTTTTGAGATGGGAGGGGAACACTCCGTCAGGCTTTCCTCAGACTCCTGGGAACGAGTACCTACCTAAAAATGTATATATGTGGGAGGAAACATAAATCTGACCGCCCTCCCCCCCTTTTTTTTTTAAAAGTAAATAATTTTTGGTCATGAAATACGGTGAATTTTTAAAAAAAGAACATAACTTCACAAAATTTTACAAACTATTTTGCAAATCCAAGGGACCAACCCCTTCTTAATTCCTAGTAACCTTCCCTGTGTTGTGTTGCCACTTTTTGACATTAGAGATCTCCGGTTCTACCTTAAATCTTTTATCACCATTTCCTAAGTGGCCACGGGAATAATTTAGCAGCCACAGAAAAATCAGCGTGCTGGAATCTTCCAGGACAATACTGAAAGCATTACTGTGATACAATATTTTAAAAAAGCAATTTAATGGCATTGTTTTGGCAAACAACATTACTTACTCTCTGTAATTCCAGTGAAAGGTACCAATGCCCTGGAATTCTGTTGCTTTCTGCTTTCATAACTCTGATTCATGTCACTGAGAACATTTATAATAGTCCCTTCGTTCTTGAGCTGTAGCTTTTGTGCTGTGGTATTGAGACTTTTCACTTCTTCCCGTTCTTCTTTTTCACGGCCTTGACGAGAAATGCAAATATGGAAGGGTAGCTTGTAATGAAGTAATGCACACTCTAAATGTACAAGAAAAACACGGGGGGGCAGGGGAAAAATAAATTTTCCTTACCTTTTCCTAAATGAACAGCCTGCCAGACCAGAGTCACAGTGAAAAGAATTCTACAAAAGACAAAGATCTGAAATAAATTTGTGACAATAAGACAGAAATACCAAACCGGAGACTGTGTGGCGGGGAAGGAGCTTTTTCAAAGCTTTATCAACCATTGATAATACAAACTATAAATATTTTATGCCAGCAGTAATTCGAATTAACACATCAAAAATCTCAAATTAGGCTTGAAAATTGGAGGGGTGGGGTTGGGCGGGCAGAGAACAGGGACATACAGACTAGGCTTGCTTCCAGAAAGCCATGGATTCTATACATTTGCTGGTTGATAACCAGTCAAAAATGTCTCTGTACATTTCTTTACTACAAATAGGTTGTTGCCAGCAGTTGAAAAAGCAGCAAAGACAAGAAGAAAACATTAACCTTCACCCGCAACTCCAGGTACATTTGTTCATTTCAGTTTCCTGGCCTTATTCTCTTCCAAAAGAAGCACTGCTAAAATGTTAAATCCTTGGCTAGAGAAGGTCCCTGGCAGCTCAGGCAGCCTTACCTAACATGATTTCCCCAGCACATTTTCCTGCAGCCTGAGACACCCGTAAAATCCTCCAGGAAAGCTTGAGCAGAAGGGAGAGGTCCAGATCCCCGCACTGAAGGCTGTTGCATACGGCGCTCCTCACACCACACGCACCAACAGGAGGAGAAAGGGGGATGGATGAAACTTTTCTCTTGCTGTCCAACTTGTAACAACGCCGAAAAACACACAGTTCCCAGTTGCAGGGCTTGCTGAGCCCTCACTGGGGTCCTGTCAGGCAGGGATCATCCTGAGGATGGGACTCCCTGGCCTGCCCCCGATTTACATGCGCTGCTGAAGGGTGGAGCGAAGTGTGGGCACCCACTGCTGGGGGGACACTTAAGGGCCCATGACCACAAAAACCCCCAAGCCGGGAAGATCTCCACTACAGTTTATTTCTTAACATAAAACACCTTGTACCAACACAGGCTGCATGGAAGGGAAAAAAATGTTCTGCAGGACTACAATGGGTATATAAGAAACTGCAGCAGGTTTGTAACAAAGGTTAAAAAGCCCAACTTTACCTGTATGCCTTGTCTCTATCAGATTTTCCACAGGGGGCTCTACTTTATGAAATTGTACTGCTTTGCAGCACAGATGTTCCTTAGAGCCTCCATTAGAGATTTCTACCGAAAGTACTACAGAAAACAATACCAAGTTCTTCACAGAGGTTTGTCGTCTCACAAGAGCTCTTAATAAATTCTTGAAATACCTTTTGAAACTTTGCTACTATCAGTTAAATTAGACCCATTAGTGAGTATTCCTAGTCTGAGTCCATGCAATATCAGCAGATACCTAAATTTAGCTTACCCTGTGCACTGAAATGAGCTAGGACCACTCACACCACTTCACTTTGTCTCAGCAGCATCAGCAACAGGACCTGCAGCTGGACAGTGGTAAAAAAGCAGCTCTGGGCAGTCTTTTCTCAAATGGCTCTACATGTACCCCTGAGTCCACATGGCCTTTACCTAAGTGGTAACAGGAAACTGCAGCAACACAGCTCTGTTGGGAGGGGGGGGGCATGTGGAAGAGGGGTGATGCTTTCATTACACTAGTACAAATCAAGCTAGTACGAATTGCACCTTGGCTAGATATATGATCATATCAACATTTTGGTCAGGTCTCCAGTTAGATATAAACGCTGGCTTAATTTACAAAGACAGCTGTCTGAATTAAGTCAACCTGCTTGGCACTGAAGCAGATGGAGACGGTTCTGAGCACACACTCTTTCATGTCTCCTGTGGGGACACTGATCTCCAACAGGAGGACAGAAGCGCATGGCTGGAGATGTGAAATGGCTGTTTCTGCAGGGAATGCTTGCAGGAAGTGCTCTGCTGGGCTGCATGAATCTTAGTGGATAAGGCATTCCCAGTGCTGGTACAACCGTGGACTCCAATTGATCTAAGCTCAGACGTTTCTTGTAGATGTAGGCTAACTCCTTTAGCTTCGTGGTGGCTTGTTTCATGGTGTGTTTTATGCTTGTAACTAAATTAAGCTGATTTAGATGAAGCTATTCTTGTTCCAGGCTTGTACCAAAGTACCATGTCTTTGGAACTGAGAATCTGTAATGTAAGTTTGTGTGTAGTTCAGCTAAATCAGTAGTAAAGGAATTCATATGCTAACATTTGTAGGTAAGACGTTTAATAGAAAAAACTTTATGATAAAAATCACAACATGTTAATTCAGGAAAGGATTTTGTTTTTCTGGTCTTAAATAGCAACAATTTTAAAGGGACAGATTACTCTCACCTTCATGCTGTATACCTCTACCTGCTATGATTCACAAGAACTTCTAAACTAAATGTGTTAAGGTTTAGGTACTTGCTTAAAACCTATCACACGTGTTCAAGTACCGTTGTGACCACAGATGCTGTTCTGAATTAGGACTGCAAGATGTTTCACACAAAATGAAAGAGATGTAATTTTTTCACGTGTTCACAAAACATGTATGTTTATTTTATCAACATATGAAAATGTTTACTTGTGGAAAATACAGTCCAAACAACTTTTGCTTTCATTTGAGTTTGCTAGTTGTATAATGAGGTTAGTATTTTGAGTTTAAAAAGGACAGCTGTAGTTACATCTGTTCACTGTTTTTTGGTACTATATTAGGAACAAAATATTCATTTTCAGTTTGGTCTAACTGGTAGTGTCACTTTAAATTACAATATCCAGACGCTGAAATACTGTCCTTTAGCATCTAGTTTGTTGGTTTTTCCCTTCCTATAGATTGAAGGCAGAAAAAATAAACAGACATAGGTAAACACAGGAATGTGACACTTACTGTGTTCTTCTACTAAATGCAGTGTCAATATAGTTCTCCTGGAGAGCTTTTATTGGTATCGTATTCTTAGCTCTATACTAGAGGTAATTTTCAAAATGAGGATGCTGGTGAAGAAATATTGATCAATTTTCACAACCTGTGCCATTTGTTTAAGATCAGAAGCCATCCCTGTAACTGCAAGGGCTAACAAGCTGGGGAACTGTAAAGCAGTTGGTAAACATTTCTCAGTGTGATACCTCGTTGCTCCCTTCCTTCTCCCTACAGCCTCACCAGCAACAGCACACATAGGAATGGGGACCATGTAAATTGCTCAGATGCTGATGTGGCCTGACTGCCCTATAAGGGTGAGATTGGTGTGACACTGCGGAAGAGCTGCTGTTTGTTGTTGACAGAATCTACCAGAAAGTGATTGCTTCTGCCCAGGGATTTGTGAGGAGCTGCAGTAAGGGTAGACACAACGTCTTTATCAGCTTGAAGTAAGATAAGAGTGGAGCCAACCAAAGACCTGGTCTTGAGCATTTCTATCGAGCCCGGTGTATGCAGGGGATGGTTAACCATTAGTTAGGGGCCTTCAGTGCTATTAGTTCCAACAGTGGGTCAAGCAGCCTATATGGGTAAGGGTGGTAAGAAAACACGATGTTACTTTATCAGTCCCACATAACTCCTCTTGTGCTCACCCAGGAACCTGTAGGTCTGTAGCCTACATCTTCTGGTACTGTTTCCCAGTGTGCAAGTGGACCACAACATTGAAAGTTAAAGTGTGGATAATACGTGCTGTTTTTTTGGTATATTAATGCTTCATACCAACTGTATTCCTGTGTCTATACTCCATACTTGTGGAGCTTCAGGATCAATAGATGCTTAAGGACTGGATGTAGCAATGGGAAAACAAGAAACAAAGGTCATGAAAATGTGTGTGCCCCTGGCTTCCTGGGAACTCTGCTGAAAAACCTGCTCAGGGCTATGCAAAGTTCAGTGATGGCCAGTGCAGCCCAAATGTTTGCTGACTAGAAAGCTTTAGGTTCCCAAATTCCAGCTTAGGGCTAGGATCAGATCTCTTACCAGATTGGGCAATGTTAAATCAGTTACGTAGAATATTATGGAAAACAATTGAAAACAGTTCTGCCCCCTGAACATTTATTGAAATCTTGGGAGTAAAAACTTTTGTGAAACAAAGCTGTCAGCCTGGGTGACTTACTGTTCTCTGAGGAAAGGACAGACCCCAGGCAGTCTGTGCTGGGAGCTCTTAGAGTGTGCTTAATTCATTAAATGCTAAGAATCCTGGACGGAGGGACCTAATAATAGCCAGCCTGATATTTTGATTTTTATTTGTTTGTTCTTTGTTGGCTACAGCTGCTACTAGGACTTCTGACAGCTACCCAGGCACTCTTGATTTCTAAAGGCTATGTAGAACTTAAACACAGTCAGGCTGAATGATTTTTGTGGTGTCACAGAACCTTCTCAACAGGGGATGGTCAGACCAGCTCTTGTTACTGTCAGGAATTTCCTGTACAATCATGTAGGGGTTGCTGTTGTTACCTCTTCATCTCTGCGTGTGTATGAAGCCGAGACCATACACAGGCACAAGAGCTTTCACTGGTTCCAACGAGCAGCATAAATGCCCCAAGCACTTTTTTCACTCCAGGCTAAGAATGGCTTACACTGTCTGAATTGCAATCTGCCAATAATTGACTTAACAAAGTAAGAAGCAGGAAAGGAAAAGAAGATAATCCATATAGTGACTTGCACCAGTTTAATGCCACATGTCCGTGATTAACTTAAGCAGGATAAATGGCTGCTGCTGCTAAAAGCACGAGTCCCCTTCCGTCTTTACACCACGAGTTATTTGTTTGTACTACCTCCCTCACGCTGCCAATACTGTTTGTGCAGCCATGAGTGAGCTAGAGCAGGGAGTTTATCTGAATGAAAACTCAGCTGGCAAAAAAATAGTTAGTTTACAGCTGGATCAGCTCCCTGATGTGTTTCTCCACATGAGCACTAGTGCTGGCAGAAGCAGGAGGCAGGGATAAGCAGCCATGGCCGTGTGACAGGCAGTCCCTTTCTGTAGCAGAGCTGATTTATACCAGATTAAATTGACTGTGGAATTTGTAAGTAGATTTCAGTTCATAAATTTAAACTGGTGTTCCTCTCCCTAGGAAATAAACCGCAGCTGATGTAACCACATGATGATGATACCACCTTCTATGCTTTCATCCTATTAGCATTGACTAATACAGAGGAGTAGAGCAGTCATCCCGCATCTCTCTGACAGCATGTGGATGAACGTTAGTACAAGCAAGATGAGAATGATATTACCAAATGAAAGGAAACAGCTACAGCAGTCCCTTGGAGAGGGAACGTCATGTAGGTGTTGTACAGAGATGTAATGGTCTGTCACAGACTGACATAGATTTATAGAATAAAACCAACCTTATAACAGAGCATCCTATAGGTTTTCCTTCTGCTAACAATTACTCATTAAACATTNAATGTAATGTAATGTAATGTAATGTAATGTAATGTAATATAATATAATGTAATGTAATGTAATATAATGAAATAATATAATAATGAAAGGGTTTTGTAATGAAATGAATTTAGTTTGGGTCTTTTGTGTACAGAAAAAAAAATCTGCCAGTGCACAGGGGAAGTGATAAGAAGATCCTGGTTATCTTCCTCTGAAGGAAATGTTCTTCGGCAAACAAATCAGCAGAAACACTAAGAGAGTGCAAGACTGAGACTTTTTTTTTTCTTCTTCTACAAATAAAAGAAGTTTTAGTATTTTACTGGAGAAAAAGGAAGTACTGAAGAAAAGGAAGTTTTGCACAATTATTTATTTTGAAGTTTGAAAAGATGATGCTTTTAACCACCCCAAGCTCTACAGAGACCCAGGAAGTATTTTTGTAGATTTAGTAGTGCTGAGCTCTACCACATTTTTGGCTGAACACACTGCTCATCCACATGCTCTCAGGTGTGTGTCTCTGTCTTGTCCACCATTTAGGAAGCTGTGTCAACATTTCAGGTTTAAGAATGGGCTCCTTCTGGCTGCATGAAGTTTACCAAGTCTTGTGCTCTCTTACTAAGGGGCCATTTGGGGACACCAGTAGTGCAGTCATGCACTCAAGCCGTATCTTTCTTGTGAAATTACTTCAGGCATCTATCTGAAAATCTATCTTTTCCATACACAAAATGCAATTGCCTGAGTTTAATGGCATATTTTGACCCGGCTCAGCAGTCTTGTTCAGTGCTGTCAGCTGGAACTAGAGTGAAATTTTCACTCAGTCAGGTGATCCACCCTAGCAGCGAAGACAGAACCAATTCAAAGTTTGAATAGCTGTCAGGCACTTCCTCCACTGTTTTAATTCAGAAGTATTGCAGTGTGGCTTCGCCCGTGGTTAACAGTGCTGCAGTAGGATATGACCCCAGAAAGCCTTTTGGGTTTATGTGGCGTGATACAAACCAGGAATTTCATAGCAGACTTGAAGGAATCACAGAAGAACTGGTGAACCTGTAGCCTAATTTAGGGATAAGGATTCATATCCCAGGTGACTATGAACGGAAACCGCTGCACAGATCTTGCCTTTGACCCTCCAGCTAGCCAAGGATTCTGGCATTTCTTCAGGACGAATAAACATGTTAAAGCTGAGTCAATGTAAGAAGGTTAATTCCCAAGTCAAGCATATGTGGAGATTTAACTGGCCCTAGTGGTATTGGA
The DNA here is from genome assembly GCA_013399365.1 of Pampusana beccarii. Lineage (NCBI taxonomy): Eukaryota > Metazoa > Chordata > Aves > Columbiformes > Columbidae > Pampusana > Pampusana beccarii. The sequence goes on from VWYH01000140.1 coordinate 476,651, forward strand.
CCTCTTATCCATTTGTTAACCTGGAATAAACCTATCTACCTTTTCTCTGAGGTAGTTTTCTGTCTTATGAATTGAAGCATCTCAGCAAGAGGTCCAATGAGCACTGGGCCTGACATGAGGAGGGTGAAGGAATATGTGGCTGGGAGCCAGGCATTGAAGAAAGGAGGTGGGCAAGGCATGTTTTCAGGTATTATGAGGTATTAGACCATCTTAAACCATAGTACCTTGCTTAATCTTCTTTTTTTTTTTTTCTTTTTTAACCTTCTTGAATTCACTGTTTCAAATACAAAGTAGAAAGAGCTTGAATATACATGTAGAAGTTGCTTTGCAAAACGGGATATTGGTGATGAGATATGTGTAAGGAACAGGTCTGACACTTGTGGGAGATTTATCCTTGTAGGCCTCAGGTATGGCAGGCAAAAATGAGAGATCCAGTGATTATTTTAATCTGTGATAATAGCAGTTAAATGTTAGTATCCACTAAAATAGGAACAAAACAGTATAGCATAATTTATACCGCTGTCAGGAGTCCAAGCCTTTCTTTTCTCTCCAGTCTATTGTTACACTTGAGGGTTCCTGTCCCCTGTGTCAGGCCTGGGTTCCAGCTCAGCCCTGGCCCAACAATTCAAAATATGCTATACGTTCCACTGTTTGTGGTTAGCTTGTGCTCCAAGCTGCTTTTCTGAGAGGAGTGTGTTGAAGTTGGACTTCTGCCACTACAATGGCTTCTTCATGCAAACTGAGGAACTATGTGAATTGAACTGGAGCTGCATAGGTTGGCACCTTTAAAACACATCCCTGTACCAGAGCTGGCACATGTGTAACGATGCTTGAGGAAAGCTGCATCTGTCAACAGAGGACAAATTTTAATATCTTTATCCAGGCGTTCAGGATGGGTTGTCACATCAAAACGCAGTTTTGAAAGTTTCTAGCCTGTGAGTGTTAGGGAATAGTCTGTGAAGCTGACAATACAAAAATCCCATGATAAAGAACAAGCTAAAACCCCATGAGCGATGTCTGGAATATAAAGGTTATTTTAAACAGTTATAATAGATTACACACGGGCCTACAGAAGGAAAGGAGCCATCTCTCTTTCAGCCATGGCTGCCTCCAAGGTGCTGAAGGTCTCTCTGCTGACAGTGGGATTAACATGGGGGAAAGCAAAAGCAACAGTGAGATCTGTACAGATAGGGTCAGGCTGCCAGGGACAGAGCACCTCTCAACGTATGCTTGACTTGGGGATTAGCCTTCTGACATCACTTTTCCCTTTTGGTTTGAGAAGAGTGACTAGGGATTTAAGGAAAAGTGGCTGGTGTAGTTCCACAGTCTGTTACTAAGTGTCTGCAAATAGTAAAACTTTCTCTCTCTCTCTCTCTCTTTTTTTTTTTTTTTTTTTTTTTTTTTTTTTTTTTTTTTTNCATGGCTATATGATGAAGACAAGAAACAGTTACGAGTGACATGACTAGTTATGGCAACCTCTGCTGGATCGCTTTTGTTTGTTGAGACTGAAGAGATGCATTGTGAAAACACAATTTTCTTGTTACTCTGCCGGCTAGGAACAGTGTAATTCTGGCATGGGAGGACAGTCACTCTGCCCCAGAAGCCAGTGGTTATGGCATGAATGTGGTTGTAACAGTACTATCCTCTGAAGACAGAAGGGTAGAAAAAGTCTGAATCACCTAACACGGGCATACTGTGAGCAGTTATATTAATGACATGACTGCTCTAGCATCAAACATTCAGAGGAGGAATTTCTGGAAGCCAGGAACAGTAAATTGATATAAGATTTTTCTGGAACACAAGGTTTTATTTGATAATAAGGACTATGAAGTGTGCAAGACGACAGCTGCAGTTTCACAGTGTGATATACACATGTATATTTGTGCAAATGTAACTTTTTTCTTCCTTTTTTGATTTTTCTTCCCAGAAAAGCTGTTTTTTATGAGCTTTCTGCCTTGCTTCTCCTCCCACAGACTTCCATCTCCTCAGTTGCTCTGTCCAAATTGTTCAGGTCATAATTCACAGCAGAGAAAATATTCAAGTTTCCAATTATTTAATTTAAATTTTGGCCTTTTACAGATCAAACATAGATCCTTGCAAAAAAAAGTGGAATAGCCTTGCAAAAAAAGTGGAATTGATATAACTAATTAAATGAAACCTTAGCCCATGTGCTCAGCTCCTCTGAATGACTGAGGAAGAAAACTAAACTTCTGAAAATATGGTGATTTTTCAGCAGTGTTTGCTTGTAGCCACCTCTAGGGGTAAAAAAAAGGTTGAACCAGTTTAATAGATTACCACTAAGTCTTGAGCCTCCAAGGGACATAGAGGCCTGAAATAAGAACATGGTATGTGTGTATTTTGTTAATGCAGTTTTGTTTGGCTGAATATGAAAAAGAAATAGTTGGGGAATTCTAGTGAGCAGAAAAATCTCATCCCAGGAAATGATAGCAGAGAAAATATCTGTGAATTTAGGATGACTTTACAACTTGAGATGAGTATGTGTTTAACATTTACGGTGAAACTTGGCTTAGCTTAATTCATTTCAAGTGGTGCTTAATTGATGCTCTGGGAACACTTATAAGCTTCCTCTTTAAGTGAAAATCTGCCGTTTTCTCTACTAAATCTTCCTGTTTTTATAGGGACACAGATTTCTAGGGGCCTATGACAGTTTATCATTTGGAAAAGTGACCTTCATTTCCATACATCAAAACTGACGAGAAAAAAATGCCTTATTCTTTTAGTAAATTGTAGTGATGCTTCTCTAGTAATAACAAATTTCTTCCACAGTCTGGCTACGTGTGTGTTTGTAACAGGTTAAATTTATTCAACAGAACAGATTCTGTTCACAAGAATAAAACCAGAAATGTTTGTGGGAGAGGAACACAATCCCTGATCTAAATGAAGGAACCATGTTGTCGCGATACACCCTCTGATGTACGGAGGTGTTGTATTAGCTGGGTATAGTGCTTGTGCAGCTGGGGCTGATGTCACTGAAGCACCCATGCTCACCAGTCACACAGTGACGTACCTGTACTTGGATGCACAGGCTTTACGTGCTTTTATCAAAATTATGGCTGACTTTTATAAGCTATTGTAAAACATCTGGAAAGTTAATTTGCAAATTAGATGCAGAGCTACATTAATGGATATTTAGTCTTACACTACTATCTGGGACATATTTTAACACCCAGATGGAGATCTGATCCGATGTCCATCTATGTGTTCCTGACCTCGAGTGACTACATCACAATAATTTTTTTCTGTCTTGTCGTCACTGCGATTTCATTCTGACAGAACTACCTCCAGTTAGCTTGTGGTTTTTGTCGAAACACCACAAGTAAGTATATATATATCTCTTGAGGTGAAGCCACACTGCTATATTAACTCCATAGGTGCTGGTTGGGATTCTGCAGAGCTGCATTTGACCCACGAGGATGGCCCGTAGCCCTTCTATAGTCTGGTGCAGGGATGGGAGGCTAGTCTTTGTCTTCCTGCACACATCAGTATCGAAGTGGATTTGCTTCACTCCACCTACGCAAAGAGGAAAAGAAGTATTTTGGGGATCATTTTGCTTTTTTACCTCTTCCTGCACTGAGTGAGCTGGCAGATTGTCAAGAATTTATCACAGTGGCTGAAAGTTCATCAGGATGTCTCAAGACTAACCTCTTACCAGTCAATATAGTTTGCATTTTACATTTCTGCTGGGCATTATCACTGCTCAGTTTAGTGGCTGTTAGCCAGGGACTTGTCACTATCTAGGATTCTGTTGGGAGAAGTACAACCAGATATTGACAAGAACGTCTCTGCTCCATAAAGCTTATAGATCATTAGGTACCCAGAGTAACTCCTAGCTTCATGGTTTTAAGTTAATGAAGGAGAAGTGGGGAAATGAATAACTACTTTTCAAAGCAGTGATCTAACAACTACTTCTACTACTTGATAAGCCTGATCTTCAGTCTGGTTGTTTTTCTTTCTCTAGCACTAAGTCTCTATATTCTCTCTGTCTCAAACTTGCCCCAGCGCTAACAGTTTAACATAGTGGTGTTTACCCCTCACCCCCGTTAACCTCTCCTGGATGTTCCCTGTTTCCATCTTTCACAGGCTCATGCATGAGAAAGCAGATGTTGGTGCACACCTGAGCTACAGGTTGTGCAGAGAAGCACAGCCGAGTAGGGACAAGTGGCAGTTCTCAGTGTACAGAGTTATTCGATGATGTGTCAGTCTAACTCTTCATTAGTAGCTGACAGTTTTGCAGCATTAGGAGCTCCAGGGAAGCATCTATAACTGCCTGCAGATCAAAGAGCCAGAACAATATCTCATTTTATATGAAACAGTCCTTTCAATGAGCCATGCCACATCTGTTCTGTTCTGTTCTGTCAGTTTTCCTGTTAATAGGAGACTTTTATATATATTTGCATTAACAAGACAGAATACTAAGCATACTCAAAAATTATTTTTGGGATTTGGTACTAGACGGTTCTCCTGAAGAGTTTTTCTGATGCTCTACAGACTTCACATACCTCCCTTCTCTGCCAGCCATGAAAAGACTTGTGTACAGATTTCCATCTCAGAAAGACTTTGTCTAGAAACTCTTAGCACTGGTTTGCACTATTAGACAATAAGAGCTGTCTGATGAAGAAATTACACCAAAACCCCCACCCCTAAAAACCCCAACATATCACAGGGACCACTTTAGTGACGCTTGGAAGTCAAATGGAAAATAATGTATACCCTGCAAAGGACAGCCTTGAGAAATCAAGGTGACAAAGCAAGTAGGCTGCATACAGTACTGTTACATACACTAATATAGTTTATTTGTCTGTTTTAGGTGAATGGTGCTCAGATCGTGCAAGGCAATGCTAGCATGGGTGGCGTTAATTTTCACCACGTGCTTGTTTTCTCCACAGGACTCCACTGTGCTTAAATGTAGTTCTGAGATGCTAGATTTGTTGTTGTGATGCTATTGTGAGACAAGGGGAATTGAATGTGAGCTTTACACTGTCTGTAAAGGGGTGGTCAGCCTGAGCATGAAACAACTCCATCCTAGAGATCAGTGAAACTATGAGCTGCAGCTTCCTGGTTTCTACTCCAGTTTAACTTTCTGTCTTGTAAAGACTTGCCTGTGAATTTGTACCAAAAAAAAGGAGATAGAATCATAAAAGATTTTGCAGTAGAGCTTATTTTTCAGTCTGATCAATTTCTCTCATCTAGTTTGCAGCATAGCTTCCCAAACACTTCAGTAACATGTCTGAGAGGAAGGTGTACCCTGCCGTGGAGATTGGGGGAAGAAGAGGAAATGGGAATGTTGTAAGTTCTTGAAAGGGGAATTGCACCTCTAGTACGGAGTAAAGGACAGAAAAATCATAAGCACGGTGAAAAATGGCCTGTTGTCAAAGATTCAAACAAAGGGTTGGCTATGTTGTTTTAAAAGCAGAGTCCTAGTGTCAGTATAGTTTATTTTTTGTTAAGATTTTACTCTGTCAGAAACTATGTTCATTCCCAAGTGTCCATTTAGCAAAATGAAAACTCAAATTTGGATGCAAGGAAAAAAAAATTAAAACGCTCTGTCTTTATGCCAGGTTGAATTTTTGGGCTTCCATAGAGGTAGCCTCAGGCAACCATTCTGTGCATCTGACAATGAGGTTGCAGTCCTGTAACTATGGCTGGTTGGAAATGTTGACAAATTGGAAAAGGCCTGACGTCCAAATGAGGTGCTGTGGAAATGTATTGTTTTGACAGAGCAATGTTCAGGAACTGAGACTCACCTTCAAAAAAGGGAAATAACAGTTGTAGCTCTCAGTTGGGATTTATGAGATCTAGGTTTGAATTCCATATTTTTCTGATTTAGCCTCAGGAATGGACTTGGGTTTTCACAAAAATCTAATTTTAGTGTCTTAGTAAAAATTCCATTAGATATTTTGAAGCCCAGCTCTCTTCATCTGCCTCTGCCTTCCTCTGTCTTTTTGTCTTGCAGATTTTCTTTCCATTTATTAGGGAAAGAAAAAAAAAAAAGCCTTGTCTTTGTTCTGATGCAAAGTAGGAATATGTTTTACATCTCAACATTTGCAGGACAGGGAATCAATTTTCTGCCCAGCTCTGTCTGGAATGTAATTATGGCAATTTTAATATCCTTAGCTTTAATTCTTATTATTGATCCTTTTATTGACCCATGTCAGCTTGTTATTGTGTAAATGCTGACAAAGAAACTGGTAGAAAATAACAGTTATCAAATAGCATCAATTAATTTTTTTCTTTTTCCCACCGGAGAGTGAAAGAAGGTTCTCAATGTTTCTGCAGCAAAAATCCAAACTTCTTCCATTCTCTTCACAGTCCCCAATGCAATCTTTGCTTTTCATTTGTTTGCAAGCATTTTCTAACTCTCTACTCTCACATTAACACTGGCTGCCTAAGAAAATCTGCTGTGGCCTAAAAAATGAGATCTCAGGGCAGCATAAAGCCAAAAATAAGTTCTATGCCCATTTTGGAACCAGAATGTAAGAAAAAAGCCAGCAAAGGGCACTCCAATGACTACAATTATTTCCGTAATGAGTTTGTTTTTGTTTTCCAAGTATTACATTAGAGCTAACTGCTTTGCTGAATGGCTGCAGAAATCAGGGTGGAAAGGAGGCAGGATATAGTTGTTCAGACTGTGGGCTTACACTTGATGTGAGTTCTTGGCTATGTCTAGGCCATTTTTGAGCTTCTTCGTTACTGATGTCAGAGCATGTCTGGCATCCAGGGCATGCATAGTACAGTACCAGGACAGTTACAGCCACAGCTCCGACGTGTGGCTGGAGTCAGCGCACCTCAGGATTTTACTCACTGTACCAGAGCACGCCAAATTGTGAAAACAAAAAAGGCTCTGAACTTTTTTTCTGAAACCGCATGATAAAATATAGGATGAAATAGAAGAACAGAAGTTGCTGGGCGAAACATGGAATGATGCTTGGTTGGAACTTAAAGAAGAGCCTACAGGCAATGAAATGGAAAGAAATCTGACCTGTTTCCTTCTCTGCGGGACCTCAGGACTGGAGTGTAATCTCTGTTACTGCCATAGTGCTTTCCAAGGATGGAGTTTGATGGAGTTTTTTAGTTTTCTAGTTTTGTTTTGTTTTCCTTTTGGAAGTGTTGTTGGTGCAAAACTAAAGATGGCAAGTGCCCTGAGGACAGGGGGATGAGGGAGTTAGGGAATTTAAATATCTTGTTAGAAATTTGAAAATACTATGTTTGATTCTGGTCATGTACCTTTACTTCCACAGTCTATAGATCACTTGGAGGTGCCCAGAGATTTTTTTCTTTTTTCCTTCCCACGAGGGTGTCATGGTCCATTCAGTGATGGACTCGTGATGGTTCGTTTTACCTTGATCTCGAGGCGCAAAATTAAGGCAACCAAACTGCCAAGGGTTTATAATTCAATCCAACAGTGTTACTTTATTAATTTGCCCATAAAGCAGCATGCAGAAAAGAGAAAAGTGAAGGAAAAAGGGGAAGGTAAAAGAAAAAAAGGGGGAAAGAGGGTTGGTTACCACTGAACGAGTCCCAAAGGCGTCCCTCCGGTCTCCGGTCCTGTGTGAAGAGTCCTGCCGGTCCTCTGTCGTGGTCCAGGATCCTTCGGTGGGAAGATCTTCATGATGTCCAGTTAGGAGTTGTCTTTTATGCTTCTTCACCGCCCCCCACTCCCATAGATCGNAAAATCCATCTTCTGGACAGCAGTTATTGTGCCCAGGTCAGAGAGGCCTTCATAGCACAACTGCTTCTAGGGTGTGGGGTATGAGTTTGGCTGAGGCAGCAGCGAAATCCACCTGCAGCTGTTGTTTCTCGCAGCCCCCGGATCAGAAAGTCCTGTGCAGCGCAATTACTTTCTTCAGGCCTCTCCACAAGCCATTGTGCACTTCTTTCTACCAGCGCATTTTGTTCTTTAAGTCTCTGATAACGATGTTCAGGCAAATACTGTTCTTCGGACCGAGTCCTACACAGGGAAATAAAGAAGTTCAACATAAACAAGTTGCAAAGCCTTGGGATTTCTTTGAAACCAGCCTGTTGTTTTCTGGGCAGCTGTGTCTGGGACAAGAGAAAACAGGCTCCAGGACAAGGTGGGTTGTAGTTTGTAGTGAGTTTTCTCCTTGCCCCTTCAGTTCTGAGGCTACTTATCCTAATTGGCAGTCCTGAGTTGAGAGGGAGCCAGCATGAACACAAAGTGAGGAGGAAAGCAGAAGAGATTCTGCACTTTGCACATTTTGTAAATGCCTTTCTTAGCCATTGAGCATAGTCTGTCCTGCCAAATCTTATCTGTAGAACTTGTATTTTATTGTAATAAAAAATCTTCACACTGTACTTGGGCATTCAGTTTAAAACCCTGAGTTCACCAGACTGTCAGTTCCTCCACCCATGCAGCTCTACACAGGCAATGCTTTGTGATGTGTTCTATGCTACACCATGATTTCCCTGAAAGCAGGGACAGCAAAAATTTCAGGGTTGATTAGTAATATCTTCTTTTCTTAAATGAATTCAAATTAAATAGATAAAAAATGAAAACTGCCTTGGATAACCTAGTATTTATGGTGAGGTACAGACAGGCTCATCTGCAAACTATTACCTTATGGAATTTAAAACTACTCTTTTTTCACCGAAGGGCGGTGAACTTCATATTCAATGCATAATCAGAACAAATATCTACTATGAAAAAACTACCACATGGTTACTTGCTACACTGCTTTTAGAGCTCCATCATCTTGGTATGGGAAATTACTGACCGAAATATAAGCATAGTGAGTGTAAAACGCCTGGGACACACTGACTGATCTATGTGGTGGGTGGAAGGTATACAGAATAAAAACTCCCTATACCACATACAGGTAAAGGATAGTGGATTTGATTGTGTGCATATCAAGGATTTCCATACATCATTTATTCTGGTCAATTCTACTGCTCTGGCTGGGGTAATTACAAAACATTCAACAAAATGCCCGAAGTCTGTGACACCAGTTTGTCCCTTCGCAGGCAAAGGTTCTGCTTGAATGTCTCTTCTGAATGAATGGCCCCCCAGCAGCACATTTACCAAGGTAGCTCCTGCTAGAGCCTGAGCTGCTACTTCGCTTCATGAAATATTTAAAATTTCCTTGATGCAGTAAAAGGGTTAAATGGCTTTCTGCTAAATGCCCACAGAAGTAACAAAAACTGTGTTAACAATGTGAAAGGATAACTGGATCTGGGATATGCCATGGCTGCACCATGGAGAAAAAGGTGTAGCAAGGTTATTAAAAGCCACAGAAGAGAAAAATATCTGTTTTCAACTTTTATTTTTCGACAGTCTTAGGGCAATGATTGGCTTCTTTTTGTGCCTGTAGGACCAGGATCAGAAACTGTATGACTATGAGGCAAAAGGACAAATAACTCCTTTAAATATCAGAAGGCACTGAGGCACTTTGAATACTGTTCTGCTTGACTTGCTCCTGTAAGTGGCACATACAGCTTGGATGTTCACAGTGTTTTCCTAGCTCAGCTCTGCTTCTGTCTCATGAGCTGTCAGATTCAACATACTTGATCTGTGGAACTTTTATGAAACCTCCTTTCTGAATGTTTTATTGATAAGAGCTATTATACTGGAGTTTTAGACAGTAGGTGGCTAGAGACGTGTTGTAGCCCAAGGCATTTTAAACTCATGTCTCCTAGATCTGGTGAGAATGACCTTACCACATAACTACAGGCTAAATTCATGACAGACAGTGGGTCAAAACTTGTAAACTGCTCTTTGCGAGCTATCTTCCTATGTACCTAAAAGACCGGTAGCCTAGGGAGAACAGGAGGCATAAAATCCGTACTTCTTGTGCAGTGGTGTATGCATTTTTATCTCACCTGTCTCTATGTAAATCAGAAATAAATCTGTAAATGGAGACTGTCAGCCCAGATCACTGCTTCGAAAATGAGTGCACTTAACACCAGAGCAAATAACAAGTAAAACTCTCTAGTTCCTCTCTGGTCCAGTGCACTTCTGTGCTGGTACAGCTTCAGTAGCAGCAGTAAAGGATGCCCTTGCTGATACCTAAGCTTTAACATGATGCTTACAGCTCTCAGCTTGGGAGTGAGAGAGATTAATGGGAGTTACTCAAGCTGAAAAACACATTTTCAATTTGTAGATGAGCAGCTGTTTGTAGAAAGATGGGTATCAGTTCAGAATCAAAAAGTTATTTTAATTCAGTCAGATGAAAATGCATGATGACTTGATTCCTTAAAGACTGTTGTGCACTTTCATTAGTTATACACACAGATGTGGTTGATAGAGACTCAGAACCCAATTCTGACATTGATTTAGGTAGTGCTTGCCTACGTGTAATGACAAGGAAATCAACAGCAGGTAAACCACACTATGGATTGTAGGTCTTCTTTACACTTGTGTAATTTTTCACACTCACTATTTGATGCCCATCATGGCCTTATTATTCCATTTTAGATTATTGTTGCTAGAGAAGTGCCTGCCTTCAACTAAAGAGACTAGCACTTGTTAACTAACATCTCCCATGGTCTCAGCTCCCTTGCTTGACTCCTGTAGAAGTTATTTCATCTCAAGTAGTGGAAAAGATGTGGAATGACTGTTCTCTTACCCAAGTGCTTGCAAAAATCTAGTTGAATGCAAGTTTTGTTACTAAACATACTTTATACATGTTCCACTTCCAGTTCTTTACTTCTGGTATTGTTTTACATGGGTATACTCGGGTAGTAAAAATATTGTAGCTAGATTATGTTGTCCTTATCTTGTCTCAGAAAACTGAAATTCTGAATTTCTCATTTATTCTTTTTAGTGGACTTAAGCTTTTTGAGGATCTTACATAGTACTTCCTTTTGAATATAGGTATCAATCTTTTCATGGGAGTAAACTCTTCGGCTGTTCATGAAATATGAAAAAATACCATAGAAGGAACTAGAAATTTATGAAATGCTTGTTAATTCAGTGAGTGTAAGAGATCAATATTCCAAAAGGTCAGAGACTTAAGGCTGTAATCAGTGCAAATTTTGGCTATTTAAATACCCAAATTCTGCTTCATTTTCATGGATGTCCAGTCCGAGTGCTGAAATTAATGACATTTGGTCTGGATTTATTATGCTGGTGTAACAGTTCAGATCTCTGAAAGAGTAATTGGAAGGATGAACTAGACAACCAGTTTATTGTCTATAACTAGCTTACATTTATAAGTGCTATTGGGAAGGTTGCTAGATGAAGTGGAATTCAGCATTTGAGCCTTTCATCGCTATTAATATCTGTGAGAAGGACTGAACGCATTATGATACAATATGTGTGATAGCTGCAAAATTCAGGAGACGCAAAGGAAGAAAAGGAAGTTTAAGTTGAAAAATGTTAGTATTTAACTACCAGCTATTTTCTATAAAGTTAATGTACGTCACTATGCAGCTGCCACAGTCCTTGAAATGTATTTAAAGAACAATGCAGTAATCAGGTACAGTCAACATGGGTTCACAAAGGGAAAGTCCTGTTGAACTAATTTGATATCCTTCTATGATAAGATCACCCGCCTATTGGATGAAGGGAAGGCAATGGATGCATTTTTTCTTCATTTCAGTAGGCTTTTTATACTGTCCGTCACTGTACCTTTCTGGAGAAGTTGTCCAACTGTGAGATGAACAGGTATACAGTGTGTTGGGTGAAGAGCTGGCTGAATGGCAGGGCTCAAAGTGTTGTCATGAATGGGGCTACATCTGGCTGGTGACCAGTCACCAGTGGTGTTCCTCAGGAGTCAATTCTTGGGACAACTCTGTTCAATATGTTTATCAATGGTCTGGTTGTAGGAATTCAATGCACCATTAGCATGTTTGCCGACAACAAACTGGGAGGTGCTGTTAATTCACTTGAGGGACAAGATGACTTGCAGAGGGATCTAGATAGATTGGATCACTGGGCAATTATCAATTGCAAGAAATTCAATGAGAACAACTGCTAGATTCTGCAACTGGGATGGAGAAATGTCAGGCAAAACTAGAGATTAGGAGAGGCATGGGCTGGAAAGCAGCCCTGCAGAAAGGGACCTGCGGGTGGGTGCTGGTTGGCAGCAGCTCAGTACCGGTCAGCAGTGTGTGCCCTGGCAGCCAGGAGGGCAAACCACATCCTGGGGGGCATCAAACACAGTGTAATCAGCCAGTCAAAAAACGTGATTATCCCAATGTATTCAGTGTTAGTGTGGCCTCAGCTTGAGTACTGTGTGTAGTTCTGGGCCCCACAGTTTAACAAGAGTGTGAAGGTCCTTGAGTGCATCCAGAGGAGGTGAACAAAGCTGGTGGAAGGACTGGCAGGCATGTCCTGTGAAGAGTGGATGAGGATTCTGGGTTTGTCTAGTTTGGAGAAAAGAGTCTGAGGGGCGACTTCATTGTTCTCTGCAGCTTCCTGAGGAGGGGACGTGGAGAAGGAGGTGCTGAGCTCTTCTCCCTGGGATCCAGCAACAGGACAGATGGGAATGTTTCAAAGCTGTGTTAGGGAAGGTTCAGACTTGACATGCACTCTTCCTTCATCCTCACCACCCATGATGTGGGTGAAGAGCTGCTGGTCCAGATGCTGGGTATCTTCCTCCAAAAAACGATGGTGACATTCATGCAAGAGATTATCTGTGTCATCGTGCAACAATGCAACAGGCTGGCATCTCTGCAGCTGGTGCTGAGGCAGATGTTTCCCAACAGGGGCTCTCCATGGCCAGCCTGTGCCCTCCTGCTTATCACCCCAAACCTGTCCTTCTCCTCTCTGCAGTCTCTGCCCCCACATTCTGGGGCTCTGCTCTCCTACCAGTCTGCACTGTCCACTGCAGCCTCTCTACAATAATGCCAAAATTCCTCCTCCTGTGCAGTCATGACTTGGTGCTGCTCCCTGCATCACCCTGGGGTCATAGCCTGTCAAGGCAGGAGCCCTGAGAAGTTCAACAAGAGGAAGCTCAAAGTCTTGCTCCTGGGGAGGGACAATCCAGGTCCCAGCACATGTGGTGGGTTGTCTGTCTGGAAACCAGCCAGGGAAAGGTGACCATGCTGCTGCCCTTGAGCACAGGCTTTCTTCCTACTCTTCCAGATCCAGCGTTGGTGCTGGCATTTCTTCTCCATTTGGAAAGGACCCCTCTTTGGCAGATGGGTGCCATCAGTTCCTCACAGCCCCTCAGTACCATTTTGACCACTGGTTCCCACTGCACAATCTCTACAGAAGTTCGCCTCGTACAGCCCTTCTCTGCTGCAAGTGAACCCCACTGAAAAGGCAGCGCATCCTCTCTGTGCTCCCCAGGGCCCTTCGTCCTCCTCTTACATAGGACCTTTTCTGCAGCCAAGCTGGCCATGCAAGATGAGGGGATGGACAAGAAAGTGGCTGCTGAAGTTCGGCACCAAGAGCTGCTGCTGGGCCCCGAAGAAAGGCCCAGGACCCAATGGCAGGGCCAGAGGTGACCCTGCATGCCTCTGGCATGCAGAGGGAACATGGGGAGGAGCAGATTGGGGTGAGGCTCTGCAGGCAGAGAGGCAGAAAACAGTGAGGGCAGGTCAGCCCCACCATGCTGCACAGAGTGACAGAAGTCTTCCCTGAGAGAACTGTGCTGTGAGAGACGGGCTCTCTCTGGAGACCAGGTGATGCAGGGTGTTCAAACGGGATAATAGGAAACATTTCTTTACAGAGAGAATGGTCAAGCACTGGAACAGATTTCCTAGAAGGGTGGTTGATGCCCCATGCCTGTCAGTGCCTTAAAAAGAGGTATTTGAACAATACGCTGAACAACATGCTTTAACTTTTGGTCGGCCCTGAGTTGGTCAGGCAATTGGACTAGAAGATCATTGTAGGTCCCTTCCAACTGAAATATTCTAGTCTAGTCTGATTCTTTTCTTATTCTATTCTTATAACTCCGAAAGATTGGTTCTACTCAGAGGTCAAGTCTCATTCATTCCAAAACTGGTATTCCCACAGATGTGTTATCAAGCCCTGATACATAAATGGTTTAATCCTGATGATAAAAACTGATAGAAATATAGAATGAATGACATTTTCAGTCCACTGGCTGAGACATACTGATATAAAAGTACCAGTAGAAGTAGACATTTATGGTCTCTCATTTTTTGGAATGGAGACTTTGGCCTCCAACTTCTCCCTATTCAAACTTTTTAGCCTTGTTATGACCAGAACAAAATAAAATGTGGATGGCTAGTAAGACTACTAATATGGTCTCACACAACATTTTGTCCAATCTAAGAGCAGCTGAGGTACTCCTGGAAAGTTAAAAGAGCTCTTTCTATATTGAAACTTGGCACCCAGTCTGGAGCTAGTAAAACAGCATAAAACATAGGTTCATTTCACTTGCTCTTTTAATTCTGTATAAGTTTTGTAGTTGAGGCACATAACAGGTGCATCTATCTCTCCCCAAACTAAAGGTGTGTGAAAGATTGTAGCAAAAAAACCAATGCAATTTACATCAGCCTTAATGAGAGAGGGGTAGCGTCTCCACACTTAGGTTGCTACCGCATGGGATAGTATCTGCTGAATCCTAATTTCATTACACATAACTTCCCATGAGAAGCCTGCAGGCCGTTAGGAAGCCTTCTTACAGAGAAGAATATATGAAGTATCTCAGCAAGACAATTTAAAGTGGCCTAAACTTTTAAGTGTTTTCTTTATATAAATCCTTATGTGAATGCGCACTTAGACTGCAGTAAAGATACTTCATACTATAGAATTGCTCAGGAATAATTATAAACATTTTTTTTTAATTTTTTTTTACTTCTGTAGCCTAATCTGCCTTAAGTAATTGGTACTGTTTTAGCCAACCAGACTAGGTAACACACAAATATTAACTATGAAAATAACATGGCACATCTTTCAAAACTGAAAGAAAATTGATAATGACTCCCGTAAGGATTGATTTCTTGGAAAGCCTGAACTGATCCATGATAAGGTACTTAGAGTGATATAACTTACAAAACTTCCCTTTTTCTCTTTCTGGAGCGAAAGGTAAATGGGAGGGGAAGACTTCTCTGTACTTAAATAAATACATTACTATGAGCTTAAAAAAAATATAGGACTTTCAGTCTTAAAAAGGTCAAGCAAACAATTTATGTTAAGTTTTTACACCAGCATCAACAGTTCAAGATGATCACTCAGTCTCTTCAAAGAGGCAATCAGCTCATAAGATGGATGATATTGTCTGGAGGATCATTTTGGAAAAAGGTGGCACTTATTAACAAAAAAAAATGTAACCACCCATTAGAAAGGAAAATAACCCCACTCAGACAACAAATTATTATATCAGCATGTCTTTCAGTTACAATGAAAAATTGAAAAGGAAGAAGCAAGTTACCAGTGTTTTGCAGGGAGGGGGTTAAGTTTAAGCATACGGGAACAAACAGACCTGTCACAAAGTGTCCTGTGAGCTTTCAGCCTGGCACCAGCTCCTGCTGTGCACAGCAGGCGTTTCCCCTCCGAACTAGAGCATATACTCACAAGACACTAAAGAGGATCAGAATTTCTCCTGATTCCTCCTTGAGGAACACATATTACTTCTGGCTTTATTGAGAGGATATAGATCCATCCTGAAATGGGATTGAAAAAAGCTGACAAAAACAACAAAAAGGCAGTATTAAAGATGTTCTTGACTTTTGCTAACACAAAACCTCACCCCCAAAACCCAAGTGAGCATACCCAAACCAATCAAAGCACTATAAAGTTGTTTTCCTCTCTTTCTGTCTTTCTTTCTCCCTTCCTCTCCGTGTGAAAGTTCTACTGGTGCAGATATTTTTCATAGAAATTGATAAAAGAAAAAAAATCTACTGTAGGTATGATCACACCAGCAAAATACTCCTTTCTTTCCCCTTGAGGGTCAACAAAATCCATACTTTATTTTCAGCTTCCTCAGCAGAGAGATAAAGCAATACAGGATCCATGGTTTGGTAAGAGTTGCAGTGGAAAAGTTGATAGATACTGATGAAGGTAATTTTGTATGTGCAGCAAAATGCAGAGGTCAGAATGAGAAGTGCCTGAAAGAGTTTCCTCCACTAGACCTGCACTAAAAAATCCCTTTAAAATGAACATTGCGTTGCTTGTTGGTTGTCCTTGCAGTCATTTATGCTTATAGTCGTGGTAGTGGTGTTTATTTCTTGCTGCTTGTAGGTGTTTGTTGATATTATCTATACCTGTGATACCTTGTGAGAAGCACAAAGAGTGGAGGAGGGCTTTGGCTTTAAGCCATTTCTGTTCTTTTCAGATTTGGGACTCACAAAGGTTGGTTGGGGTTCCTCCAAGGTTTTTTCTACTTTAGCACAATCTAACAAAGACTCTTAATGAGGGCCATCATAGGCAGAAACTCCTGCCACAGCTATGTCTTCTGGAAGGAATTGCTGAAGGAAGACTTACCATCATCTTGTCCCTGGAAGCTGCTTTGTTTTGGTTTGAGTCAGGGATGCTGTTAGTCATTGGGTCACTTCAGACAAGGCTTTCACATCCCTCAGTATTCAGTGCAAGTCCTCCTGGATAATAGTGCTGCTCTTTTCCTCTTCTATCTGCTACCATTCAACATTTGGAATCTAAGCCTGAATTTACAGTGGTATTTGAATGCTTTTGTGTCAGTGTGTCTGCTCCTTTTTCAGGGGTGTTCACTGCGTAAAAGGTCTATCTAGGAATAACAGAGTATGCAAAGCATCTCATTACTTCACATTTTTCATCCTACTGTATTCTTTGACATCATCTGTGGGGTCATTCAAAGGCATTCACGTCTTACTTTTTCTGCTGAACTGAAGGGGGACCAACGTCTAATCACCAAAGAGAACCTGGACCTAATTATCCATGTGATGCACAGACAGGTTGTTGAACTTTTCAGTTCACCTGCTGAAAATATTAGATCTGACATTAATTCATTAGCAGCCTGAATATATTTTTTTTCTGTTTGAAACACTTGAACACCAAGTGAAAAACCCTATTGTTTGGTTGAGTATGAGGCGAGATAACCAAACAGGTCAGAAAAGGGCCACAAAGGATGATTCTGCATCCAGTCTGTCCCACTGGGTAAGATGCTTAGACCTAATATTTTGATTCAGGCCTCATCTTTAATTTAAAGCTTCACTTGACTGCTTTAAACAGAGAACTGATTGCCTCGTCAGATTTTCAGTGCTCCACAGCAGCAGTCTATTAACCTATTTAGATGGTATCTACAGTAGTAATGAGATTAGCAACTAGAAAGGAAATTGAGATAGAAGGAGAAGTCAAGAAATTGAAAAGCAGATTAAAATTTTGGTACATTTTTTGATGAAAGCACCAGAAATAAGGGTCATATTGTTCCACAAGTGAGTCTGGCCAGCTGATACAGTGCAATCCTGCAGAGACAGTCATGTACCAGTCAGATTCTGAATACGTCTAACGCTTAGCTAATACAAAACCATCAGAAGATTATATGCATTTCTCCTCAGTGACATCTCCTCACAGACTAACTGTAGCTCTTTGGAGCACTGTATTTGCAATAAAACTAGTTATTCTGGGTTACAAAGACCTGAAAGCTGTAGTTCCCAAACTTTCACTGATGACATTAAGTGTAAGCCAGCTTCAAAAATTAAATTTCCATCACGATCCTGATTTGGCAGCTGCTGCTCTAGGGCAGAAGCACTGTTCTGGGCCCCAGAAAATCTAGTGCTGCTTTCTCCAAGAGTACCTTCTGTTACAGAGCTAGTTTGTCTCTGCATCTCAGTTTTACAGCTTTAAAATGATGACGAATTTCAATTTACCTCTAATTTGCGTGTTTTGCCTGATGTAAGTTTTCATCTTCCCAATGGCAGGATCTGTTTCTCCCTTTCTTTTTACTGGACTTGTCTTTGTGATATCTTCATGTTGCTTTTAGGCCAATAAGACATTATAGTAAAGAACATGTGTGAAATCTGTAGCTACTAATTTGCAGAGAACGCCTTCAATCAGCAGCTTAGGAACTTATTTGAAGCTGGGGATCAGAGAGCTTCCACAATTGGTCTTTGTAGCTATATTTTGCCATCGATTTGATTGAAACAAAGGCTGGTCATCCTATAGCCCTGCGGCAGGAGGGCATTGGTTTTTAATGGAAAACCACAGCCTATTAGCAGCTGTGAGCACAAGCTATTGCCCATTACAGCCATTCTTAGAAGCAACTGCCTGTGTACACAAGTGGAAAAGTCTGATTCACTAGACTATGCAAATCAGGAAACGGCCACACTGAGATCGGAATAAAATATGTTTAAAAGTCTGCAGCTCAGCAAAAAGTCCAGTAAGTGTCATGCTCTAAAAATGCTTTTATATAGAACACATTCTTAAAGCACAAAGTAAGCATCAACTGTAGGCAAACGTGAAATTTGAAAATTGTAAATTGTTCGAGGAGTTACATGGGAAACACAAGACTCTAAGAATGCTAAGATTTATATTTATTTACGTATTTTTAATTAAAAGAGTAAGCTTCTGTTAACAGGCAAAGTATTTAAGAGAGGACCTGGAAAAATAATATGGGGTTTGTTTTGCCATGACTGAAGTACAGAAATTGAAGTAGCTAAAATAGCAGGTTATAATACGATTAAATACATAATTCTTCCATTGCATTTGCACATGCATGGCAGGAATGCTTCTGAACATAGAAGGAGATATGTATACCCAGAAAAGGCTAAAGTAAGGCTAAGTGATATTCACATTAAACTTCTTGATGAGATAGAGAAATGAAGACTTTCAACGTGTGAGGAATAGTCACCTCAGTTATCTGAAGAACAGTCATAAAACAAGTCACCTAGCCACCCAGGAAAAAAAGATTTAATAAGTAGATATTTGAACTATTTAAGTGGGTACTGTATTATTTAATTTGCCATTTTAAATTTCATATCAGTCACTGAAACTAATAAGTTAAACCCCTAGAGTCCTTCCTAAAAAAAATATAATCTCGTTTACCTTACAGTACTTGTAAGAAAAAACCCCACTACTTAAAAAATTCTATTCCTCTCAAGGAAGATAATTTGGGGAATCAGAGACATAACTAAAAGACTTAACTAGATATCCATGAAAAACCTACAGATATCTAAGGGAACAAATATCTTCTCTATGCATTTGTAGGAAATGGCATCCTGTGTCAAAATCTCTATTTGTAAGTCCCCTCCACCCCCTCCTCTTTTTTCCCCCTCACAAAAGAGTGTGAAGATCCCTGGATAGTGACTTGAGGTATACTGACAGTTGGCTTGATTTCTCTGTTACATCTTCCATGGTGCCAGAAGCAGATCCCTGAAGGTACAGAAAGCCACAGCTTTAGAAGAAATATCTCCTTTCCTTACTCAGAACTGTTAAAACAGCCAGGAGAAGCTGGTATTGCTAGTTAGGTTCTACAAAACGCTTCTGTTAAAAGAACAAAACCCAACTCCGAAATCTCACTAGTAAGCCCAAAGACAAGTGGAAATGTTCTGGCCTGCTTCCATACTGTAAGGCTGAGTACAAGCAGCACGAAAAAACCACAGATGTTTTCTGCTGGTAACACTGAAAGTATTTTGAGAATCTTCTCTTCATCCTTGCTTTCCTCTGCAAGCGTAAATCAAAAGGAGGAACTCTTTCAGCAGTGAACATGCACATTTTCTCCTTCTATTCAAAAAACCTTTCTGAGGCATTGGAATGCATTTCTGGCAGGCACTCAGGAGCACAGGAAATTTGAAAGGAGCTGTGAATAGCTGCTAACAGTTGCATTTGGAAGAGAGAAGATAGTAGAAGCTAGAAAATGTAGAGCAGCAGTTTGTTCTTTACCTCATAGGCAAAAGTCAGATTCTTGGACTTCTAGGTAGCTTATTAAATAATCTTTTCATGAACCTGGATTTTACCTTTTTGTTGTTGTTGTTGTCGTTTTATTAAAACAGACCCTTGATTTGGCATTTTCCTCCTCAACTAACTGGAGTTGTCTTGTGGTATCAGTTTTCTCTGAGATGCTTTTTGACATGTTTGATGTCCTAGTTGTAGTGTTGGTGTCAGCCACCTTCTGCAACCTAATAGTTGAGGATCCTGCTTAGTGAGAAAATGCATACTATATATCTGCTGTCTCAGCCTCTGAAGCTAATTTATTTACCACAAGCATCTTGACATATGTGCTATGCTACACAGAATCCTACAAACACACTTGTGTAGAGAGGTGTTAGTTCCTTTCTACCATGGAAAACAGCAGTGTCTTTTTTAACTGCAGAAAAACACAGAGCTTTTAAAACGGGTCCATCAGTCAACCAGGAGAATATAGACTGCTTTGAAAAATTTCCTTTATGTTTTTTGTTCATCTGTCACAGTATCAGCCACAGAAGTGTTTAAGACATTCACAAAAACTGCCCAAGATACAAGTTCTCAATTTTTGCAACAAAGTTTAACGCATTTAACAATTTGCCTGTTGAATTTTGTAAAAAGCAGTATCAAATGCCTAAATCCTACATTCACACATGCATGTGTTTTTACATCTGAGAGTTATAAATAGTGATGTTCCTTCAACTGTATCAAAATGCCATAAACTACCAAAAAATACCCAAACCAAACCAACCAACCAAACAAAAACCCCACAAGGAAATATTAGAAATGTCTTTTGTACAAGGATTATATTGCTTTTGGGTATTCTTCATCCTATCCTGGACCACAGGGCAGGATGATAAGATGACCTCTTGATGTCTTGCCTATCCTGTTTTTTGTGGCTCTGTAATTGTTTGATATTCTTCCAGCAGAAGCTGAGAAACAGGATTGTCCTTCAGCACTATATTTTCCTCATGTTATTGTCTAACACAAATTGAAGTCAGGGTGAAAGAAGGAAATGGCTCTGTAAAGCCATTTTAGGTAAAAAATCATCCCAGTCTGCAGTGGTCGGGGAGCTATATTAATTTATTGCCAACATTACTTTGGCAAGGATACAGAAAAAACTCGTCAGTCTTTTTTCAAGTAAGAATGCACCTAGGAAAATGATTTTGAGAGAAGAAATTTGGGATATTGCCAGAGTTTTAAAATATGATCATGAAAAGGCTAAGTTGGTTCCCTCACCCATTATTGGCCTTTCCCTATCAAGACTGTCTTCTAATACAGAAAAGGTTATTTTCAAAGCACAGCATATATAGTTCATTTCCCACATGACTTCACCTTTTTGAAAAATATTTGCTTCAAGTGATCAGAAAATAGGTTCTTTGAAACAGCAAGCTCTCCTTGGCTTCCAGAGTGAAAGACTTTTAATAGCTTCAAGTAGAGGTTGGTGAATACACAACAAGGTTACACATTCAAATTGTCATAATTGGTGCTTCTCCTCTATTGCAAGTTTTCTAAAGTAAGAAAACTTACCAGCAGCAGAAATACTTTCCTACAATCTTGATCCCAGAAATCCTGAACGTTTATGTCAGAATGATTTAAAAAGAGCAAGTAATCTACATTAAGGGCTAGAAACAGGCAGAGCAAGTATGGTGGTCAAATAAAACATCAGAAATTAAATACAGATGGACAGCTTACTTGTTTAATACCTAGTTGCAGAGGAATGAAATTGGCTCACAATTAGCAAAACAAGGAGAGGCAAAAGTCATTAAGGCAGTTAGAGTGAATTATTTAACCATGTTGCAACAGTTCCTATGGCAGAAAGATTGCTTCAGAGCATATTTCCTAATTATGTGATAGCACAGGAACTTACTGTTGGTGAGGCCAAGGACAAGTAGCTGAGGATATACCTTTGAAAAGACATTTATTCCATTAAAAGACCCTAGGGAGAATCCAAAATATATCAGGTGTGGTTGTGTCCTAAAGTATCTGTCTCTGCCCAGTTTTGTGGATGTCTTCTGTTGTGCTCTCAACTTTAAGAAGCAAAAATACACTACAAGAAGAAAAAAGGCAAATACCTTTGAATCTTCTCTAGCATACTGACAGTGAAAAAGCTTTTACCAGTTGCCAGACACTGTGTCAGAGAACAGAAGCAGAACCCAAACAGATCTAAGACACAAAAGGGGGCTCAGGAGAGGCACAAAGGACAAGTGTAAGTTGCAGCATAGGTGGGAAAGGTGCAAGAATCCCTCGGAGCAGGTATTATATGATTTTGAAAAAACTAGTTAGCAAAAGTTCATGTTAACTAAATTCAACTCACTGGAAGAATCAGAGAAATCTTTTCCCTTCAGTTAGCAAAAAAAAAAAAAANAGTCGAACACTGACAGAGCTGCAAAGAGGATCTTGACCTTTCTAGCCTAGTAGGGAAGCTCTTATTCATTATCCTTCTGTAGCCTTTCAAAAACCAAGCAAGAAATAACAACATACTCTGTTGTCAAGTCCCTCTAGCTGTTGCTTACCATCATCTGTTTCAGGAACAAATCACTGTGAGAACTTGAAGTAGCTTTCCAAGTTGTGTTCTCTAAGACTTAAAAGCTGCAACTTCTGCTTTCCTGCCTAGCAAATCAGTCAATAAGCAACTGAAAGGCAATTATCACCTGTCTACCCCCCACTCCCAGTATGGATATCTCCACCACAGCACACCTGAGTGACCATATGTCACAGCAGACACAGACTGCCTGTGCCTCTTTCTTGCACCCACTGCCCCAGTACTGCACACATGGTGCATCACGTGTCAGAGTCAAATGTGGTTTCACTGAGATACATGGGATGAATAATTATTTATACCTATGCAGGCTTAATTGCCCCAGAAACATTTTGAAAAGCCAGTAGGTAATGCAGAAAGATTTTTGGGAATGAAAAAAACCCACATCTGTAACACATTCAAGGAAACACCTAGTAAAAAGCTGAAACACTGCAGCAATGGGTTGAATGATTTCTCATCTCCAAAAGAAATCCTAATTACATTAAGTCTAGGATGTCTAAATAGGGTGGAGTCATGCAGTAGCAGACAATTTTGAAAGCTGATGCAGTCCCTTCCTTCCCAAACAGGGACCCTGACCATTACTTGGGCGTGGAGCTGAAACCTGCTACAAACTGTTAAGTCCTGTCAAAGCCTTCTGAAATCACAGTATCTCTAGGTAGGCTTAAAGCTCTGCCAAGCCAATACAAAACTGAAAGCCTTATAGGCGAACCTTGCCATGTATGCAGACAGATGCCTGCCCCAAGAAAATTTGCACCTGTAAAGCTTAAATTTGAAGAAATCATCAGGTGAATGTCAGGCAGGTGTGCAAGGCTCTTTAAGTCTAACACAAGTTGTCAAAGCTTTGTGGGCATTGTAAATTATACCTAAATTGCCATGTCAAAGGGCCCAGACCTTTGGGAGAAACGGTATGACAATATGGATTTATGCACTCCTTTTGCAACTCAAGGGCACAACACAAGGTCAATGCAATAGAGAATGAAGAGCTAGAAGCCATACCTCCATTAAGGACATTTAAATGTCATTTCATATGAGGGCTAATAATCAAATTCCTTTGCTGCGAAAATCAGTGATGGCCCCTTGGGTAACTGATGTTGGTGTTTTGAGTGTGCCATCATCTGCAGCTATTTGGGATGGATCTCACTGAAATTGTGCAGCTTCCTGAGCACACAACAGAATGACCATTCTGCATTCTTTGGAAAAATAACCGTCTCTTTTTCTCATGTGCACAGCTATGTGAACAAAATTTAAAATGACTTGCTAGGTAACTTGGGGAAATAGAACTTTAAAGGCCAAATATAAATAGGTGATTTATAAAATTTTACTCTGGGACGCCCGTATTCTTTGGATGCTCACGCATTTCCAAGGCTTTCCTATAAAAAACCAACCAACCAACAAAAAACAAACTACAGGAAGGGAGCGGCAATGTCTCTTCCAGGATGTACTGAGAAATATCTTCAAGTCATACACTCCCTTGTAGTATTTGCATAGTTTTTTTCTTTCCTTCTTCTTTTACTAGCTTCAGCTACTTGGTGTTAAATTGAGCTGGCAGTGTTACAGGCTATTTTAAATCGATGCTTGCAGAACTGCAAGAAGCGTGAAACTGCCAATGAGGAGTCAATGAAGAGGCAGTGATAGCAGTTATCAGCTCCTCCACACAAATGTCCTGAGTTCTCCAGCTGTGTGAACCTTTCCAGGTTTGATTAAAAATATAATAATATAATTACTTTTTTAATAGGGATATGTACATACACATACATGCCTACATTTATGTATATGAAACAGTTTGTGTGGGCTTGCAAGTTATGACCCTTCAGACAGGTTTACATTTGAATGCACCCAATTTTCCCATGGTGAACTGTGTTTTCGAAAAGCTAAATCAGTTTTGGACTGGACATATTAATGCTGTCTGGCATATCATTCGCACCATTTCAGTGTCATGCCAGAACTGGAAGAGGCTGTGACTCAACAGTGAAGCCAATGTGTTGGGTATGACTATGTTCATATCATTCTGAATATACAGAAGGCCCCTAGTGTGCAAGTGAGGGCAGAGATTTTTTTTCTTCCCTTTGTATTGCTTGCTATTGATGTGATGTAGTTCTTTCTGGATTAGGCAAAGGAGGTCACGCCATTTAATTGGGAATATATCAGCTGCTTCTGCCCAGTGAACTGGGTGATCTCTTTCTCCCATCCCGGACAGAAAACACGTTGAACAATATGAGAAGGTGTCTGTTTCTTTCTTTGACCTGTGACTTGAACTGGCTCAACTGACATCAATTGGGTGTTTCTTGGTCAAAAGCAGGGGAGGTGGGAAGGGTATTTGGAAATGGAAGGAATAAGAACCACAGAATCACAGAATGTTAGGGATTGGAAGGGACCTTGAAAGATCACCTGGTCCAATCCCCCCACTAGAGCAGGGACATCTAGATGAGGTTACACAAGATTATGTCCAGGTGGGTTTTGAATGTCTCCACAGAAGGAGACTCCACAACTTCCCTGGGCAGCCTGTTCCAGTGCTCTGTCACCCTCACTGAGAAGAAGTTTCCTCTCATATTTAAGTGGAACCTCCTGTGTTCCAGTTTGTACCCATTGCCCCATTCCTATCATTGGTTGTCACCGAAAAGAGCCTGGCTCCATCCTTGCGACACTCACCCTTTATACATTTATAAACATTAGTGAAGTCACACCTCAGTCTCCTGTTCTCCAAACTAAAGAGACCCAGCTCCTTCAGCCTTTCCTCATAAGAGAGATGCTCCACTCCCTTAATCATCTTCGTTGCCCTGCACTGGACTCTCTCCAGCAGTTCCCTGTCCTTCTTGAACTGAGGGGCCCAGAACTGGACACAATATTCCAGATGTGGTCTCACCAGGGCAGAGTAGAGGGGGAGGAGAACCTCTCTCAACCTACTAACCACCTCCCTTCTAATACACCCCAGGATGCCATTGGCCTTCCTGGCCACAAGGGCACAGTGCTGGCTCATGGTCATCCTGCTGTCCACCAGGACCCCCAGGTCCCTTTCCCCTACACTGCTCTCTAACAGATCATTCCCCAGCCTATACTGGAACCTGGGGTTGTTCCTGCCCAGATATAAGACTCTACACCTGCCCTTGTTATATTTCATGAAATTTTTCCCTGCCCAGCTCTCCAGCCTGTCCAGATCTCTCTGGATGGCAGCACAGCCTTCTGGTGTGTCAGCTGCTCCTCCCAGTTTGGTGTCATCAGCAAACTTGCTGACAGTGCACCCTATTTCCTCATCCAAGTTGTCGATTAATATACTGAATAGTGCTGGTTGCAGTACTGACCCTTGAGGCACTCCACTAGATACAGGCCTCCAACTAGACTCTGCCCCATTGACCACAACTCTCTGGCTTCTTTCCTTCAGCCAGTTCACAGTCCACTGCACTACATGGTCGTCCAGTCCACACTTTCTCGGTTTAGCTGTGAGGATGCTGTGGGAGACTGTGTCAAATGCTTTACTGAAATCAAGGTAGACCACGTCCACTGCTTTGCCATCATCTATCCACCTCATTATGTCCTCATAAAAGGCTATACGGTTGGTTAAGCATGGCTTCTGTTGTTGTCAGCAAGCTCTGTCAGCTCACCATTAGCTGAGCAATTCCACTGAAATTCATCCTGGGAATAAAGTTGGCTAAATATGTGAATATGAAACGTTGGATTCTAAAAACTGGTCCAGAAACATCACAGCCTCTCTCATCTGCAATGTGATGATAATCCACAATTATTAAGATCTCCCAGTGAGTATACTGAGACAAGGACTGACCAGAAAGGCAACAGCATTTTTTTACGTGGTTCATATCTGTGAAGATATATTACCATTTTATATTAGCCTAATAGACATTAAAAAATGGGTAGATGGTGCTGTCAACAAAACTACGTAAATTCCAAGCTATGTAAACTGGAATATAATAAACTATGTTTTTCTCTGCATGTTTTCTGTATTCTTCAGGAAACAGTTTAGAGAGGGTGACGTGAATGTACCAAACACATGGTAAATTAGAGAGTCTGCAAATATATGTCTTTCCACCACAGTTGTATTTGCAATTGCCAGGATATTAATCCAAGCAAAATAATCTGTCAGTAAATGTACCGTGAGTTTTTCCTTTGTGCAACTGTAAATACATGTAAATCCTAGGGGATGGCTTGGACATTGAGTGTTAAGTGATGCTGTGTTAGACAGTGAAGTAACATGACTTCAGAGAAGAAAGTGAATGCCATCTCTTCCAAGAATGTATCAAGCATTCATGACTTAAGACAAAACTATTAATAATCACGCTATGACATTCTTTTCACATCCCTGTACCACCCTCCCTCAAACCTCCCCCACCCTTTTTTTTTTTTTGTTTTCCTTAAACTAATTTCACATCCTGGTGAACTGAATATAAAAACTTGCTACCACTGATGGGGGAAATCTCCCTGTGCCTCTGCTTTTTTCCTTCCCACTCCCAGCTGAGCAGCCCAGTTGTGCTGGTATGTGTTACATCCAGAAACCCTATACTAAACCCATTTGTCTCTCAGAAAGCTACTGATGTATTTTGCTGGAACAGTTTTCTTCCGAGTTAATAAGAAGCTTACAGAGAGGAACTGATGATTACCAGAGCTGGAACAAAGTAAATGGTAGGAGTACCAAGCTGGGAACAGGCAAGGAACTAAGACTTTAAAAAGGACATCAAGAGCTCTCTCTTTTAATAAAATTGAGCTTCAGGTCAGTTCACCCTGTCTCATGAAATCATGCTCTAAACCCTAGTCAGACATGGACTACATGCTTTGTAGAGAAATAAGGACTTGGATGCCTATATATGCTACTTGACCCTAGATCTGTAGGCAGAAACTGCTATGGCGTACATTGTTCTCTACCAGAGCAGATCATAGAGAAAACTTTAAATTTGGGTTCCAAAATCTTATATCAGCAAATTACTGTTTGTATAGACCAGGGACAAAAAGGAAAATAATGAGCCAAACCTATAAGTATTTATAGATAATAGTCAGTATCTGTCATGGTCCATTTGATGATGGACTCATGATGGTTCATTTTACCTTGATCTCGAGGCACAAAATTAAGGCAACCAAACTGCCAAGGGTTTATAATTCAATCAAACAGTGTTACTTTATTAATTTGCCTGTAAAGCGGCACGCAGAAAAGAGAAAGTGGAGGAAAAAGGGAAAAGTAAATGAAAAGGGGGAAAGAGGGTTGGTTACCACTGAACGAGTCCCAGAGGCGTCCCTCTGGTCTCCGGTCCTGGGTGAAGAGTCCTGCCGGTCCTCTGTTGCGGTCCAGGATCCTTCGGTGGGGAGATCTCCATGATGTCCAGTTAGGAGTTGTCTTTTATGCTTCTTTACCTCCCCTCACTCCCATAGATCGAGGCCAATCTCCGCCTATGTTACACAGTCCAGGCTTAACTGCGCAGGCCCAAAAAGTCCTCGCTTCGCTTGCCAGAACCCATCTGCGCCTGCGCTGCCACTTTTCAGGGGTCTCTTGCCGGTCCGTTGAGTGACCTCAAGACCCTTGGCGAGCCTCTGCGCATGCTCTTCTTCGTAGGTTTTTGTTGTAGGGAGGAGGTTGGGCGGCAATCTGGCTCAGGCAACAGGTGAAAATCCATCTTCTGGACAGCAGTTATTGTCCCCAGGTCGGAGAGGCCTTCATAGCACAATTACTTTTAGGGTGTGGGGTATGAGTTTGGCTGAGGCAGTAGCAAAATCCACCTGCAGCTGTTGTTTCTCGTAGCCCCCCAGATCGGAAAGTCCTGTGCAACGCAATTACTTTCTTCAGGCCTCTCCACAAGCCATTGTGCACTTCTTTCTACCAGAGCATTTTGTTCTTTAAGTCCCTGATAACGGTGTTCAGGCAAATAGTGTTCTTCGGACCGACTCTTACAGTATCAAAAACATGGAATTTCCAATACCTACACACAATCTCTTGATAGAGGCCAGCAAGGTCTTTGAGGTCTCTGGGGCTTTTCTGAAGACCCTTAAGTCTCTTTTAAAATCTTCTCAGTAGCAGTAAGGTCTCTTGTAAGTAAGTAAGTAGGCTCTCTTGTCAGCTGTGCAAATGGGTTGCGATTGTTTGTCCTAGACTGTGCTCTAGTTCCCCAAGAGATGATCTAAGTTGGCTTTTCCATGGTCCTGCTTACCTGGAGCTGCGCTTGTGTGGCACACCTGCCTTCTGCTGTTGCTGGTGCTCACCTGACACTGAGGTGTGCCAGTCGGGGAGTAATGAGCCAGAAACTAACACTACAAAAAGAGATGGAATTTTTCCCAGATGCTTTAGCTCCCCAAACTTGCTGTTTCTAGAATGTCCTGGGCTGTTGGTAGGGGGCAGGAAGAGGAAGTGGTCTGAGTCAGGTGACCACGAATTGACCAATTGGAGTATTTCATCCAAGTCACGACTCCTGGATATAAAAGGTGGAGAGCAGAAGGACTTGGGGCTTTCTCTCACCCTCATTGTGCCTGGTGGTCTGCTGCTGCACTTCACTACTTCTTCGTCTCTGCCATTCACTGCAAGCTGAGGCTTCATGATAGACTGAATCTAGTTCTGGTTGGCTGTAGGATCCTGATGGAGCAGTTGCTGGGAGTTCCAAGACTGGTTCTGTAATATTTGTTCTGCTTTATTTTTCTCTGTGTTCATTTAGTAGCATTAGTAAAACATTTTCAAGTTTTCCAACTCTATTCTCTCTGTCCTTCTTTTCTTTTCCCCTCAAAATTGCCTGTCCTTACTGAAAAAGGGGAGGAGAGGTGGGGCAGAAGGGGGGAGGGGGCAAGAGGGTTAAGGAAAATACATCTGCCACAGTTTTTGATTGTCTCCCC
>VWYH01000140.1:507299-593905 GCA_013399365.1 Pampusana beccarii
TAGCATTAGTAAAACATTTTCAAGTTTTCCAACTCTATTCTCTCTGTCCTTCTTTTCTTTTCCCCTCAAAATTGCCTGTCCTTACTGAAAAAGGGGAGGAGAGGTGGGGCAGAAGGGGGGAGGGGGCAAGAGGGTTAAGGAAAATACATCTGCCACAGTTTTTGATTGTCTCCCCACGATCAAACCATGACATAGAACAATGCAAGTACCAGTGCCAGCAGAAGAGAAGGGCAGAGGTGCATGTCTAGGGCAGAGCAAAAGGTAGGCTGACTGAAGCAGGCTTGGTAGGTTTGCTTCTTTTTTTTTGACAAGTTTTATCCCATCTTCCCCTTCTTCTGCCTCTTATCAGAGAACTCATGTAGCCCTCCACTAGTGAAAAAAACAGGCTCTCCAAACTTGTCTTTTTGCCTGTTTAAAAACATTTATTGTATTTTGCATGCTTCTTCATTCCTTGCTTGTAATACAGATCTCAAATCTCTGAAATACAGTCTTCCAGTTAGCCTTATCAGAGCTAATGAAAAACTATTTCAAACACCAACTACCTGAGAATCAATGATGCTTAGAAAACAACCTATCATCTCCCTTTCTTTTTGGCACCCACTGTTTGCGTACACAGGCTAAAGTGCTGGTTAAATCCTTTTTCTTCTCAAGTACAGAGAAGAGTAGGTTTTAATTGCTCTGTTTTCCACATAGTACTTTTTTTTTTTTTTCCCTGTAGTTCTTTTAGTCCTGCCATCCTGTGTTGTTTGATAATTATTGCAGAGTAAAGGAATTTGATAGAGTTATCCTTTATTCAGCTCCTGTGCTACTGTGGGTCAGTGCTGTGCAAGCCTCTGCACAACTCAGCAATCTGTCCCAGCACAAACTGGCTTTGAGTAATTATGGGTAGGATGCAAAGAGAGGGCCACTTACTTCCAAACAAATGAGCTGTGGGAATCTCTTTTTCAGTAGCCCTGATGGAGTTTGATCAGCTGGTGAAAAACACTGTCCTACTGGTGCCTGCAGCAGTAGAGGACCAAATTAAAAAGACCCTGGAGCTGAAAGGACCTTCTTGAAAGATTTTTTCACTGCAGTGTTTGTCTACACAATGTTACTTAAATAATGTCTCTTCTTTCAGGGGTATTTTGTTATTTCCACTGTAGTACCTGAGCACTCCATATGCTTTTTTTTCATATCTGTGTTAGAAGCCTGTAATTTTGTTGCTGCAGATCATAATGCCTTGCAGTCTCAGTATAAATGTGCATTTGTCTTGAAAATATTTAAAAACATAGCAAAACATTTTGATTTCAATTATTACCAGTCTTTCTGATTTTGAACTTTCCGAGAAACTATTACCAGCTCTACTTATGAGTTCATTGTATTAGGATCTTTACCACCTCTGACATGCATCTATAAATCTGTAATAGAGTTATTAAAGCTGTGCTAAAGGTTGGGCTTATTAAAACTGCCCTTCCAAATGAGAATGATTAATTTGGGTCTTAATGGAATAGTTCATTTAAATAAATTAAACACCATTTAAACTGTTTTTAAAAATCATTACATTCTACCACGTTAATTATTTTAAAGTTACTGTTTAATCTGTGTGAATTGCCCAGACAGAGCATGGGTCTTTCATCCTTTCTTGCAATTCGTCATCTGCTGTGATAAACTGCTTTGTCTCCACCTGTAATTACCTTCTGTAATTGCCACTGCCCCTCTTGTAATGTTTGCTTGACAGCCTGAAAGGTAATATATATTTAATGGTTGTAATACCTTTAATATTTGCTGTTGTCAACAATATAAAGCTCAGCTGCTTAAAGCTGTACTAGTAATGGATAACACTCTTGCTGGTGTACTGATGTGAAGGTTTTCATGTGCATGACTGGCTAGATCTTCAGGTGTGTCTTCTATCTGGATATTATGGCACATGACTAGCGGTGGGTCTGTGTGGGCATGGAGAAAATTGATGTACCTGACTGGGCAGGAGGACCTGGAAAGGGCTGCTAGGGCCAGTGTTGAACCATTCTTGAACCAAAGCACCTGCCAAAGCCAGTCCTGGCTCTTTGGCAGCTGAGCCGGAGTGAGTGACTGTTGTCACCTCCACCCTGTCTACTATTCCGAGAGCTCCCCAGGCCCTCAGCTTTCCGTGGCATGGAGATATTTAATTTGTGGCTTTTGGTCATGTGAAAATCTATAGGCTGCGGGGTCAGCAAACTTGGTGACTCTGCCCTTGCAGAATATCGTCTCTTTTGGCAGGGACTGCTCTCCGTTCCTGCTAAATATTTGATTCAGTGGCATCCACCTTCTGTTAACTAGCCCCATGAGTCATGTGTAGAGGAAATGCCTGACTGTTTCTGGGTGAATTACCTTATCAATATTAATGTGTGCTAAGAATGCTCATAAAATTAAAACTCCTCCTTATGCACTTTCAGGATTCCATTCTTACTCTTGGTCTTTGTATTTTTCTGCTTTTAAGTCTCTTATATCCTTTTTATCCTGTGTTGCCCAGAACTGCACACAGTGCTCCAGGTGAGGCCGCACCAGTGCAGAGCAGAGCGGGACTATCACCTCCCTCACCAAGCTCACAATGCTGTGCTTGATGCACCCAGGACACGGGTGGCCCTCTTGGCTGCCAGGGCACACTGTTGGCTCATGTTCAACTCGCCCTCAACCAGAAATCCCAGATCCTTCTCTGCACAGTTGCTTTTCAGCAGCTTGTTCTCCAGTCTGTACATACAGCCAGGGTTGCCATCTCCCAGGTGCAAAATCTGGCACTTGCCCTTGTTAAACTTCAGGTGGTTAGTGATTGCCCAGTTCTCTAAGTTGTCTAGATCCCTCTGCAGGGCTCTCTGCCCTCGAGAATGTCAACAGCACCTTACAATTTTGTGTCACCCATGAACATAGTATTCTATAAAGTCCCGCGTCCAAGTCATTTATGAAGACATTAAAGGGTGCTGGCCCTAAGATGGATGCCTGTGGAACCCCACTAGTGACTGGTCTCCAGCCTGATGTAACCTCATTTACCCCCTAAGCCTGACCCGTCAGCCTTGTAGTCTTTATAACAGCAATGTTAAAGTGGTGTCTTTTGGGGCCGAACTCTCATTCAGTTTAATTTCTTTCAGCTCTGTCCACACTATATAGCGGGAAATAAAGCTCGGAGAGAAGCACTACAAAATTAGCACAAGATGGCACAAGAGCTACAGAGACCACAAACTTTTAATTACTACCCTAGATCGAGCTTTATTGTCCTAGTTTGACCTAGCTTATTATGTGTAACTTTGAAATGAAAAGCATCCTTGTTTGTTGGCCCTCTCATCTGGGTTGCAAGCGTGGGATATTCACCTGAACTGTTGTCATATTAGGTCATGCCAGTGTCATCTAAATTTAATCTATAATTGGTAACATGACACTGAATTGAGAAGTCACTGAGTTTTTTGCTGTACTTATCTGAATGTTGCTTCTGTTGGAGAAGATCACATCCAGATTCTCATTTGCTCTGCTCATAGTTTGTAGGTATGGATTAAAACTCCATTTCCTGATGGCTCTGACTTACCTTATAAAGTTATGAAAATAATTTGGCAAAAGCTCAAAAATATTTTGCATGTAGGGGCAGAAGAGGTGGCTGGATGCACATGAGCAAGAAACAAGCATTATAAACTCACAAGACAAACACTCTATTTAAACCACCTGGCTTACATTTCTGCTGTAACTAAGTGTTTCTTCTAATTCATGTGTAGTCCAAGAGGTGGCTCCTGAGTCAGCAAAACAATAAAACTACCTGATGTTTTCAGGTAAATCAAAAATAGTGCCAGCCAAGCTCAAAATTTTGTCTGCAAACACGCTTCAGAGCCCTTTCATGGTCTGCATGGTTGGTAGGAAGCAGGCAGTGGGCAGGGTAAGGGTGTTTGCCATCCTGGTGGGCAGTTCTTGGTCATGAGTCAGAATCCCAAAGTCCCCTGTGAACCTTCAGTTCAGCTTCCTTTGATTAACCATGTGTCAGAATGGCAATGTGAGGTCAGATTACACCTTTCCACCTCTAAAGACAAGAGTAGGCTTTTGGCACTCCAGAGCAAATTTGTTTTCTGATGTCACAGCTTTTCCTCACTTGTTGACCTGACCCATGTGACAGCCTCATGAGTTCTCGTGAGGAAGATACAATGATATTTGTCTTATTTATTTATTTATTTATTTATTTATTTATTTATTTATTAATAATTATTTGGTGTCTCTGTTCCTTTATTTAATCAAATTCAAGTTAATTGCCCTTGGATTCAGAGGTCTGCAGAGGCCAATTCTATTTCCTTATTTGCTTTTCTGTGTTGTTGTGACAATTAACTCCAAGCATGAGGTATCTAAGGAATGCTTACAAGGCATGCTGGCTGCAAATAGAGGTTAAATATTGAGTGTTGCTTATTGGAGAACTTTTTAACTTACTGGCATCAGGTCAGGAAATAAAAATAAAAACATGGTTCTGGATTAGAAGACAAAGACAGCTTCTCTCTTTCTCTATCTGTAGCTAATACTCATATATGCTGTTCCTCCAGGAAAATTACTGCCTGTAGCCTAGTAATAAAGACATAGACCCCTATGAACTGCATATTGTAAATGGGACTGCAGCGGGACTACTAGGAAAATGCAGTCAGCCCAGAGCAGTACACGTTCTAGTAATATATTCTTGTGTGTATTCTGCAAAATAGACTACCCAAGCTGAGGTCCATATAATTAACAGAAATAAAGGAAAAAGCAGATATTTATACTCACATCTCTGTAGCAGTATTATTGAAGACAGAAAATCCTGAGGGTTCAAAGCTACAGATGCAATAAGCTAGGTGTCCCTGTTATGTGGACAGTAGATGGCAGCATTTGACTCATTCTTAAAAACATCCTGTTCTGGTGTGGTTTTGTAAAGCTGCAGGTCTGCGGGAGGGGGGTGGCGACAGTGTGTGTGCTGCTTTGTAACTGGCCCAGAGTAGGAACATTTATTTGATTTTTTTTAGTGTACCACACTGGAGTGCAATGGGGCATGAGCCATAAATCTGCGGGGAACAACAGTGTGATGCGGTTTTCACAGGGCCAGTGAATCGCCTCATCCTCTCAGACATGCTACCTGAGCAGGCTGCCACGACAAGGTGTTGCATTTGATAGACCAGTGGTCTGTCTGCTCCTGTTTTCCAGGTGGACAAAGGTGACTATAAAGGGAACTGTGTTTTCCTGTATTTCCCTTTCTTCTTCCAGGTTTAATTGTCCTTGGAAAAAAATGAGTTTGTAGCCCTCAACAGTGCCCTGTGACACCTTGATGAAGATACGCATCTCTGTAAAGAGCTTGTGCTGCTTCACAGACTTGGTCAGTATAGATGGATAGCTACGGTTCATTCCCTTTAATGACACATCTAATGAGGCTGTCTACTGAGCATGGCTCTCACCAAAAAGCCTCCTGTTTTCAGCAATTGCTGGTCAATCAAATATAACATACATCTCATTTCTGTTCGTTCACACCAGTGGGCTCCTGTGCCTTTAATTTGTTGCACAATTAAATGTAACGAGAGAAAGATCAATAGATAACATGCCCATTATTTTACTCAGAAAATGCTTCTTAAATTAGGTGATGCAGTTCAAATCAAGTATAAGTGTAAGTAGCTCTAAAAGGAGCCTGAGGTTGACTAAAGCTGTGCTTCCATTTGCCACTTTGTACACCCTTCACATGGAGGGCTGATCGTCAAACGCTAATGCTAATATTAGTACTGACGTTATTTCATCTCGGGATCCCTTATAACCTTGTTAACAACCTACTTGGAAGAACTCAACCAGTTATAGCTTTGTTGTCTGCTCAAAGATGTTGGCAATGTCTGTGGTGTCTTGCACAACTGTTGATTTTAAGTGCTATATTTCTCCCTCACGGTGCCTGAAAAACCCTTCAGGAGCTCTCAAATATTCTTTCTGTCATGATTTTAAGGTCCTTGCACATTTACTGGGGGGCAATTTACCTCTGGACAAACAGCCTCAATAAGCCAAAATTATTTTTAAGACATTTATGAAATACTGGGGACAAGTCTATAAGCATCTTGTGGTTCTTTGAGAGATGCTTATTCCCAAATCACTTGGGAGTTTCAACTGTTGAGGACTTACCTACTATGTCAGTAGGGTCCACAACAAGGTCCACAAACAGCAGCAGTGAAAGGGTTTGTTTTCAGCAGAACTATGCAACTTCACCATAAAACCATAAACTGAGCCATAAGCCAAGCCTACTGAAGAACATGTGATAGCAGAGGTAAGTCTGCACGAAAGGCTTCATAGCACAGCTAGGACAGCAAGACGGTGTTACCCACGGCTCAGAATTAAAAACTTTACCCGAGACTTTGCTCATCACACTAATGCTCCGGGCACACTTCAGAACAACCATCTTTGGGCTGTAGCTCTGTCAGGAGTTATAAATCAGATATTTCCCTTGGAGCACACTTAAACTGTATCAGAAAGGGCCAAACCCTCAAAACTGAAAGGTAACAGATAAAATAATCTGCCCTGCTGAAGTGATTTGTAATGTGACTTACGGATTCTGCAGCATTATTACAGTTATTCTGCAGCTCAGACAGTCCTAGACTGAAGGCCACATGGATCGTGTGACTATAAAGCAACAAACAAGAATATTTTGTTTTGCTGATCAGTTCTGTTCAGCACATGATGAATTAGTACAGCAAGTTCTACCCTCGCTTAAAGCCTGCCCTTGCGTAAGTCTTCTAAAAGATTTTACGTTGTCGTTTGTTTATGGGAAATGTGTCCCTAAAAACGGTTAACTGTCACATGTTTCCTGGGTGTTTTGATGACAGCTATGTCAGAAGCGCTTCCCTTATCAATCTTTTTTCTCTAAAGTGTTATGTGAAGATGCCTTGTCTACACCAAATGCTCTTCCCGCTTCTTCCCATGCTAGGTTTTGGCTGAAGCTGTGTTACAAAGACACTCACATGAATATCCGAAGTCTTCTGATCTTAATTTAGTCACATGCTATTATCCATAGTAGAACAAACAAGGAAAACAGACCAGAAAAACAAGCTTAACAGTTGCAACTGATGATCTATAGCAACAATTTATACAGTAGATTGTGTCATTAGTATCTTTATTGCCTTTACTTTGTGAGTTTTCTGTAAAGTGGCACATCAGAAGAGATTAAGTAGAGTTAATAGTCAACTCTTTTTTACCCCACTTGGATTATCTGAGTTGCGGTTTTACCAGGGTCAGAGGTAGAGGATCTGCTGTTTTAAGACAGTAGCAGGGTTAGATGAGTACAGTGATTCATGACCACAGCTGTATTGCTTTCAGGGTGAACTCATCAACGGAAGCAATGTAGCTGCTGTCTCATGAAGCAGCTGGCTTCACACTGCGACAGCTTAGGCACTTTTGCATGTTGTTCCCAAGACTGGGATGCCAGGGATTTCAGTGCAGGCTCCATCTCCATTTGGTGATAGCTCCGTTTTGGAGAGGCTGATGAGCTCCTGTAGCCAAAAGGGATGTGCTTCGTTATGAAATGACTGCTTTGGTACCGCTTCCTAGGCAGTGCTCCTTATTCAGTGAGATGATTCAGCAGCCTTCAGTGTCACATGAGCACATAGACTCCGGGTGATCTACTGGATTGGCTGGATGAGGAGCACTTTCCAGGGAGCACTGCGGCAGGTGTGCGGTGCCATGTTTGAGAATCTGCTGAGGCCAGTTTGGCTCTGGCAGACCAGCGCTGCTGCTGGAATGCAGTTTGCAGAGAAGAACTTTGAAGGAACTAGCCTCTGTCAACCAAGCATGCCTTAAATTGATTTAAGCCTTTTGATAGGTTTGGTTGGATGCAAACAAATCTTGGAAACAAACAAGGAAAACAGACCAGAAAAACAAGCTTAACAGTTGCAACTGATGATCTATAGCAACAATTTATACAGTAGATTGTGTCATTAGTATCTTTATTGCAGATGAATCAGAAGATAAAAATATTTTAGGCAAATGAGACATGGTAGCTGTGATCAATACGCTTTTTATTTATCATGAATGACTGAAGGACTGAAAGATGACTGAACAATAAGGACTTGTGATGCAGATCCTTCAGGCATGTCACCACACCTTGAAACATGCTGCATCAAAAAAGATTAAAGTAAATTGCGATATTATCTCCTTCAGGCTTGAAGACAAAATTGAATGTTTAAATCTGCACTTCATGTTTTTCCCTGATTTTCCTCTTCCATTGGTACCAATGTGATGTGCTTTCAGGGAGGGCACTGAAAACACAGCAGTGTAAAACTAGTAGCTGAAGTTTCAGCCAAGCTCAGGTGCTGTAATTAATGCTGGTGGTGATGAATAATAAACAGAGATGGCTGAAAAATGCCACTTTTTAAAATCAGAAAATTAAAATATGTTTTAACTGAAAAGCTGAATTTAAAAGGAAATAAAATCAAAAGCAGTTTTTGGAAATGCCTCTGACAAAAAACTTCATTTTTTAAAAACATCAGACCCAAAATGTTATGCTAAATGTTCCTTCCTTCCTTCCTTCCTTCCTTCCTTCCTTCCTTCCTTCCTTCCTTCCTTCCTTCCTTCCTTCCTTCCTTCCTTCCTCTGGTTAGGTGTAAATCAATTGTTTTTTTTTACTAAGAAAGATTTTCTAATTAGGAATGGATGGGCTTATTTCATTAAAGGTACAATCACAAAATTTCAACCATTCATGCTGGATTGTCAGGGCCCTGATGGGCCTCCCTGTCCCTGTCTGCATCTTCCCCTCACCCCTCACTTCCCTTCTGCCCTGACCATGGGGCTTCCCCATCCATCCATGGTCCAGGACCTCATGTCAGCCCCCCGGTGCCATCAGCCCCTGCCCCAGCAACATTGGTGCCACAGCAGGGATGGTCTCCAGCTGCCCACAGACCTGACCTGCTGGGCCATGTGGCAACGTTAGCTGTAAGCAGAAATACTGCCATCTCTACCAAGCAGTGGACATAGAAAAAGTGAGCCACCATCAGCAAGTAAAACACCTCAGACAAATGAGAATAAGTCAATGGAATGTTGTAAATCAGTGCACAGTGAGTGTCTGTGTGCATGTGTGTCTATTTATCTCTCGCACTTGCATGGAAGGGGGGAGGAAGAGATAGTCCATACCAGAATAATGCAGGCTGTTTATTTATTTTTTTTTAAATTCTCCTTGCCTTTTTCCAAGGAAAATCCATAAGCATGAGTAACATTATCTCTCTCACACTTTCCTTGGTGCGAATGAGATGCTGCCCAAGTGCTGTTGTTTCTCGTTCTGTATCGAGTCATGCAGTGTAGATACTTTATCCTACCCTTCTCTGCTGTAAGACCACAGATCATGTTATCACTTTACAAATATAGCATATTAGTACATCTGGAAGGCTAGTCACGCTGTGGGGTTCAAAGAGGTCTGGCTAGCCATGAGCTATGCTGCTGCTATAAACAACCTTGGTGTCCCAAATTGAATAACCAGAGAGAACACTCGGGAGCTCTGGACATTCGTGTTCTTTAGTAGTAGGTAAGTGATAGTTTTGCTGATTATTGTGTTTCTTCAGATGTGCGGGGTCAAGGTGGGAAATGGCAGGGAAAGTGAGAAGCTGTTAACAGGTCTTCGCTGCTGCTGCAGTGCTGTGGATTTTTTAATGCTAATGTATATGGGAAAAATAGCTGAAACACGAAGTGTTAGTCCAAAGTGATGTGTTTGCTGGATACCTTTAAAGATAGTAAGATTCATGCTACTTATAGTTCCTCTAAGTAGATTTACACCTATGACAAATCCAGACTTTATAGTTTAGGAAAGCTTTCAAGACTCACTCCGTGACTCAGTTGTAATAAACCCTTGCTATTACACCTCAAGGACATAGGCTGGCATGAGAATGATTTTCAATAAAAAAGTGGTTGGAGAGGTTGGTCATTTATCTTTGTTGTCTGCCAAAATTTTGAGTGGAATTTAAAAAGATATATAGAACTTCAGTTTCTGAATGCCACTAACAGTTTATCTAACTGGTGTATGAAATCTAGCCTGCTAATTTTTTTTGTGAACAAAGCCTATCATATAAAGTAAAATACTGTCATTATTGTTGTTGCTGTTGCTACCATAAGTATTCATGTGCTGTCACTGATATGTTACTTCCTGTAGGCCAAAAGGTACTGACCAGCTCTCTTCCTTTCAATGGTAGTTGACTGAAGCACCATTTCAAGGATCAGTGATGGATGATAACGCTCATTAGCCAACGAGGTAGATACAGTCAAAGAGTTTTGTCCATTTTGCTGTTCTCAGACAGTAGGTAAAGGTGGAGAATATTCCAAGGGAGATGTCCAGCTGTCCATGCCACATCTATCTCTGATCCACAGGCAAGGGAAGATTTTGTGGGAAAGGCTTAAGACACAGCTGTGGTGAGGGAAGAGAGCTGATAAAATACAGCTGCCACCTCATGACTGTGTGGTGGGATTTGGACCATTTGAGCTAAAATAATTTGGCTGCTGGAGTACCTGAAAGTAGCATCTTCTCTTGCTTACCTAAACTGTCTGCTCTATCTTTTTCAATCACAGAATTTGATGGTTAGGAACTGGCTATGAGCATTTTACTCATTATACGAGTAAAATGATTTTGTATCTAATACTGGAGATAGGACTAAGTGGCTTGACATAGATTTTTGCTTTCCTCTGTGGTAGAGGAAGACACAGGTGATAGGATTAGATTCTTAGATCAATGCATGGAAAATGGACCCCTGGGAACAAAAGGAAGTGATTAAAATTTTGAGGGTCTTTGGCTAGCCGCAATTAGGACGGGGAGTCTAAAATAACTTTTATCCACATAGATAACTTCAGAGGTTGGACCCTGTACAGGAAAGGCAACAGTAGTAGCCTCGCATCTTGGGGATGGTCCAGATCCATTAACCTTAAGACAAATGAGAATAAGTCAACGAAATGTTGTTCTAAAAAACCGGATGTCATAAAACAGGTCTGAGAAATCTAAGACTGTAATTTTATGCTTAGATCATCTAATTGCATGTGACAGCCTCCATGTTTTGTTCAGTGGCACTGAATGGGTCTTTGTATCAGTAATTAAGCGTGGTCTCTCTGATCAGTTCTCAGCACATGCTGTAGCTTTCCCAGGACTCTCTCAACTACTACCTAAGACAATTGTTTTCACCTACTGATTACAGCTACATTCATAGATCCAAACACCTTTAAAAATATGTAATACACTTGAATGTTCTGAGCCTTAAGACACATACCCATTTCAAGTACATCAACCCTCTGTCCATCTTATGGGAATTAAAACTCTCTTCAATAATGCCCAGTGGAAAAAAAAAAAAGAATGCATTTATGTCACAAATGTCAGTCCGTGTTTCATTAGTTTAATTGTCAGTGGAAGAATCACTTTGAATAATTAGTCAGCTCACTGAAGTGCTAGGGGAATACATCTGTAATAAATACCCTCGCATATGTAACATCTATCACGCTTGATGGCAAACATAGTGCTACAGGAGTTGAGGAAGTATAAGGAATATTGTAATTCAGCTGCTAATTAATCCATAATTAAAGAACAAATTAATGAATAACCCTGTGAAAACTTGTCTAAAAATCAAGATGTGAAGACTGCAGTGATAAAGAGGAATCTTGTTTGTGAGACTGATTAATTTATATCTAGAATAGGAACTGATTAATGAAAACTGTCAGTAAGACATTGTGATGCAGCACTGGAC
The DNA here is from genome assembly GCA_013399365.1 of Pampusana beccarii. Classification (NCBI taxonomy): domain Eukaryota; kingdom Metazoa; phylum Chordata; class Aves; order Columbiformes; family Columbidae; genus Pampusana; species Pampusana beccarii. The sequence goes on from VWYH01000140.1 coordinate 518,984, forward strand.
AAAGGGAAATACATAAATATATGTGGAAACCTAGTCAGCCTTTACATATCTATATTCACATTACCTTTAAATTTTGTGAAGTTCATAGTTATTTCCACCTGAAGTACAAGGACTAGGTTAAGAAAAGACATATCTTTTCTCTTAGCTGTGTTAAGTAAACACTGTAAAAGTTGTTTATTTGTGTGTGAAGAGGCTAACGTCAGATTCTGTTCTTAAGTGCCTCTTTTGTGAAACAGCTAAAGCAGAAAACTCAAAAAGAACTTGATTCGTCAGAGCATTCAAGATTAAACCCTGTGATATGCAAAGGCACTAATTTCTGAAATTAACTTCAGTGAAAGCTGGACTAATTAATAACTTGGAAGTGTCACTCTCTGTCTGTGTTTGTTTACCTAGGAGCCGGCTGGCTGAGACTGCACTGTTGAGAGAGCAGGAGGGAACATTTCGAACTCCCAAAACATCTGGGCTCACGTCCAGGTGTCAGGACTGCTTTCTCCAGCCCTGAAGCAGCTTGTCCCTTTCCTCTTCTATTTATTCCATGGTGCAGCTGCATTTGCTGGATCTCTGAGGACCCAGGCCTTCAGGGGGCACCCACTGTGATCCATAGCATTGCCCTGCCCACGTGCTTCCCAGGACCTAGCCTTCACATGAATGCACATATGATCTCAAGCACAATCTATGTTGGATCCCCAACTCAAACTCTGACTGTCAAATCTCTGCATCCGGCAAGTCTAGTGACAGATACTCAAGCCAGACTAGCAGGGATGATAATTCTCTGCTGACATATAGCAACAAGAGGTTGTTACTGGCAACAAGACTAGGTAGGGAAGAGCAGCTTCCCTCTTTGCAGCCCTCTTCCACTCCCCAAGTGGAACAGGGAAACACTAGCCTGCTTACAAGCTGTGCACATTTAGAAGAATATAGTTGTATACTATGAGCATTGTCACCATTTCTATTGCTCTTTCAAACACAGCATGTTTCTGTAATTTAATCTTTCCCTGATAACGCAAAAAATGTTTTCGGTTGCCATCCAAATGTCAGGTTGCCTTTGAATTATTTAAAGACTTGTGAGATAAATGACTTGATCATTCTGAAGCACACTGTGAGTGAGCTTATTTCCTAAGAAATTATTTGCAAGATTAGTGGGAAATATGTTCATCCACATTTTCCCTTATGTAATCCTGCCAGTAATATTCATACGATTGCAGAAGATCTCCCACAGTGATTATCTGAAAAAAAAGGACCCGAGCAAACAAGGCTGTTAAACAAGTTGAAAAAAACCCCAAACATCAATAATTTGGTAATTCATGTGAAACAGCAAAGGAAAGTACACACAGTGCTGTTATTGAGGGCAGCTAGGCCCCATATGAACTCCAGAGGGCTGTAAGAGAGACTAATATTGGCTGTATCTGTAGTATCAAAACTATGTTGGACATCTTCCAGACTCAAGGGAAGATACAGGTCTTGTTTTGCAGAACATGCTGTGCACAGACAAGTTGTCCGGCACTAACACTGATGCCAGCTATGTTCAGAGGGGGCTAGACTGTAGTATAATAAAGCAAATATAATTTTGGCTTATGACTGGCTGTATTCAACTCACTCCATACAAGACAGAGGCAACACTGGTAAACAGGTAGAAGCCATAGAAAGGTCAGTACGATAAGTCATAGAAGTCCACACAGTTATCATATCTAAGAAAAATTTCCCCCTGTGCTTCACTACTTTCCTTTCCAAAAAAGACTTTGCCTTGTCCTGTTTTTCTTGTAGTATGCTCCTCAGCATGTCTATACATTGATAGACACTCAGATGCAGAAAGGGTGCAAACTGTTCATTCAATGACGCTGTTGATTGGAAGAGCACTTCTCTGTGGACAGCTTTCTGTCTGGAATTCAGTGTTACTTTTAGCTTAAGTATCCTTAAACACTTTGCTTCCTGAAGATAAGTGAGACCATGGCATCTTGTGATGCTGGCACGGGTAACTGATATGAAACTCACTCAGTGTTAAACACCAGGAGCGGGCAGAAGGCAGTCCCGTTTTAAAACTCAGTTGCCTGAGTGTTCCTCCATATCCCAGGTTGGTTGCACTTCCAGATATATTGCAAGTCATAATTTTTTTCCCTTTTTAATAAGCCCAAAGGAAAAAAAAAGTCAAACACCTACACTGGGTACAGAGGCCAAGTGGAAACAAGTGGAAACAAATACAAGTAAGTGGTCATGAGATCACTGGCAGTTGTCAGAGACTGTTGTGGAAACATCTGGCAAGTCTGCGGGAGCGCTGCAAACATGGGGTGGAGAGATCAGTAGCTGAAGGGAGCAAGGGCATTTAAGAGGCAGCATACTAAATCTTTCAAGTTTTACTGGTGGGTCAACAGGGTCTGACGTATGCATATCTTCGTAGCAACAAGATGGACAACAATAAATAGAAAATAATAAAGATTATAGACATTACGAGGCAGATATCTTCTTTTCCATTCTGTAGTTTTCCAACACTTTACTGAATAGATTCTGGTCTAGAGCTTCTGAGTACTCCTACTATTTAAAGAAGAAAGTCTTAAGTAGATGTTAGAGAACTGTCTGCATACCTTTAGGTGAATTTACACACACACACAAAAAAATAACATAAATGATAAAATAAAAGTAATCCAGGGAAATTCTTAAGCAGTTGCTTTTCTAACAGTAACATTTGGCATTAATGTTGCTTAATTTAAATGAAAACATGAGTACCATCACTAAGGTTTTGCTTTTTTGCAACCTACTCTTCCAAACACTTAAGTGTGTTAGTATCCTTATACACAAAAGGGCTGTATTTTATTTTAATAGCCTTATTTATATATGCAGTTAAATAAATACTATTTTTGAAAGATTATAAAGGAACAGTGTTGTCTTCTTTTTAAGACCAGAAATCCCATGGAATTTTCTGTAAAGGCATTTGTTCTGTTCCATTCATGCAGGGATAGCTCATAGCAATCAGACCTGAACCCAAATATTGATAGCAAAAGAGTGCTTTTATGTGATCAAGTGCTTCTTCTCATCTCAGCTGGCCCAGAGAGGTGGTGGATTATTAAATTCACCTGGAAAGAAATAAGAATGGGTTTCAGGGTTGAGATGGGGTTGGTAGTAGGGGAAGGCTGAGAGCATTACTGAGGAGAGGGGCTTATTCTTATTGTCAAAAAAGCGACTTTTTATTTTAAAATTACTTAAAATATGTTACTGAAAAATATTGCCTTAAATATAATGTGTAGCTGCCTATGAAGGGAAAATCTTGCAGTCATTAAAAAAAGAAACATGTCAGCGTTGTTTCTGAGCTAACCATCTTTCTAAAGATAAGAAATCAGACTGAATTCCCAGTATGTTGCCTTTTAAGGATATTGATTAAGGCCTTATAAATTACTTCTTGGGAGGTGTAAATGGCTAGGGATGAGATTATGTGCTTCCACAGACATGCACAGAAATATTTTCTCCACAAGCCATTCTCTTGTAAATGACATCTTTGCTCTCTGTTTATGTTCCCGAGTCCCTTTTCCCTTGGAAAGCACTGTGGTTTCATTATCATACATTAACGAATAGCCTTGCTTATGTGATCTATCTCACTAATAACTCGTAATACTGAATGAATGTTATAACCATGCATCATCTAAGAAAGGTGTGCTGATGATCTACAACATAATTTAGATGTAGGTGTTACCCAAGGAAGACAGCATTGAGCTGCAAACTCAGCATAGTTTTGAAGTAGGGCCTTGTCAATGCAGGTGATGGTTGCTTTTGTGGTCAGGACTTGTCCTTGATGAAACCAAGGTTACCCATTTCTTGGGTGAGAAATAGTTTATGCTTTTTGTCTTTCACTTACTGACATATTAGTGGGTTGAATAATCCTCACAAGTATGACCAAACCTTGTCCTTAATGAGAATGTGTAAGTATGGGGTGTGAAAGGAGCAATGCTAAATTACAAAAGGATGGGGAAATTGAAAGAGAGAAATTGAAAGGGCTGAAGTATGTGTAGGTTTGGGTGAATAACTATACGACTGCTTTGAGCGGGACAGCTGGACTAGGTGACCTCCGAAGGCCTTTCCCTGCCTCTCTGCAGGGAAGAGCCTAACTTTGGGGCGGGGGGGGGGAACGCAGGTGTGGAATGCCAGTTGAAGGGAAGAAGTTAGAAAGAAGTCTATAATGAGGCTTTTCTCTACCCAAATGTTAACTTCCCAGCTATGACTAATAAATCATAGCTTTGGGTTTTCTTGTGCAGGCCAAACGTGATGACTGGAAGAAAGCAACCACTGTATGTGAACTTGAACATGTACAGCCTTCAGTATTTCTAGAAATGGAAATTACTACTGGTAGTTGCTTCTTCTGTCACACATTCTTGCATCCTGAAGCACCCACTCTTAGGATCAGATAAGTCTAGTTTTTGCCAGCTTGCCCAATTATTATTATTACTATTATTTTTCAGTATTTCATCATCAGGAAAATGCTTGCATATGGACTTTTGGAAGTTTACGTTCTGCCATCGTGCTTGATGCTTCATGCCCATTTTTTGGACTAGAATATGGGATAAAGCAACAGCCCTGTGGAGGTTGGGTGACCTTTTGGAGTAGTAGACAGCAACAAAGTTTCATGTTTGTCCTGATAAATATTTCTAAAGCCTTAGCCATGCCATGGCCTGATCAGGATTTGTGGCTTTGCTCCTTCTGAACAAATTAGTGCTGAGGACTAACAATGGACAACTCTCATCTCCCACCAATGCTCCTCCTCTGCTTGGTTTTACCATTGAAGAGAAACCCTGATACATTGCAGCCTAGTTGAATATGTGGATAAAAGCTGTACAAACTTTTACACCCTGAGTGTCTAATAAATCAGTGTCTCAATAAAGAACAAATGAGTTAACCTGGGAGACAGGAAGGTGGAGAACAAGTCAAGGAAATAGAGTACTTTCACATTTTATTCAGACTTTGTGTTGATTAAGGCCATCTAGTTTCAACAGAGGTCAAGTGTCCAGCTGCCACTTCACTGTCAGCTCTTGCAATAGCCCTTCTACCAAAACTCACTGCTATGAATTGGTCTATTAAAATGAATTAGATCCTGCACAGTGACTGCTGATCTCTGCAGCTACTGTGAGGGAGAAGTCCTTGTCACTGGTTTCTTGATTTTGGCGGTGGAGGAGAATGTTTTATTTTATGCAGTAAAGAGTTTCCTCTAAATTATTAGTGAATACATTTTAGAAGAGTGCAACTGATTATAGATAAGCCTTTCCACAGAGAATAAGGTCACCATTCTCATTACACTGCTATTAATGGGGTTTTGACTCAGCTGTCGTCAGCAGTCGGTTCCAGATAGGTTGGGAACTATTTTTGCCTGATTGTTAGTGCTCATAAAGATAAACAAGCAATGAGAGCAGCTTTATGAACAGAAAAGATAGCAGTTTATATAAACATTCTAAGATACAGAAGACTATGTCACAGAAAAATATTGGTTTCTGACTGGTCTTTGTGCCAGTACTTTGGTGTATTTTTAAGGATGTTTCTCACTGAGGTGATGAATAAGGTGGACAGATATGAACCTTTCCTCTTGGTGTACCTATGAATAATCCTTTTAGTCTGTGCTGTGCATTTTCCAGGGGACATAAGGGTGTTTTGCTGGCTCAGAAGAAATTATTCCTTTATGTGTTACATATTACAGAGAGTACAGGTGAAAGGCGGTGAAAGACAAAAGGGACAGTTATGAAGTTACAAGAGGAAAAATACAGAGGGGTGAATAAATTCCCCTTCCTCCTTGGTATTATAACAGAAGGACAGAAAACAAATAGTCTCAGTTGAAGCAAGTAGAGCTAGGAAAAAATTGCAACAGTGAAGTCTGAGGAAAAAGTAACAGATACAAGCTCGAAAACACCCAGTAAAGGAAGGGGCAGATTGCTTTTGAAATGGTCAGTAGGTGGTCCAGCAGAGTTTTCTTCTTTCTTTTTTTTTTAATTTAATTTTTTTTAAGCTTATGAATGGTATAATAAACATGGTATCTAATGAAACCTCAAGCAAAGTTTAAATAACTGATTTTCCTTTTCTATGCTTTTATCTTGGTAGAAACAACTGCTTTTAAGAGGCTTTGAACTTCTGTTTTATAAGACTTGTTTCCAGTGGTTCAGTACACCACACTATAAAAAAAGAAGCACGACAGAAGTGCTGTCTAGACAACCTAGCTGCATTTTATGAAAACTGAGGTGTTTTGATGATTGTACCCTCACCAGTGATTCCAAGTAAGCGAGTACAGTCTTACCTATGTTATCAAGATTTGTATCTGTACTTGCATTAGTGATTTAGCAGCTGATTTGTTTCCTTTTCTTGGTACCAAACTGTTGCTAGAGTTTAGTAAGGAAAACCATGTAAACCATGTTGCCAGCCACACCATGTTTCACAAGATGTAAATCTGAAGTCTTCATCTCTTGTGGTTGTTAAAGGTACTAGAGTGTGTTTTTTGTTTTGGTTTTTTTTTTTTTTTTTCCCCTCAAGTAGAAGGAAGGTAGTGTTCATATTGGGTAAAGATCGAGCACCGTGTCTACTAAAGCGAATGAGAGCTTTGTCACAGACTTCGGCAGGGATGAAGCTCCTGCAAGAAATTTCTGTGGTTTTAACTGAATATAGAAAGCTTGGTGAGTTAGGGTACAGCTCAGCTCAGCTTAGTTTTTAACTGCACAAGACCTAACACATTGTTACAAAGCTGTCGATTGTTGGAAGGTTATTCTGAACATACTACTAAGTGGCAACCACGTGTTCACAAACCCTTCAGCTTATCTCTGCCCTAGGTAAATTTTCACTGCGTATTACAGGGCTGGTCTTTCAATGCCTTTCACAGATAAGCACCTACTTATGCAAACACTGGAAATTCCCAAATTCTGCTTGGGTGCCTAAAGGTCAAAACATGAGAACGTAAGATGAAGTGCTTCTGCATGATTTACAATGAATAGAGTCTTCAGGACCACTTGTTTTAATATTAGTTACATAAGTTGTAAAAATACAAAGTCTTTAAAGTTATTTTCATCAGTCTTACTTAATCAAATTAGTATTTCTTTATCTTGGAAAGGGAAAAGTGCAAGGAATAAAAAAAAAATCAACATTTGGCTGTTGATGTAGATTTCATGTAGAAGTCAATTGTATGCTACATTGACTACTGCCAGCACAAAACCCTAAGACAAATTAGGTAAGATGGAAAGCATACTATGTTAGTATTATTTTATGACTTCAGATTTTTTCCCCCAGATAATTTTAATGAAACTTGATCATTTAGTTCCTTATTTTGCTCGTTATTTCTCTCCTGAAGTGTTCACAATGGCTTGTTCTTGCAGGAAAAGCTTAATGTCAACAGTATGGGGCATCAGGTGATAATATTTGACTTTTCTGTCATAAGAGGACTGTGGGAAACTCGAGTTAAGAAGCACAAAGAACGTCAGAGGAAAGAGAAAGAAAGATTAGAAAAAAGCTCACTGGAGAAGTAAGCCAACTTTTCTGCTGTTAATTTTAACAAAATCCATTATTATTATCCACTAATATTGTCATATGCTAAGCATTATCAGATGATTCACATTTTACTTTTTTGGGTTTGATTTCAATGATTTTTCACCTCCTTTCTTCAGATGGTTGTAAGAGAAATTCAGCACAAACTGTGTTTATATTTAATTAGTCCCTGCTCTTTCCTATGTAGACTGTGACTTACTAATGATGTATGTTATTGTTTACTGTGTAGACTTAATTTGAAGAGAAAAATAACACATTTCATACCTTTCTATTGCTTATATGCTATACAAAAGTACGGCTTTTTACTATGGAATTCATGAAAACATGCTCATAAAGTTAAGTACTAAAAATACTTTAAGTCTTTTTTGTTGAGTTGACAGAAGAAATTAAATGAATTAAATAAATGGACACATACGGTTACTTCTGAATAGGAGAGAGAGCACAGAACAGAAGAATTATCAGAGGGTGTTTTTATTGTTCAAATATGAAAGAGAGCCTTTATTATAACGCTTACATCCACTAACCATGTTATTGTATTTATCATACTTAATTTATGGTTTCTTTAAGCAGTACTTTGGTTTCTTTGTGTTCATTCCCATTAGAGACAGTGAAATATTATACTGTGCTGGCAATGTTGGACGCATACGGCATCATTTTTCTCCTCTGAGAAGAGAACAAAACAATAAAAATCACTTTCTGTTTTTAAAATAAAATGCACAGGGTTAAACAGTGTTTAAGAGCATCATTGCATTGAACACCACATGAAAGTGTGCTGTTTTGGCTGTCTCAGGAGACCATCGCTTGCAGATTGTCACTGCCAGTGCAGCTACACTGACAACAGAGCAGCGGGACTAAGAGGAGACCAGGGTAATATTATACAAAGTCTGACTGCCCTTTCTGCAAAACTTTTCTCTTCAAAACATCCATAGATGCAGTCTTGGTTCTTCCTATCTTTACCCAAAGCCTGCATTAAGCCGCATAATCCTAACAAAAATAAAAGAAAAAAAGAAAAATGAAGCTTGTCCTTCAGATTGAATTCTCTACCAAGAATAAGCTTTCTTTTTGGCACAAGCAAAGGACTGAAAAAAATTGCTGTTGTTAGTGTTACCCTTACAGGTGAAAGGATTTGGGATGAAACTAGATTAAACCTTTTTTCTGTCCTGGATGCTATGTTAAGAAGTGTCTTTGTGCAATTCTAATGCAGATAATACAGACAACTGTCTACTTTACCGCTGTCTATGTCAGCTAGTAGCTCTTGGGCTGCCACTGCATCCTTCTTCATAAAAAGACTATTATGACTAGGAATCCACACCTGTAGCTGCTAACAATGCATGCAGTCATTTTCAGAACTGATGAAAGGTCACTCCCAATGTGGATCTAAATGTCAACATCTGTCTGCCGTGTTTTGTTTGGTTTTTGGTTTTCTGTGGTGCAGAAGATCTGAGTTGACTAGTAAGGAAACCAGAAGTGTCAGGCATGGGGAGCTTCTGTATGGAAGAAGCAAATAGGGTAACTTTATGCAGTAGCTAATTTCAGCTCCCATGTGTCTTGTCGGTAGGATACATTAAGCCCCATTTTTTACTGTGACTTGTGTTTTCCATAAAAACAATATTCTCTCCCTGCTGTTTCTGCCTGTGTTATTCATCTCTAGCTACTCCTCCATCAGAAACAGTGGAGCTTGACCACCTTTTCTGCTCCTTTCCACTAATGAGGTCCAAAGTCATCCTGTTATCTTCCTGCACCAGCTGGAGATGGGGACTTTGGGACACGACACAGAGAAGTAAAACGTTTCAAGTGGACTTTCAGCATCCATGAAGGACTTTTATTTTTATTTCTTTAGCCTGCAATTTGCATATGGTATTTCTTCTTGTTGTTGCATTTCATCACGCAATCAGATTGTTTTCCAGTTAATCCTCCTTCTTTTAGAACTCCTGGAAAAAAAGAAGAAAATACATCAAACTTTGTTTCCTGACACGAGTGATCAGAATTTCACCCATTGAAACAAATGGCAAAGTTCATGTTCATTATTATGATTCAAGCCTCATAGAATAAATAAAGCTGGTAGAATAATGGCAAAGTCACAAAAATATTGGTAATAAAACTAAACCATCAGTTCAAATAAAATCTTGTTTCATAAGATATGTAGTGACCACTGGCCTTTAGGTCATAAAGGTCAGATCACAAGTTATTTATTAGATGCTTTTCAGTGCTTCCAAAGTTTAGACGCAAAATAGGAAGATTTTGCTTGATAGCGTGAAATTATAGATAAAATTGTAACTCTAATTAAATATTTAATAGAAACAATGTTTTCCTGTAGCAATACATTTCATTATTTTAAGGAGTTCCATGTGTTAGTAGATTCATATATACTACTCAGAGATCAAAATATTACCACTGTCGGGTAGGTGCACTGAAATCAATGCTAGTCTTTACTGTCAAGCCATAATAAGAAAGTATTTTGGAAATGGTTTTAACCCAAAATGATAGTTCCAAAAAGACATTCAAAGAAAGCAGTTTCCCAAATTGAGGACTGAGTTGTAACATTAAAGATTCTAGATATTTACTTTTGCCAGCAGCCAGAGTGAATTCCCAAGTAGGGCTGAAATTAATAGAGTTTCTCTGCAAATATACTCGTGTAACAGATTAATTTGGAACCTGGCCTGCTGAGGCTGCTTTGCTTTTTAATTTTTTTTAACAAAATCCATTTTTTCCCAAAGAGGTTACGATCCACTAACGCCCTTGAGGTTGTGCAGTTCCTTATCAGTCATGTTGCTATGTAAAGTGATCTGATAATATGTAAAGAAATGTAGTATTTATTATTTGAGGAAAACCTCCCAATTAACCTCTAGGGAACTTTGCTTGCCTTGAGGCAAGGTAATCTAGTTCATGCAGAGTCAGTAAACAGTCACATGTAAGATGTATTTCTTTTTTGACTGAAGAATTTCTAAGAGGAAGACCTCACAAATAAATGCAAAGCTTGAACTGTGTTTGCATTAATGGTGAGGTCTTGTAAAGATTTGGGGAATTTACAGGTCTAGAACAGAGGCTTAAGCAGCTGGACAGTGAAAGCTGATTCTGAAGAACAGTCTGCTGAGAATATTGTGAGAGCTTCATATCTGTCTCTCTGAGGTACTGGTATCAGATCACTTTGTGTGGAGTTAAATCAGTCCTCTGTTTTCCCTTTTGTGGGACTGTACAAATACGACAGTTTAAGGAACCTCTGCTTCTGGGGGGAACATATAAACCAGCAACTGAGTATGAAAGAAAAAGAAATAGTACGGTGTTGTGCAGAAATAATTTAATTTTACTTCACGCCCTTAATACCATCAGACGAGTCCTTCCTAAATCTCTCATAGGATATAAAACATGAACTGTTACAAAAAATGTGCACTGTTCCATGGTTATCTACATGTTTATGAAAGTCCATACTATAGAAAGAAGTTTGTGTTTACAGCACTGTTGCATATTTCATCTCCTAGATTCTGTTAGTGGAGAACAATCTTATATTGTCCCCTAAAATCCTGAACGCAGTCAGACTAACTGGATGTGGTATGATGATTTTCGTCATTAATTTTTCCTTTCCACTTGTAATTTCTTTTGGAAAGGAAATGAGAGTGAAAGCTTACTGTTAGTTTTTGTTCGGTTGGTTGGTTTTTAAGGATTACAACAGGTTTGTCTTCTGTGTGAAAAGTAAGTAATGTAAGAATTGAAGGCTGGCAAATTAAGCATTCAAGTGAGGAAATGCCAGAGCTGTTTGCCCAGATTAGCTATCTAAATCTTTGCTGTGAAATGGCACAGCCTCTTCTGCCCACCAACCAAACGTGCAGAAAAGATAACAGTTTTTTCAGCCATCTCTCCTAGTGTGTCTCTTCTCCAGAAATTTCCTCTCAAGGTCTGGCTATCTAAGTGTGCATGCATTATTTTTCTGAGCTGTGCACTTCCTGAATGTTAAAAGTAAAAGGAAATCTTTCACTCCACAGGCAGACGGTGACTTTTTTCTCTGAGAGGTTATGTGTTTGTTTAATAAAATAGTTTTGTCTCTATCTTTCTGCCAAACTTTAGTGTTATAACTCTATTTGTACCTGAACTAAGATTTTATTTGAGATGTTTATCTTCCTATTCAATATCCAATTCAGAAATTTTTCTAAGCAACACTAAAATTCAAGCTATGAGTCCTTAGCCCCAAATACAAATTATACGCAACGAGTTGGGAGTATATCTGCAGCACTAATAACCGCTTAATTTATTTCCCATTGTTCTTAGGCACTTGTGCATACAGACCTTGCATCCAATATAATGCACACAGATGGGCTGAAAGATAAAAGCTGCTGTTCAGCCACAATCCTTTACAACCAATGGAAGAGCCTGGCAAGGAGACTGGAATTAAATCAATTCAATTGAATTTCAAGCGAATGTTACTCATCTATCAGGAATATTATTCTGGGCTAAGCTCCAGTTTAACTGTACTGCTCTGATAAAACTTCCATAGGATTATTTAATGTTCCTGCGTGGTTAGTGATTCTGACTTAAACATCACCTAGGAGGACAAAACTGATGTCACCATGTAGTGTGCTGGTTACTTCTTCCATCCTGATTTAGAGGAAACAGTGCCATCTAATGAAACTTCAGTTATTTACCTAAGCATCATAACTTTTCCTCAAGACCTGCTAATCAGACATTGAGCAAGTGGGTAACTGCAGAAGGAAGAACCATTCAAAGAAACACAACTACTCCTCATTTACTGGGGTGGCTCTGAAATCCTTTCTTATGCAAACTTTTTGTTTTCCAAGCTGGTCACTCCTTTGAATGGTCCAATCATCGAATTTATTCTGCAGTAATTCTTTGCATCAGGTTTATTAGATTTGAGATTTTGTTGGAGACTCTAAAATGCCAAACAAAGAGCTCCCATATCCTCAAAATAAAATATTTATAATAAAAATTGTAATTGTATGTTGTTAAATATCTTTGCTGCAGATGTACTACAACAGTGAAGTAATATTTGTGGAATAATTACCTGAAGAAATGTTCAGCACTAATCAAAATGTAAATACTTAAATATTCCATTTTCCTGCTGATCCTTTTCATGTCTGTAATGTATTGTCCTGAAAACTTACTGGAAACCAAAGACCTATTGGGAAATAGCTTGCCAGAATTAACCTTTCCTCTATGTGCTGTACAGGTTGCTTTAGTGACAGGTGTGGTTTTGTGTTACAGATATAAAGTTATGAAATATAACTTTTTTTTGGACAAACATAAACAGCATGCAATCAGCCTTTTAAAAAATTAGTTTGGACTACTGGAGTAGTTAGCCGTGTTGGAACCTTAGATCTCATCTGGGTCCTATGGCCAGAAAAAAGCCTTTGTGTGTGTGTGTGTGTGTGTGTGCGTGCGCGCACGTGTGTTCATACTCCCACCTAAACTAGGCTTGACTTGACTAAAACCTACTTTTTGAATATTGAAAATGGTAGTTGTTTCTTTAATCTGACTGCAAATGTTTGATCAAGCTCTAGAGGAAGATCAAACAATTTAGTTTGTGAATAGTGACAAAAAGACAAACCTCAGGAAGGCCGTGATTTTACAATCAACTCATTTGTTTATCATATGTGAAAATGTGTTCCTGGAATATCAGGAGCCTTTAAAGTGCCAAGACCAGAAATTTAATTTCTCTAGAAGTATATTAGCATATTTAAAGGCTCATTTTACTCCTGTGGACTTTTTTTTCTGTTTGCTACACCAGTTTAGATGCCTTTCCTGTCTTTCCTGAAGACTTATGCAATAGCTTCCAGATGTAACAGCTTTGGTGGTAACTATTTTATTTGAGGATTGTCACCAAAGGAAGAACTTAAAGTCGTCTTTATTTTCATAAAGATCCTTTAAGAAGTATCATCATGTCAATTTTTTGTCTATGACAGAGCTGAGTGACAACCATGTAGCTGAATAAATCCTTTTGGTTTGATCTCAACTGTAACCTGCAAATTACAACTTTGCAATCTTTACTTAATGACACACACTGGTTGATGTGAGTCGTACCTCCAGGCCAGGAATGCTCATATTGATTCACTTGGTCAGCGTGTACCCCAAGGGTAGAAGTAGGGGTTGTAAATTGTTAGACCTGCTGCCATTGGGATATATTAAATCTTTCTTCTGAGATGTACTGGACAAAATTATGCATGTTTGTTGCTCCATTATTAATTGACTTTCCATCTGTTCAAAACATGCATGTGCATAGTACTTAGCTTGGTGACCGTAAGTGGACATTCTTTAAAAGCTTAACAGGACATGTTGCCACCATTTAATGTATGAGTAAAGAAGAAATTTACCACAGGATTTCCACATCATTGCATGATATCTGTGCTGAACTCCCAACCAGGTTTAATTTTTAATGCCTATCTTTCTTCTGATGTCAATATTTCACTGATTAATTTGATTAATGGAGGTTTTTGTTACTATTTTATTTTGTTTTGTTTTGTTCTGATTTGGTTTGGTTTTTTTGGCTAACAATGTGTCATGACCTCCTGAGATTTGTGTTTTGTACATGTTATCAGTAAAGTGTCAGAGGACAGTTTAATCTTTCATCTTTAATGTAGCTCCCTTCTTGCAGTCTTCCCTATTACTTGTTGTGTGAGAGTAAGGTTTTAGATCTGAGCCCTCTGCTCTTGTATTCCTGGGGTCTACCTGACACAGTCAGCACTGAGATGTAATAGAGCAGCACAGTGCCTTACTTTTTATTGAGAGCTAGACTTTTTGACCTCTTATTTCTCTTTTTTAAGTTTCTAACATTCCTAGAATGTATACTGCGAGGAATGAGTCAGGTCATTTTTTTGCACATGACTAAAGAGCAATGAATATAAAGAAAGCAGCTTAGGGGCAAACTTTTTCAGTGCACTGAATTATGCAGTGAGATCAAACATTTATTGCTTTGGTAGAAAATGAAGGAATTCCATGGAAATGAGAGGGCAGTAATGCAGAATTAAGCTTCACAGAGGGACAGAAAAGCTGTATGTGCAGGACTGGAGGAATCTATGAGAAACTGCAGTACAGTGGTGTTAAGTAGAACCGGGATTATTTAGAATATTTTAGAAAAAAAGAATGCCAGGGTTTCGGTCCTTTTTAATTCCTGCATTTTAATGGTTCAGATCCTTTCACTGCTCTCTTCCTTGGGGATTCAATTCACTGTTTTTTTTTTTCTTGCTCCTGCCCACTTCACCTCCTACCAACATCTCACAGTAATACAGAGCTTTTGTAGATAATTAGCTATGCTCACTGGTAGACAAGTTTTTGAAGAAGTTTAGTAGGTGGTTTTGGCCTATTTATTTTTCTTATAGTATGTGAAAGTGTTATTTTATAGCTTTTCGTAGTGATCTCTTGCTACTGCATTGTCTGCCCTCTGTTGTGCTAGTGATCTGTGGCATTCAAATCACAGATTGAATAAACAAGATCAACACTAAAAATTGAATTGGCTCATGTGTCAAAGCATCTGAAAGAGGTGTTTCGGCTTACATGTCTGCTGGTATAGAAAATTCTGTCATCTAAGCACTTCCAGGTTACAGCTGGAGGGGATACCCTTTGGTAGGGCTGCCTAGTGCAATCATATACTTGGGTGTCTCTCCATCTGTAACCAGAAGTATCAGATGCAGCATGTTGAAGGATCACAAAACGGGCTAAAGAGCTGTGTCTTCACTATGTCTTCGTTAAATGAAGTAGCTACAGAAAGATTTTGAGACGTGGTGGGTTGCTGGTGGACTCTGTCTTGACTGTACTATCAGCCTCAGCACCCCTCTAGGGAGTCTCTGAGCTGAACATGTTGTTGGACATGTTTTCTATCTGTCCTGTCTCTTTCTTCACAACTCATGTATCACAGCTCGCTGTGGTATATAGCAGTACAAAATTAGACACTGAGAGAAACCAGGAGATCTACTTCAAATACATTTTCTTTTTATTCTAAGCCTCCTCTATTGACACTTTAAATATTAGAAAGTCCTCTAGACGTCTACCTGTAAAGAACATACTGATCTCTCTAATGAAAACTGAAGTGAAGGATGAGTAATTTTTCTGCAAATCGCAATAATTTCTTTAACTATTCCTTCACTGTTCCTTCCATACCTTGATAAATGCTATAAATCCTTTCCCTATTCATTTGTAAACTTGCAGTAAGTGACTTCACTTGCTTCTTTTGTGCTTTTACATCTAATTTATCAGAGCTTATACTACCTTTTCATTTCTCCATTTGAACCTAAATGCCTTTTTTTTTTCCTTTTAAATAATTTTTTTCTTTTTATTTTTTTTCAATTTTTGGAAACGAGGAGAGGAAGAGATCCTTACAGTGGCTTTGTTAGAATGTACTTTGAGGTTGTGCTGTTTTCATGTAGTCTGCCAGTACTTTACCCAGTGAGTTGCACTTTTAAAAAACTTCACTATTGTATGTACTTCATCTTCTGAAATATTTGTAGAAGATGTTTTTTCTTATTTTCTCTTTATGAAGACGTTGCACGGGAGTGCTTTGTGGTCATTATCACAGAAAGGACTTTCTGTAGCTCTCTGATAACCCACACATAGTGTTCTGCTCCTTGAAACTAGATCTGGTCCTCTTGTGGTCTCTTAGGCCGGCTGCTCTGCTTACCTGTCACGCGAGGCTTCCCAAGCGTGTATTGTCTGCACGGTGTCAATGTGTTGTGTATACGCCAATAGCTGAAGTCTCCTACTCTTGCTGTACTCTCTGCTTTCAAGTGTCTAACATCCCCAGAGGTTTCAGTACGTGCCACAATTTGTGCTGGGCAGTTTATAGCTGTCTCTGTATTACCTTTCCTACTTAGGCATGCAGGTTTGATTTCTAAAGATCTATTTTGATAGTATCAGATCAAATACAACTTCTAATCTACACTATCAAATTTCCATTACCATGCTCTGCCCTGCAGTTTCTATCTCATGCCTTGCTATGACTGTCCAAAAATTACTTATTTTCACCAAGTCTGAAAGGTGCTGCTCCTGCCTGTGTTTGTAACTGATTTCTTGTACGTGACTTAAACCCAGACATTCTGTTCCATGTGCCATTTTTCTAACATCTTAGCATTTTAGAGAAAATCCCATGCTTAGCTGGGAATATGTGTACAGGTTCTGTTATTTCATACTTGAACTTTACAAACTTCCATCTGCTTCTCATTCTAGGACATGCTATTTTTGACTTTCTCTAGGAGGCACATTATCCTGAACTTTGTGCCATTCACCTGTCAGTTTTCTTCCAGTATTTAACTTAAAATAAGCTAAATGTCTGCCAGAGTGTGGACATCACGTAAACGAATCTCATGTACCACAAGAATCTAGCATTCAAAGTATGAGATCAGATTTATGATGCAAAGGGCTCTGCAGAGTCTTATTTTGGTATAAGGGAGGCTTGTTTCAGTTAATCAACCTGTTCCTTAATTGACTAAGCTGAAATAAATCTCTCTTAAATTAAAGCACATGCTTTTGGCAATGCTTAATTATATCAAATTGAAATTGCACCTGAAGTTATATAGGTAAAAGTTTGCCCTGGAAGTGAGCCTTAAGTTACACTGAAATTGAATCTGAAATTAGTTGGCTTGTGGTAACTTTGACCTTTACCTCCACCTTCTAAGATGATATTGGAAGATAATGTGTAAAAAATGAAAATAGATCATTATGCTTGAACTAGAAAGGGCAGGGGAAAGAGGAATATTTCTAACTTTTTACTTTCTAAAACAACTTTTTTCTATTGAAAAATTTTGTGCTTATCACCAGGCCTTTGTTTTTGTTCATATATATAATTTGTTCTATGAGAGTGTATTTCCTGCCTTATTGAAATAAAGGGCACAATTAATGCTGTTTTCTGTGACAGTGCGCTTGGTCACCGCTTTTCTGTTACTCCCTGTGTGTCACAATTTTATGGTCAGCAAATGAAATCCTGCTCATCTGAAATCTATATGTAAATCTAGAAAATCTAAGCATGACTCCAGGAATGCCTTTTTTTTTTTTTTTCTTTTTTTTTTTTTAAATGGTCAGTACATTAAGTGCATAATTGTATTTTGTTAATGGCTGGGAAAACAAAGATCAAGATTTAAGACTTATTTACCATATTGTTTCAGCCGATTCACATAAACCCTTTTTTGGCACTATTTCAGGATAAAGCAAGAATGGCATTTCATATTAGAGTGCCGGAAGAAAGGTATTCCTCAGTCGAAATATCTCAAGAAAGGCTTTGTAGAGGTCAATGAGAAGATCTTGGACACTTATGGAAAGACTCCTCAGCTGCAGAAGAGGCATGCTTTGTCAGATGAAGCAAATAAGGAAAAAGACAAGTTTATTTTTCAGCTTTCTGGCAAGCAGTGGATGGTAAATATAATGGAAAATATATTTCTCTTATAATAGAGTTTTGGTACCTTATCACTGTAACTTTTAATCCCCCCAAACTTTTTTTTTTTTTTTCCCAATGCATATGACATTGATGCTTTTTCACAGTGTCGAAAGTGACAAAAACATTTCTTATCTTAACCCCAACTAGTGGTTCCGTTTTCAAATACGCTTATTTTAAATTCTCTACTGATCCATGTAATTTATCTCTCTCAAAAATTTTGGTATAAGCGATCATATTGCCATAAGATATCTTTCTCTGAAATTCCCCAATCGATGGAAAGAAATGAAGATAATATTCAGCTTTATTTGCTTGTTGATGTCTTCTACTACTCAGATATCTGTCTTCTTGCTCTAATGATGTGGTAATATTTTTCTTTAGCTCTGTTCAAATCAAAACTAATATTTGTATCAATCCACAATGATCTTGCTGAAAAAAACACTTTTTACCTGCAGTTGTGTTTGATGTCACATAACAGTTTAGAAGTAAGCTTTGCATTAGTGTGGCTTTGAAATTCCGCAAAATGTGGATTAGACTTTGTCTGAAGTTTTCTAGAGTTGTTAAAGCTTTCACTGGAATATATTTTTAATATACACTCATTTATTAATGAGAAAGTGAAATTAGAATTTTTACTTTTTTGTTGTTTACAATTTTGTAATATATTTTTTAGATTTTTCATTACAAAAAGAGCAAGTTAAAAAGTCAATCAATAAAATGGCTATATTTTACTAAAACAATTCTTTTGATTGACCTAAAACATAAACTTTGTCCCAGATTTGATCTTTGTTATGAAAAGATTTTTTTAAAATTACATTAATTATATAAATCGTACCACTTATTTTGCCTTTTTCTTTAGCCTCAACTGCTGCTTCTAAACCGAAGACAGAATCAGACATGACACTCTTTCCCCCTATTACTCTCTCACAAAAAGTGCAATTAGGCAAAATTTGCAGACTATAAAATCAAAGCTGCACAGGCTGGCAATTTGCATGTGAAGAGATCCATGGATATGTGACAGTTTTCTCAGAGAAGCCTTTGTGTTATGTAGCTAGGAGCTGTGGTATCAGTTGTGGTTTAGTTTCTGTAATGTGTTTTGCACACAAATACGTCTATGAGTTGAAATGTCGGAAGATTAAGTGCTCAGGCTCTAGGAGAAGTCAGAGCTGGGGTTGGCTGTGCAGTTTTACAGACACAATAGCCAGTTCATTTGGCTGGCCACTTACTGTTGGCAGCAGCAAACAGCACAGCCCTGGGAAGTGTCCACTTGGGAACCAACTGCTGAATCCTCTGTCTCACTTGCTTTTAGCTGATAGGTATTTCTATTATGTCTCCCCTTTCCTCTCATCAATGAAGCAGTAATATATCCTCTAGACAGTTGACAGCTATATCTGAGTAGGTTACCGGTATGTCTTACAGATTTCATTTTGAGAACCGGGCTTGCCTCTGGGCTATAACAGTTCTCTTTCTGGAAGCTGTGAAGTTAAGTCTCACTGAGGAGTAATCCCCACCATAGGGATTTTTCAAGATCAAAGCAAGGGGCTTTACCACATCCTTCCTGTAGGTCTCAATGTAAGGGCTCTTATTGGAAACTTCAGCAGGAATTGAGCTGAGTCCACAAATCAACTAAAAGTGTTATTTGCAATGTTGTAGTCGATTAGAATGGCAGCTTGTGTTTGGCACCAGACTGTCTAGAAGGCAAAATGTAGACATGTTACAAAGATGCTGTTGTCTCATGCTCCGTATTCATACAGCATAACAGTGAATCTGGCCCGCTAATTCTGCATCGTCGAGTACAAGGTTGAAAATGGGTTTTGTAAAACGCTCCATCATATGCTGGGATAGCTCGGACAATTATTTTGGAAATCATCTAGATAGTGCTCTTTTGAAAATCATCTTGGATCTCCTTTTGAGAACCTTTGTAAGGGAGAAAAGGAGAACAGATCACACATTTTGAATTTTAGCAGGAATACCTTCCTTCAGGACCTCTGTGCCACATTTTTCCCACCTCTCAAATGTCATTGAAATGATAACAAATTTTCATTAGGTGGAGACCCATTGTTCCTTGTACTTGTAAAGTAGTTATTTTAATATATCTCAGGAAAGATAAAGCTCATACAATTAATATTCGGTTAGACAAACAGGCACAGAGTAGGGCCTGATTTTAAAGGATATGAATTCTAAGGAACTGTGTTCTGTTTATGCAGATCCATAATTCCCTGTGGATCATTAACTCTTACTAGTTATCGTTCACTTTTAAGCCAATTTTTTGAGAAATACTGTTTGAACCTCTAGACATCTCAAGTCACAACGTTTTTTTAACAGCATAGTCACACTATGGAAATAATCTGAACTACGACACTTTAAGTAGAATTAGTGTCAAGCCTTTTTGCTTGGAGAACATGTTCCTCTGAATCTGAAAGTCCTCCTGTAACTTGGGCACTGGTCTGGCCATGCCTGACCAGGGTGGTTAGCTGTGGCCAGTGGTTGATAACTTCAGTGATGAGGTAGTTGCACCTTTGTGTATCAGAGCTCCACCTGCAAGAGGATATGTGACAACATTCTTAAGGTTCAGTGGTCCTTGCCGCCTCTTTTGCACACCAAGAAAATATTTATGACTCAAGTGTCTGCATCCCTGTGTGCTGCATTTCTGCCATCTAGGAACAGTAGTGAATTCATATTTGTATTTAGGAAAGAAAAGGTCTTAGTAACAGATGGGCTAGTCTCATAATCTGATGTTGTGAATTAAACTGTACAGGCCTTTCCTCTTCTTCCCCTTCCCCAGCAGAACTCAGTTCTACTACCCTGGCAGCAGTCTCCTAAATCCTCTTGTGTTTGCGAAACCCTTGGGACTTGACAGCACAAGAATGGTGTACTTTTCCACAAACAATTTGAGGTTCCCAATGTATGTTTCAGAAAAACTTTGTCTTTATCTGAGAATATTCCAGGCAAACCCAGCATGAAAAGGAGCTGTATAAAGACTTTGGACTCTTGAATTGTGTATTTGAATCAGTTGCCTAGGAGAGAATGATTAAGAGTTGATGAAACACTTAATTGAGATCCTTTGTACATGTAAACATGTATCTACTGAATTAAATTAGTTCTTCAGAGAAACAGCACTGTTATTAGAGCAGAACGAAAATTGTGGCAAAATAATGCCATGAATATTCATATGAATTTTTCAATGAATTCACTTTAACTCTGCTTTTCCCCTGTGAGTGTTTACTTTCTACTCCTAACTAATGAAGGTTTATTCTCTAGTGCATCAGTGAATTTTAAATGATTTTCAGAAAATATTCAGGAAAAACGAATTTTTGAATTTGTGATAACATTATTGGCAAAGGAAAGGTGGTGATGTTCAATCAAGTACAGAGAAATACTGTTCTGGGTTGTGCTGCTTTATCTAAGCGGAGGATCTGTATGCATACATACTTCGAATTAATGTCAAATATGCACAACAAGTAAATGAACGATAGATGGTAAAATTTTTTACTCATAGATCATTACATAGACCTTTCATAGAATTTCTTCACAGAAAAAGGCAGAAAACTGATTACTACATTTGTATTTACTGTTCCAGTTTTATCATCTAACCTGCTGCGTATTTTCACAGAGAACAGAGAATTTCCATTTGTTATTCCCATTAGTGACAATGAGGTATTTATCTGCCGCAAAGCGTCAAGTAGAATTGTTGCATTAAATGGACAGAGAAAGCCTCTTTTGTGCTTATTTAACTTCCAGAGATATTTAAAAAAAAAAAAAAAAGTACAAAATTCCTGACCCAGCCAAGTAATACCAGTGGCACTGGAACATACTAGCTTTGGAACTAGCTCCAAACTTTCTCAAAGATGAGTGAAGTTTGGATCCAAGGTTTTGGTTTGGCCCATTACAGATAAAACTACAGAGCTGGAAAAAGAATTGGAACTTCTCAGACCTTTGATCACAGTTCTAGTTCAGGCTCATGTCTGGCAGGTAAATTGTGTCCTAATTACAAATACTACAATCAAAAATCGTTGTAGGTTTGCTACTTATATCCTTTTACTACCATCCCCACCCCCCCGAAAAAACCCGAAAAAAACCCAAAGGAAATTGTGGTATTGTTTTGCTGTTAAAGGCAAAAGACTGGCTATCCTCCAAGTGTCAGTCTTCATAGAGCAATTTATCAGCACACTGCCAGCTTTAGCATGGCAGCAGAAGATTACAAAAGAACACAAGGGAATCAAAGAGTAAAGCAAATGTAAAGCTTGTGCAAATTTCAGCTCCCATTGCTATCTAGTTTGTAAATGAAGTAAAATATCACATCAATTCATGTTTCAGCAAAACAAATAAAATGTATTGTAACATGGAGAATGCTAAAACCCACACATTATAGCAAAGTTTGCAAATTGTATGTATGATTATAAGATAAAAATAAATAATCTCAAGAAAGAAAAGTAAGTCAGGACAATTGGCAGAAGAATGAAATCTACTTCCAGTCTTTTGAAGTCATGTCTGAATTTATTTCAGTTGCTGCACAAGAATATCTTGGTACCTCAAACTACCCTTAATACAGAAGTATTTCTGTTTTTAATATGTTGTCTTATTTTTTCTAAAATTATGAAGGCATTTGATCTTCGTCCGAGAGAGTGCTTTTTGTGCTGCATTGTTTTCAGTGTGTCAAGGAGAATATGCCCTTCCATTTGGAGGAACAGCAAGGCTGTTGGCTTCACAGGGACAAGTGTTCCCCTTTGCTCCCTGCTCTATCTGCTAGGAAGGAGCTGGAGATGATCTGTTGTGACAATAAGGTGTAAAAAACCAGTAAGTCAGTAGAAAGACAGACTTGGACTATGGAGAAATAGAGTGGCAAATGGTATCTGTTACCCAGACATATTTTTTTCTCTCCATTATGACTATTCTGCATCTGCTTTCTCTGTGAATCAGGGTTCTTTCCTACAGGGGCATCTCTGACACCCCAGCTAATTGCTGTCCCCATAACCATACTGCATTTTCAGTTTTGTACAAGTGGGAAAGACAATACTAACTGAATTTGCAGTTGGTATTCTTTTATTTTGCTGCAGAAAAATGTGCAACACTGAGGGTGGAGGAATGGTAACCCACTCCAGAAAACTGGAGAGATTTCTCATTACCAGCCCTGAGGCATTTCAAGCATTTCATTTTTTAACTGCCATAAACTGACAAATATAGAAGATGGATCACAATGCAATATACACCTAGGAGGAAAATGAAGCAAGACATGAAACTATCGATATCAAATATGGTAGGGCAGGTAGCAAGGCAGAACTACTATATAGGCTAAGAGTCTGCATCTGTAAATTTGAAAAGAATTGAAATTAGAGGCAGCAACCGAAGAACAGCTGATGATCAACAATCCAGTATATCTTTATATACAATTAGATGTTTCAATTCAGCTAAGAGTTGAATAGCACTATTCTTTGTTCAAGAAGGTCAGAATTAATAAAAAACAATTAAAGTGCATAACTCTTGTTAATGTCATGGGGGATCTGTGAAATCTAGAAGGAAAAAAAATATTGTACAATGTCCGCTCTCTAAAAAATAGTAATTCCTACTGTGTTGTATTCTTCAGACACAAGAAAAAGAATGGAGGTTATAAAGGAAATAAAGGTTGAAACTCTTACATCTCTTTTTTATGGAGCAAAGTTAGTGATAGCACATAATCCATATTATTTATTCCAGATGTTACGAATGCACAGTGATATGAAACCCGGGCAGACTGGTAAATTATGTGCTGCTTTAGAAAGTAGAGTTTAAATGATCTGACCTTCAGCTTTATGAATTGATTTCTATCTGTTCCAAGTTCAAGGAATTTGATGACAGAATTCAAAGATGTGTACATGTGAACTGCATACCAATTAGCTAATGCAATTTTGTAAGAATTAAAGGCTTTAAAACTTTTAGTAACTGCTACACATTGGAGATTTTGGACAGATAGAATAGTTTGAAAATGACTCAGAAGCAAATTTATTTGCTGAGTATTTGGAACAATACTAGAGTTCCCAAATAAAAAGATTCTGCATTACTAAAATAAGATTTAATTGCAATTGTGGGATGATTTAAAAATTGAGTATTTTTATTCTTACTAATGAAATTTAGCATTTTTTTTTCAAACATAGCTGAAACAACTTAGGAAGTTAAGTCATTTATTTGAAAAAACTTTCAAATGCTGATGTGTGTGTATCCTATCTGAAATGTTTCTGTTCCTTGGACTGTGTTCCATCTTAACAAGCACACTTTGAAACATTGGCAGGGATTAAGAATGTAGTCACACTCTTTTTTTTTGCAAACCGTGTTTAGATATTCTCCATACTCACTCTTCTGATCTGTGTTGCGTTTTACATCTTGATGTGTGAATTAAAGCACTGAAATGTGTTTTAAAAAAATTCCTCCAGCTGGAAAAAGGAGATAATATGGGAGACACAAAACAGGTTGAGTGCTTCAGATAGGTTTCAGTTTTAGAGCAAAAAGATTGCATTAGCAGTTAAAAAATAAATATGTGGTGACAGACAGCTGCAGTGCTCTTCAAAAGCAAACAGCTCCTATGAGAGTTTGCCAAACTGCTCTTGTACATCAAGATAATTAAGCCAAAGTGTTGAAGTTCGGCTGTGAAATTTTTTCTCCCTGTATTTAGAAACATGTTAGAACAAAATTCTAACATGATGCTTTCTATTTACCTGTTCTTATCTCATTTACAGGAATTCCCAGATTCTCTGAAAGACCAGATCTATCTGAAAGAATGGCAAGTGTCCAATACATTGATACAAACCATTCCAGCCTACATTGCATTATTTCAAGATCTGAGAGTACTGGAGCTGTCAAAAAATCAAATCAGCCATCTCCCAGTGGAAATTGGTAAGTTGGCTCAAGATACTCAGCTATTTATACACCATTTAACTAAATCGAAGGAAAATGAGCATCCCTGGATATTGATATTAGTTTACTGATAATTGTCTTCTCACTTGTTTGCAGTGAACCGTCCCCTCTAAATTTTTACAGCTCTCTGGCTGTAATTATACTTGTAAAATTTTATGCAATACCATGTGTGTAGTATGGCTCAAACATGGGAAGAAACTGACCCATTTTGTTATCTGGCTGTAAGATAGATATCGTTTGTATTCAAGTAGAGGGAGAACATTTTATGTTCCTTACCAGTTAAGAAAAACAGAAGTATTACAGAACTGTAAACCTCAAACAAAATGAGTTTAAGCATAAGACTGTGGTAAAAAGAAATAAAAAATACAATGTTGAATAAAATCCATCTTTTGAATTTCATAATGAGTACACCAATGATCCCCATTTAATAAAGTGGGATATCCAACACGAAAACAGGCTTTTTAGAGAAACCAATCCTTAAAATACCAAACACCAAAGTATGTATGTGTTAAGCTACACAATAAGAAGAATTTTAGTGTTTAGCTCCTTGTGGTTTTTGATCTTACAATATAAAAAGCCTGTTTGAAAGATTGTAATGGTTTGAGCAGGGTTTACTGCTTTTACAATGAAGAGAGTTGCTGTAACCGGTGGTATCCTTCAGAACTGAAAAAACTGGGTCCTCTATGAGGCCTCTGTATTTGAGTCCACACACCCAGGCGTACTAACACTTCAGACTTTGTTTTGTAAATGCAGTAGTCCTAAGCTTTCCCCATGACTGGTATTCCGTATGTACACTAGGAGCTAAGAACCTTCAAAAAAAGAGACACTAAAACCTCCACCTTTGTAGTTATCATAAGTTTAACTAGAAAAACAGGGAGAGACCACCAAAATACAGAAATCAGTGCTAGACTTTTCTACTATTTTCTACTATTTTTCTACTCTATTAGTAAAGTAACACTAATGCTTTTGATTTATTTACTAACATTCTATTTTACACAGAAAATTTCTTACTGATAGAGATACATTTTATAGTTTCAACTTGTCAGCTAAATACACTAACAATTCATAAACAAGATGCAAGCAGAAGACTTGCATGGACTTAAAGAGTGCTGTTTTGTCCGCACTTTGACTGTGGAATTCAGATGGGTCAATGACTTCAATGGATAAACACCTTCTATCAGGTGGCATGGACGGAAGGGGAAAGGACATAGTTCCCATCCAGAGGCTACCCTAAACCATTAAACACAAGGTTGTAAGGTGTTGCTGCTTAACAACTGAGGCAGGTAAAGGCTAAGAAAGTTTTTTGCTTTCTTCTTGTAATATTATGCACCACTAATGAAAATGATCCCCAATAAAAAAATATTATGAACGCTAATAAATTCTGTTTTCAGAATAAAGGCATAAAGTTGGATTATTCAAGCATAACCAGTTCTTTTTAGAGGGTAATATAGAGGCCATATCAGAGCTTTTTTGGGGAACAAGGAAGAAAATTTCAAATGCTTCTAGTATCAATCACTGTTCTCTCAATTGTGTTTAAATGATGTGATTTCTGCTCATCAGTAGTTTTCACATTATTCCCACGTATTCACTTTCCCTCCAATATGCTCATCCCTCTGTCTTATATCCAAGATGCTGTTTTCTTCCTTTCAATGTTTTTGTTCCTGCTTTTCTATGTAAATGTTTGACTGGAAAGCCCAGTGGATATTAGAAAACTGTACTGTAGGTCCTGGCTCAAACACAGTGTTAACAGCACTCACCATCTTCCTCTTAAGAATGAACTCTTGTTCAGATTTTTTTTTTTTTTCAAGAGGCATTAAAGGACAGTGGGCATGACTGTAATAAACACTCATCTGGAGAAACCTGGATTTCATTCTTTCCTGCTGAGACACTGCATAACCAAATTAACAAATTTAGTTAGCCATAGGTGCTGTTTATACAACAACTCTACATCATAGAAGTAATTCCAGCCTATCCAGACAAAGACACAGATTCACTGATGGAATTTAAAAAGAAATTATATAAAAAAGCCACTCCAGGACTGTGCAACTGAACTGTTCAGCACCTTTTTTTTGGTCAAAACTGCTTAATGATTTTCAATCTTAGTGAATGTCCTGTGTTGATAGACTACCTGCTAGTAGTGCCATGGAGCTGCACTTGTTGTTACGGTATAAATTACAGCGACATTTTTATCTCAATTTATATATGCTCTCTTTGTTGACATGCGCGGTGGTATGCTTGTAAATGGCTAGGCTTTTATTTCACATACTATATATGCATAGACACCAATATGTGTTGGAAATGTTCATTATTTTAAGACGACATTACTGTGAAAGGTCTTGGATATTTTGAATTATTTGGATGCTGCTTCAAAATGAAACCTTTCATGCTTCTAGTCATCTAGCTGCTAAATAATCACAGGGAAAATAATCCATGTGGATTTGGTTTGGGAGCTCTGTCCAAGGAAGGAGTGATCAGAAGATAAGGTCTCTGGAAAGGTTAAGTGCTGAGGTATTCATAATTTTGTGTTCTGTTTACAAAACAGCAGCAAGTAGGTAAATATCACAGCTAAAACATACTTCAGGGTAATGACAGATGGTTGAAGTTGGCAGTGACATCCATGCAGTTGAGTCTTTAATCTTCAGACGGAATTGAAGCCAAGTTTAGACCAACAAATCATCCAGGAGAAGCTAAACTCCTTAGCCATGTTTGGGCTGCTTTTGGTTCTCAGAAGAGGGCTTTAAAGGTGTGAGGAGAGAATATTTTCAGTGAAAAAAAGTATTGCTACAGTAGCTGTCTCTGGACTAAAATACTTGCAGGAACTGAAGTTCATATTCCTGTTTTGCCTGATTTAGAAGGGAATTCTCTACTCTGAATCAGAGAGAAGAAAGACATGAACCCATTGTCAGATATTTCAAATATTTTCACACTCTTAGCTATAATCACTTATGCACTTGAACAGATCAAATTTATTTCAGAAGACAATGCGAATACTTTTGATTTTATTCTTTTTGTGGAGTAGCCAATATTTTTATGGGAAACAACTAAACGAAAATGGAGAAAGCTGAAAAATGGAGTTGCTGTCTGTCTCAAATTTGTCAGATTTGGTTTTCCGAGGAATTACAGAAAAAATCATGATCGTGGCTGTAGATGAGGGATTTTCTTTGACAATGGCTTCTGGGTGAGTTTGCAGTCCTGGCTCTGACTGCATGTCTGCAGTGCAGCTGCTGTATATCAGCTAGTGCTAGGACATTAGTAATTGGTATAATTGAAAATATCCAGTAGAATATATTCCTGTATTCACATAGGAAGTAGTGAAATATATTTTCATGTGATCCCAAAGCTTTTGTGCTTCAATGGAATTGTAAGGCTACATCAGGATTTTCTGTCACACAATATACTCATGAAACACCTTGAAGACCTGTTGATAAAGTTTTTGTACCTCTTTATGTTCTCTCACATTTTTGATATGCCAAATGTTTAAGAGGAAAAATAACTGTGTTTTTGAGACATAGTTTAATAGGAAATCACAGGGATTTTTTTGGTCTTCTCCTAACCTCACAGTATAAAATTTCATTTGTGCATACCATTAATCCAATTTTCTAGAACTCAGAGGGGAAAACTATAACTAATACAGTTTTAAATGACTTCTTGATACCTAAAATAGCTTTTTCTATTAATAAGATTCCCAGTGTGCAGATGTGTGAGTTTCCAAGAAGAAAACACATATTCGCAGTTTAAATGCAGACTAGTTCTGAGGAGTTGCAGACTCATCTCTTACCCTTGCCTTTTATTAAGTACATTCCCCACTTGAAGGGAAAGTGTTAAATACCTCTGTTGCAAGTTGACTGTTTTTAGGAAGATGCCCGTTGCTTTAAGGCTAGCTGCCCAAATGATGGCTTGCTTGTAACGGAACAGCTTGTAGGCTTCTCAAAATTTAACCCTTGGTTAGTGCATCACAAAAGCACAAAACTGTAATTTTTATTGGAACAAGTAGGGAGGAAATAATCTTTTTTTACGCTTTTACTTAAGCTATCAAAATGGGAATATTGTACTAAAATGTTATACAAACATACTGCTTTGACGAATTTCAACATTATTGGATCTTGCAAAGGCCTGTACTTTATTAAGCTGAATTTCTTTAAAGGGTTTTAAACAGTGCCACTGGCTACTGAGCTCAGACTATAAACAGTGTTATGGAAATTACTCATTATATGAATTATTTTTTCATAAAGATTCATATCTATTGGCTTTGTCATATTGCTTTATGTAATTACCCTGTTTCCCCCAAAATAAGACAAGGTCTTACATTAATTTTTGCTCCAAAACTTATTACTTTTTTACATGTATAGCTGCCTGGACACTATTTAAATTGACTTTTTAAATGAACTGTAACTAGGGCTTATTTTTGGAGTAGGGCTTATATTTCGAGCATCCTCAAAAATCCTGAAAAATCATGCTAGGGCTTATTTTTAGGTTAGGTCTTATTTTTGGGGAAACAGGGTACATTATATGTAGCAATGCGCTCCTACACAGAGCATATGCACACCATTCTGGTTTTGATGGAAAAAGTTTTATACAAGAAGCAGCTTTTTCAGTTCCCAAGGTGATAATAATGTATTTTTCTACCCCTCTCAAACAGTCTACTCCATGTTTATTTCCGATGCTTAGAAAGTGTTTTCCGGGGTGGAAACTGAGCTTATACTCTACTTTGCCCTGGGGAGATACACCCTCTTTCAAATATCCTCAGGGAGATTAGAGTCCATGTTTCAGTTTATCCACTCACATGAAAAAAGGAAGTGATGCACTTGTCTACGGAATTTCTGATCTACCAAAATATCATTAGCTCATTGCATTTTTCTTTTCATTAATTTCATTCTCAGCGCTTTCAGTAGATGCTTACCTTACTTTTCTTTTCCTCTTAGGTATCTCTTTCTACCATTCAGCCCACAAGAACTTCTTCATATTTTTCTACCTCTGTTTTGCTACAAGAATACCTTCTTTATGTTGGGGTTTTTTTTGTGTGGTGTTTTTTTTTTTTTCCATTGCATATATGAAGGTTGGCTAAAGAATGAAATTTTACTAGCTCAGGGTCAATCTGTTACTATGCTACAACTTCTACAGGTCTTATGGGCCAAAAAAGGTTTTGCAACTCTGTTGTGCAAAAGAAGTTCAGGAAGTCTTCATCTTTCTTTTGCTTGGATACTTTGACAGAAAAAAAAAAATGCTCACTGTTACCTGTAAGCTTGAATTTAATTGTCTCCTTTCAGATAAGTCAAAGTCAATTTCGATCAATCAGCAGAGATGATTGGAAAAAAGAGATTATTTGTCATGGCCCATAGGAAGTTGCTATCAGATCATGGCTGATCAATGCAAAAATTTGCTTTGTGTTTAACTCCAGTTTATACAAGTGGATCTGCATTTGCATTGAATGGGATCCTTAGATAATAAAGGCTCTCTGTGACATTATCTGTATTTTGTCTCTGACACCTTGTTAGGAGCACTAATGTAGTTTTGTCTAAATAGTGAAGTTGCATTGGCCCCCAGAAATTATAGAGCTTAATGACTGGTTTTATTTTTTAAAATAATGAATTAAAAATTTAAACTGGGAATAAATGCTATCTTAGGCAACAACTATGGCATTGCAGCTCCCACTTAAAAATAAAATATTCTTAGTTGTGAAACTGCCAGCGAAGCCATGGATTTCATTACTGCTTTTACTGCCTCTCTGTGGAAAACACAGATATGTTAGTTGTTTAACTCCCTAATTTGCACGTTTTATAGAACCGAAAATTCAGTGTCATTAAACATAGCTAACAGCACCAATTTTACTATTACTGCTTCTAATTGAGAAGCTGTGTATAGGTGGCAGGTGTGGTGGTCAAATCTTACTCTACATTTGTGCAGCTGTGAAGGGGGTGTCACCTCTTCTGTCCCCTCCTAAGGCTGCCTCAATGGCTGTTTTGCATGCTTATTAAACCTAGTGGTGGCTGGGCACCACAACTAAGAGAGTAGAGAACTTCTGCACTCAGAAGGTATAAATAAGGCCCTAAATACAGATTACAGGGCAGTGAAAGTTGTTCATACTGCCTCACCATCCTCCTGACCCCCCCAGCCTCCAGCTGTTTTTGCAATAAAATCCAAATGTAATGTCTATAATATTACTGACGATGCCTATGCTATTTGAAGTTTATTTAGGGAGTCATTGCTCCCCAATTTTGCACTCGTGTGAAGATACCTGGATTTGAGAATCTTGAATTGCCATGAATGTTGTCGTATAGTCATATATTTGCACTCCGACAAAAATAGCATAGCAGCCTTGTTTGACAGGTCTAGGTGAAAAGGAAAGTGACAGTCTTACTCCTTTCATCTGAGAAAGGAAAAGATCTCAGTCTGTAACCTGGATTACCATCTAGGTAACTCATATAACCTATTTCTATCCTTGTATAGGTTGTTGCTTGTAAGAACTTTAAACAGTTTTTTAGAGGAAGGAGTAATTAGAAGCATGGAAGTGAATGGAAACTGGTTTGAAATTAAAAATTTATAAAGGAAAAACAAGTTGTGCCCAGCTGATTCGGTTTCTGTCTTTCTTTTGCAAAGATAATTGAGCTTCAAGTAGTAGATCTTGTCTGTCTGGCATCCCATTAAATATTTGATACACTGAAGTATGGAAAATTGATGTTTGAAACTAAGGAAATGGACTTTGATGCAACAACTGTGAAAATGAGCTAAGGACTCGCTAAAGCAGAGGCAACAAAGCACTCTTTTGGAACGAGAAACTATCCATCAGGATGAAGATCACTTGCGGAGTTTCTCAAGGATCAGTCCTGAGTTTTTTTTCAACTGTTTGAGTGTTATTATCAGCGCACAAACAGGAGGAAATATGAAAAGCTGGATGAGTACATGGGCTTCCAAAAAGGTAGAGAGATTAAATTAGTAATTGCAGAGTTTGAAATCACATACTCAGGAGCTAATAATTTGTGCATCTAGGCATGAGCTTATTAAAGGCAAATAATTGAAGAAATTAAATTCCTAATCTAAGAGTCATAGAAGAATAATCCAGTATGATGCATACATAAAGTTGTAGCCATCCAGATTCAAGAAAAGTTATTTCAGATGGGAACAGATGGCAAAGAAGTCTCTTAGGGCCATTGGAGGAAGGGATTTTTTATTCTTTAGTGGAGAATAGAAGAATTGGCTTATTCAGGCTAGTAAAATAAATTCTGATATGACTGCTACCTATGAAACATCAGAAAAGTAAAAAGCAGGGAAGGAGAAGAGCTATTTGAAGATAAAATTGGCAAAATACGAATAAATTCAGATTAGCAGACCAAACACCATTCCAAATCATGAAACTCTCATAAGTTTCAAATAATGAACTCTGTAACTTTGTTTTCCATAAGAGCAGTGGATGTTAAAAGACAAACTACAAGATGGAATGTGATAAATCAAAAAATGGGATTATGTGAAGTGGTGGTGCAAGGGTTTTATCCAGGAGCTCTTGGCAAGTCCTATGTGTGTCTTGTGGACCTAGAGGGACGGTTAATGCTTGACTGCTGCTCAGCTGTCAGATGTCGTAAATTAATCCACTGGAGAGCCCGGAGGCAAGAAAGCAGCCATTACAGAGAATTGCAAGAGATTGTTCCCCACAGGCAGGTCTTGGTGAACTGTATCTCACATATCTGTGTTGTCCTGAGTTTGCTACCAGCATTAAATTAATTTGTAAGACTCATGGCTTTTTCCAGTAATTTTCATAATCTTAGCCACAGTAATTGCTAGCAATTGACTCTAGATTCTGTAGTGCGCTTCTGTCAGATGAGAGAGAGATTATGTATTGCAAGAAAAAAAAAGAAGTGATACATCTTCTTCTTACTTGCTTTCTCATAGCTGCCAGCTGGGACAAACCATATTGTGGACATTGACCTACATGTTAGAAATGGTGAGAGGAGAAAAAGCTTGAAAAGCCATGGTTTCAGAAGGGAGGCAAGTCAGAAGGGGAAGGTGTGCTTGTCTATGCCACTCTGCCCAGAAAGCCAGAAAGTCTACTAAANCCAGTTATGCACTGGAGATGCCTTATCTGACCAGAGTTAGACAAGAGGATGACTAGGATGTTGTTGACACTAGATGCCTTGTGTATGTTAGTTCTTCAGCTACTAATGGAACTGAGAGGTAGAAAATTTCAATATATGCTATAGTATATTCCTTTGGTCAATTTGGGGCCAATGTCTTGGCCCTGTCCTCTTCCTGTCTCTTGTCCACCGCTAGCTAACTCATTTCAACAGCAGAATAAGAGAGAAGGCCTTCAAGTTGAACAAATGCTGCTCAAGAATAGTGAAAACACTGGTGTGCTATCACCGCTGCTTGGTCACAAATCCAAAACGCAGCACCATACGGGCTGCTACAAAGAAAATTAACTCAATTCCAGACAGACCCAATACAGTATCGCATTCCTAAAAGAAAAGACAAAATATCCCAGTGCTAATGAGTAAGTAGGTCCTTTTTCATTCCAATAGGATTTGCTCTCCTTCACTGAGGAATTAGTTGGATGAGGAATTAATTTGTGATTCTCTGATTCTCTATTTTATTTCAAGGCATTTCCACTTCAGTTATTATTTTGTTGCAATGAAGTGGTAAGTTGATGTTTGTGCTACTTAGCATGTGATGTAATACCTTCCTATGTCTATATCAAGATACTAAATCTGGTGAGGCTTCACCATGGGTAGGCTAAACTCTGACTACTTTTATGGGCTTAAAAATCTGGAAGCAAGTATTTCGTACACTGACACCATCAAGTTGCTTCCATTACTCTCTTGCACAAGGCCCAAAGACCCTTGTGGGACAGTAATGTACTGCCAAAACATTGCCTGTTTTAGTTTTACAGAAAATTTTGTTTCTGCTATTTTAACTAAAATAGCACTTCACAGTGACTAAGAAAGACAAGATTACTATCCTAAAAGGATACCATCTCAATTTCTGTTCCTGATAGAGCTAAAACTGGGAGGAAGTTTCTATATTTTTCCCTGTTGCAACCTGCAGAGATTAATATAATGGAGTTTTTACCATACACAGCTTGTCTGCCAACTGTGAGAAAGATTTGGGTGTTACAGCCAGCATTTGAAGACAATATTGCGTCCAAGGGAGACTCTGCAGTTTATGTAAAATGCTGTGTGATCTGGTGGCTGCTAGTATCGGGCATCAAACTGCATGCCTCTACCTCTGCCAAAATAAATTTCTAAGGGAGAAAACATGGGGCTTTCCATTCTCTATGTTTCTTCTCTGTCCTTTCCTGTGTAACCACCACCTGGTAAGGATTTCCACAGGTTGCAAACGGTGACCAGCTCTAAAACAACTTCTGCTTTGAAGAGAGTTTAACTAAGTGTTAGTGCCTTAAGGATAAGCTCACTATTATGATGCTGTTTTAGGCACTTGAGATGTACTGTAGAGAGATTCTCTGCAGCATCATTCAAATAACATGAAAGACCAGATTTAAAAAAAAAAAATTGTTAGAAGACATGAATAGAATAGAATAGAATAGAATAGAATAGAATAGAATAGAATAGAATAGAATAGAATAGAGATATTGTGAACCTCTCATACGTCTTGTCTTGTTTTGCCAATATATAGTCTGCTTTGAGAACCTGTTGACGCAAGATGCTGTTCTCTCTCGATTTCCAACTTCTGTATTGCATTTAATTTTCTTGCTGCTGCTTTTCCTTGTGAATGCTGTACTCTGTCACTGGTATAGAAGCGAATATTGCAGGAATATCACTGATTAGAGGGAAATGTTGCAAACTGTAGCAAGGTGAGTGGTACAGCTGATACACTTGAGAGAAGGGATGCCATCCATGGGGACCTTGACAGGGTTGAGGAGTGGGCCCATGTGCACCTCATGAAAGCCAACAAGGCCAAATGCAAGGTCCTGCACCTGGGCTGGGGCAATCCCCAGTATCAATACAAACTGGACAATCAATGAATTGAGAGTAGCCTCACAGGGAAGGACTTGGGGATACTGGTGGATGACAAATTGGATATTAGCTGGCAACATACACTTGCATCCCAGAAAGCCAACCATATTCTTGGTTGCATCAAAAGGAAGGTGGGCAGCAGGTCAAGGAAGTAGTTCTCCCCTTACACTTCTTGTTTATGAGACTCTACCTCAAGTACTGCATCCACCTCTGGGGTCCCCAGTACAAGAAAGACACGGACATGTTGTAACAGGTCATGAGAAGGGCCATGTAAATGGTCAGAGGGATGGAAAACTTTCCTATGAAGAAAGGCAGAGAGAGTTGAGGTTGTTCAGTCTGGAGAAAAGAAGGCTCCAAGGAGACCTTATTGCAGCCTTTCAATATATAAAGCAGACTTAGGAGAAAGATAGAGAAAGACCTTTCACCAGGGCCTGTAGTGGCAGGGGACAAGGGTTTTAAACTGAAAGAAGGTACATTTAGATTGGACATAAGGATTGAATTTTTATCATGAGAGTGGTGAGACACTGGAACAGGTTTACTAGAGAAGTTGGGGAAGAGCCATCACTGGAAGTGTTTCAAGTCAGGTTGGACAGGGCTTTGGACTAGATGATCTTTGAAGCTCTCTTCCAACTGAAACCATTTTATGATTCTGTAATTCTATGATCATTTATGTAAGACAACAGCATGGCTGTCCATAGAATATTTTCATTTTGTTATGTATGTACGTAGAGATCCCTTTGCTACTAATAACATGTCAGCTATTTGATACATTCAAATTCCTTACTTCCTTCCCCTTGGACTGTGTCACAGTATATTTGATTTTTTCAGTATAATATATTTTACATTTTAATGATGTTTCTAAATCTGTGTTTACTGAAGATTATGTAATGCTATAAATTGAACAAACAGAAAGTAGAATGTGAATAAATGTAGCCTAGCATTTATAGGTGCCTTAAAATAAAGCCAACAAGAATAATAAACTGCAAAAAAGAAAATAAATGCATGTGTCTGTTATCTTTTATAATTAAAGGTATGCAATGCTGGATACCAATGACAGAATTCTTGATGTAATAACTTTAGTACGACTGATTGTTCCCAATGAACAGCTTATTTAAAAAAATACTAAGAAGTTTTTCAGTTGGCAGGCAAATTTTCTGAAGTGGCCAAACCAAAAGCCAAGTTCTGTAATTTCAGCTGAGGCCAATAGGTATCTCGTACCTGGGAGAATCAAGATCATTGCAAGTCTTTCCTGCTCACCTTCTAACTCTTGCCAAAACCATTGAGGATGAAGGGAAGTCCATATGAGTGCAGCACAGTACTATTGCCCCCTCAATGCTAGTGACAACTTCAGAAAATATTTTTAATCTCTTATTCATCATCACATTAAGGAGTTTTTTCTTGCCAAACTGAGTATGCCTTTTATTTTTACTTTCTCCTTTTTTCCTCCCTCTTTTTTTTTTTTTTTTAATGTGCTGATTTTAATTATCTTTCTCTCACAGGCTGCTTAAAAAACCTCAAAGTGCTCAATGTGAGTTTCAATAATTTGAAGTCAGTCCCTCCAGAATTGGGTGATTGTGAGAATCTGGAAAAACTGGATTTGTCTGGAAATATGGGAATAACAGAGCTCCCATTTGAAGTAAGATAACAAACTATGTTTCTTCCACCTATTTTATTTGGCTTACAAGGTATTTTATCACAACCTTAAAATCTTTTCTTAACAAATTAAATCACAGTTTTTAGCAATAATATACTAATATCATTGAAAATGCCTTAGCAGAAGGTAAATGGGACCAAGCTGCTTTGTTTTGGTTTTCAACTGACTGAATTTTGCTTGTATTTATTCTGATACATGAAGGAGAACATCATCTCAAAGAGCATTTGGCTGGTGGTGATAAGGAGAAGGCTGCAAATAGCTATTTTTTGTAGAAGTGAAGTGCATCTTGACAGTCAAATTCACATACTAACCTTCACTTGTTCTGAGTGCCTGTTTTCCTTTAAAAAAAGTATGGAGAGTTCTATAAACAACATTGCATGTTGCTATGTGCACAGATATCTTTCTGAAAGGGATATTACATGTGGGGCATGGTATGAATATATAATAAAGACTGAGAAAAGGACTCCCAGGCATGCACCAACATTGTTTCTTTTATTGGATGCATAACTGCTTTCTGCCACACCTGTTCTGAGACATGTTCATGAAGAAATGAAACTGTTGTCTGGTACCTGACCACAGTTTCAGATGTCACCTGTATTTCTCAGGTTCTTAATATTCTGATTCCTGGAAGATGAATTGGGGGCAGCTTTAGGGAGAAGTGCCAGGGTCTTCTTTACAGATTCCTACTTTTTCTCTAGACATCTGTTACTGGTGATTTACAAGCAATGTTGGAGTGGATTGAACTTACGTGAGACCTGGTTTGGCCATGCTTATATTCTGTTCTGAGGAAATACAAACTGTAATTAAGTTTCACTTCTGAATTTACCCTATAAGGTAGTCTACCTGAAAAGAATTGTTAAACAGTGATATGAAGGAAACAGAAACAAAGGTGAACATCAGCTTCATATCATAAGTGGACACTGAATATAAATGCTAGCAATAGGACAAACAGTGCAGTTCTCCTTTGTCCTTCCTCTCCTCTTCCTTCTGGTAACAGGGGACAAACCAAATAAAATTTAGCTGGTAAAAAAGAACTGTAATGGAATCAGAAAAGCATATCTTGATCAGGCGAAGGAATTAAATATAAGCATCTAGGAAAAGTGAGACTATCCAAATCAGTGGACTAGAATGGTGAATTTAGCCCAAATCATCTGTGTGTGAAAATCAATGAGTATTTTCCCATAGAGTAGGCCACTGGGCAATGGTTCACTCACAACCCGTGGAAAAAATTTGGAGCTGTGCAGATGACTTTATATAATATCAAAAACTGGAAGCAACATCGTATGAGCATGGTCTGAAAGGTCAAGAAGAAAAATATTGGCAGTGTCTATTGTGTTTCCTTGTTTGTTTGGAGGCCAGTATTTTAAGCTATACTTGCAGCGACCTGAGAGGTAGGCTAGACAACCTCTTCTGATTTAGTTTATAAGATTAGTTTCCCAGAATCAACATTTCAAGGGCAGCTTTGGAAGCTGAATATACAATTCGTATAGGAACACACAATTAAAGGAACACTTTAGTCAAACAATTAAAAATGCTGCAAAAATGAGCAAGTACATGCCAGCTCTGTTTTAGTAGGTGAATTGGTTCCTTTTACAACATTAAGAAAAAAGAAGAAAACTAGGCAACTGATACAAAAAATAAGGTAGAGAGTTGCTAAAAATTTTTCCTGTTTATCATCTTTTAGGAAGTTTGAATTTTTACTTTAAAATCCTTAAAAGTTTCTTCTGGGAAAGTTAAAGAAATGCGTGAGAGCAGCATCAGTATTCTCCAGTGTAAAACTTACTCAAAAGAAATAAAGGCAAACTTCAGCCCAGCAGAAATTATCAAAGTCTAATTTTACCTGGTTTTGTACATAGAATAATGGCCAGAGAGACACTGATAACATATATGAAAATGGATTCAAAGAGATTGATAACATGTCTGTAGTTCAGCCAAGAATTTTTTGACAGGTCCATAAAGGTTTATGAGATCATCAGAACTCTGAGACTGAATTACGTTTTCAGTAATCAGTCTCCCTGTTCCCTTTCTATCCATTTTCTTTATGACAGGTGCAAAAAGTAGTGAAGTCTTGAAGCTTTAGTTTATTTGGTTATTTAGTTGTTTACTTTCTTAGGAAAAGAGTTCAGGCTTTTTTTTTTTTTTTTNGGTCGTATAATGCATGACTGTAGTTGCTACCCAGAAGTGGTAGAGGGTGGCCATAGATTATTACACAAAACCCTACACTGTCACCAAAT
This sequence comes from Pampusana beccarii, assembly GCA_013399365.1. Taxonomy (NCBI): domain Eukaryota; kingdom Metazoa; phylum Chordata; class Aves; order Columbiformes; family Columbidae; genus Pampusana; species Pampusana beccarii. The sequence goes on from VWYH01000140.1 coordinate 557,582, forward strand.
ATCTGTTTTGAATTGAAGTTCCTAATTTGTGAAGAGAGCTACCATATAAGTGTACAAATTTTTTGCTGGCATATCTGTTGTTTCTTTGCCTGAATTTGTCAGTCAGACACATAAGAAATTCGTAGACTGTTGTGATGTCTGTTAAGTCTGTTAACTTGTTTTGTAAACAGGGAAACTTCAAGAAAGACAAGATGCTAAGCATCTTGTACTACTTTTCAGGTAAACTGCAGTTGTTAAGGAGGTTTCTAGCATGTATGCTGACTATACTTCTTGCCTTTTTAATCTACCAATTTCATTTTTTAATGCAGCTATTTTAAACTGAGGTATACTATGACTGAGATGATCTAGCACAACTGAAATCTTGTGAACCTTAATTCTCTGCTAGTAGATTCAATGTCTGTTAGTGACGCATCCACGTTTTTTCAGTGTGTGAATAAAATAACCACCCCAAACCATTGCATTCTGCTTGGCCTAACACAACTTGTTTTATGGAGTGTCTGTATCAGCCTACGAGGAACATGTGTGTCAGTACCTGGAATTTTGTCAGTATTTCTATTTGCCTGTTCTTTGGAACCGTGTCCTGACTGACATGGCTCGTGCCATAGCATCAGGAGGCAAGAACATTGCTCACTTGTTGGTTCATTTCCTGTAGAAAGCTCTTTCCACATTTTCAAAGGCCACTTTGAGCACTCTGTAAGTTATCTCACTGAATCTTAAAATGAGGTAATCTGAGGCTCCATTAAAAAAACTGAGGGTGTGTGTTCTCGTCCTTTACTTTCTGAAGGCTTAGAATTTCATACCATTCTGTACCATGCCTAAAGAGGAACAAGCTGGTTCAATGTCTACATTTCAGGGTTTTTTTTCCTCTCTCTTCTACTGTTGGATTTTGAACACTTTTAGATTTTAAAATGTTCCATTTAATTTCAATATTAGGTTAGCATTAATTGCCAAGTAAGTTCTTTGGCAGAAAGTGCTTATGGATCTGCAGTTGAATTCAAACCTATCACTTTTGTAAGATAAGAATACATTTCTCTGGACATGAGTGAAAGTATAAATTGAAATCAAATGTAAATGTTAGAAAAAGCAACCTACATGGCATTACATTTATGCAGCCAGTTTGTAACAGATAACTTCTGGACCTCAGTAACCAGGCACAAGAGGGGAAGGTGCACTATGAAGTTTAGGGCACAATCTTCCCTGAGATGACACATAGCTGGTAAGACTCCTCTGTGAAGGTCAATTTGTTCATCTAGCTAAGACGCTTAGGAGAGGCATGCCCTGTATGTTATCAAGTCTCTCTGCTAGTACAGTGGGATTATACTGGTATCATACTCTGTAGCTGCAGAGAGAAGTGGATCGATGGACGGATCTGTTTTTAAATTTCTTATACCTTCTGTGTGCGAATTTAAGAATTACTATGATGCTAGTATTTGTATTTTAACTGTTTGATGGAGTTCCTATTTCTATTTTCATACATGTTATATAACCAAATTTTTTTTTAGGAATAAAAATGTTGTTATATGCAACATGTTTTTTGATATAGGTTTGCAGAAAAACTACTCTGACCTCATTTTGAAGCGGGCTTCCTTCAGTAGTTTACTTAATCACTCAATTAAAGCTTCCTGTGTCTGGCAGAATATCAGTTTTGTGCTGATATTTCAAAGAAACAGCGTGGCTGTGTTGAAGGCCCAATTCTTCTTCCATACTATAAAATTCTGCTAATAATGCTACGTCAGCCAAGAGCATCCATAGATGTGACCTGAGGGAACTTTAATGAAAAAAGAGGGAAGATGAAGATAATTTTCTTCGTCTGTACCATCTGGTGTGGCATATACTGTCAGTCACAAGAAAGGCAAGTCACTCCGCGCTAATAGAAGCAAGACACAAATGCTTACAGATAGATGTCCTGACATGGAAAATAAATTTAAAATTTATTCTGCTTTCTACAGTGTTCAATACCACATCTGAGCAGTCCCAGCAAGTGATACGAAATGTTTTCTGTATCATTTGTGAGGTCTGGCTAGTGCAAAGTGAAGGAATGGAATAGAGACTCTTACAGCATATGAATACTTTGTCAAAGAAAGAGCATATGTATGTATACCTGCATTTCCATGTCAATCTTGTATAAACCGATCTTTGAAGTTCAGAGGAATGGCAAGGTTACGCTTTCTGGCTGTTTTAGCACACTGCGTTTTCAACAGATCAAATAAAATCTTGTTTTGTATTTCTGGTGCATAGAAGATTTTGGCTTAGTCCTAATATACGAAGGTACAGACTTGGGGAACTTTCAAAATTATAGAATCATAGAATAGTTCAGATTGGAAAGTGCCTTCAAAGGTCATCTAGTCCAACCCCCTGAAACGAGCAGGGACATCTTCAATAAAGTTGCTCAGTCCCATCCAACTTGGCCCTGAATGTTTCCAGGGATGGGGCATCTACTACCTCTCTGGGTAACCCCTTACAGCGTTTCACCACCATCAGTGTGAAAACTTTCTTCCTTATCTAGTCAGAATCTGCCCTCTTTCAGTTTAAAACCATTGTTCCTTGTCCTGTGACTTTATCATAAGTCTGCTTTATGTATTGAAAAGCTGCAATAAGGTCTCCCCGGAGCCTTCTCTTCTCCAGGCTGAACAATCCCAACTCTCTCAACCTTTCTTCATAGGAGAGGTGTTCCATTCCCCTGATAATTTTTGTGGCCCTCCTCTGGATCTTCTCTAACATGTCTTTCATGTACTGAGGTTGCCACAGCTGGATACAGTACTCCAGGTGGGTTCCTAAAAGACCAGAGTAGAGGGACAGAACCATCTCCCTTGACTTGCTGCTCGCACTTCCTCTGATGCACCGCAAGACACAACTGGCCTTCTCAGCTGCAAGCACACATTGCCAGCTCATGTCCAGATTTTCTTCCACCAATACTGCCAGTCCTTCTCTGCAGGGCTGCTCTCAATCCCTTCATTCCCCAGCCTGTACTGATACGGTGGGTTGCCCTGACCCCTGCGCAGCACTTTGCACTTGGCCTTGTTGAACCTCATGAGGTTCACATGGGCCCACTTCTTGAGCTTGTCCAGGTCCCTCTGGATGGCATCCTGCCCCTCAGGACTGTCAGCTGCACCACTCAGCTTGGTGTCACCTGCAGATTTGATGAGTATGCACTCCATCCTGCTGTCTGTATTTCATTGATGAATATATTAAACAGAATAAGTCCCTCATATGATCCCCTGAGGGACACCACATCAGTGATTTCCATACAGACATTATGCCGTTGACCAGTGCTCTGGATGTCATTATGCAGCCAATTCCTTATCTAATGAACAGTCCATCCATCAAATTCACGTCTCTAATTTAGAGAGAAGAATGTTGCAGGGGACCGTGTCAAATGCCTTATAGAAATCTGGATAGACGACATCTGAAGCCCTTCCTTTGTCCACTGATGTAGTTACTCCATCATAGATCAGGCAGGACTTTCCCTTGGTGAAACTGTATTGGCTGTCTCAAATCACCTCCCTGTCCTCCATATGCCTTAGCATAGCTTTAAGGAGGATCCATTCCATGGTCTTCCCAGGAACAGAGGTGAGGCCGACAGGCTGGTAGTTCCCAGGATACTAATTTTTGCCCTTTTTAAAAATGGGCCCAGTCACCAGAGACTTCACTTGAGTGCCATGACTTTTCAAATATCTTGGAGTGTGGCTTGGCAACTGGACTCTTGGATGCATCTCATTAGGTCCCATGTACTTATGTATGTTCAGGTTCCTCAGGTCGTCATGAGCATGATCTTCTTTACAGTGAAAGGGACTTTGCTCCCCCAGACCCTGCCTTGAGCTCCATACACTCAAGAAGTGTGGGAAGAGAGGTTGCCAGTGAAGATCGAGGCAAAAAAGTTGTTGAGTTCCTCAGGCTTCTGCTTGTCCGTTGTTACCCGTTTGCCAGTCACACATATCCTTGGGGGCATACACCTCCTTTGACTTTCTTTTCCTGGCTGACATACCTATAAAAGCCTTATTAGTCTTTGTATTCCTTGCCAAGTTCAGCTCCAGTTGTACCTGGGCCTTCCTGATTCCATCTCTGCACAACCAGGCAGTGTCTCTATGCTCTTCCCAGGATATCTCTCTCTGTCTCCACTGCCTGTGCATTTCACTCTTGTCCATTAGTTTGACCTGCAGGTCCCAACTCATCTATGTTGGTCTCTTGCTCTCTTTGCCTGATTTCTTACACCTGGGGACTGAGAGCTCCTGTGCCTGATGGAAAGTATCCTTAAAGATATGGCAGCTATATTCTGCTTGCTTGTTCCTGAGGGCAATTTTCCAGGAGGTCTTACTATCTCCTTCAAGAGCTGGAAGCTGGCTTTCCCAAAATTCAGGGTCCTGACTTTACTCTTTGCCTGACCCATAACCTTCAGGATTGTGAACTCCACCAATGCATGATCACTGGAGCTCCAATCTTGACATCACCAGTTAGCTCACTTGTGCTGGTGACCAGCAGGTCCAATAATGCATCCCCTTTGGTAAGGCTGTCTAGAATTATAGGAGTTAGAGCTGGTGTCATTTCTCTTCTTTGTTTACCTGAAAAATAGAACTATGAGTAGTTGTCTCTTGTACCTTTCAACAATGTTAACATAATCATAGAATCATTTTGGTTGGAATAGACCCTCAAGATCATTGAGTCCAACCCTTAACCTAACTTTCATACTAAACCATGTCCTTAAGAACCTCATCTATGCATCTTTAAAACACCCCCAAGAGTGGTGAATCAACCACTTCCCTGGGCAGCCTGTTCCAATGCCTGAGACAAGCCTTTCAACAAAGACATTTTTCATAACATCCAATCTAAACCTCCCCTGATACATCTTGAGGCCATCTCCTCTCGTCCTATCACTTGCTTGCCCTCCATGCTGCAACCTCATGTCAGGTAGTTGTAGAGAGTGATAAGGTCTCCCCTCAGCCTCCTTTCTCCAGGCTAAACAGCCCCAGCTCCCTCAGCTGCTCCTCATTAGACTTGTGTTCCAGACCCTTCACCCGCTTCATTGCCCTTCTCTGAACTTGCTCCAGCAGCTTTCTTGTAGTGCGGGGCCCAAAACTGAACACAGAATTCAAGGTGGGGCCTCATCAGTGCCAAGTACAGGGACACGATCACTTTCCTAGTCCTGCTGGCCACACTGTTCCTGATACAAGCCAGGATGCTGTTGGCCTTTTTGGCCACCTGGGCACAATGCTGGCTCATATTCAGCCAGCTGTCAATCAATACCCCCAGGTCCCTTTCTGCCAGGCAGCTTTCCAGCCACTCTTCCCCAAGCCTGTAGCGCTGCCTGGGGTTGTTGTGACCCAAATGCAGGACCCAGAACTTGGCCTTGTTGAACCTCATACAATTGGCCTCAGCCCAATGATCCAGCCAGTCCAGATCCCTCTGTATGGCCTTCCTACCTCCAGCAGATCAACACTCCCACCCAAGTTGGTGTCATCTGCAGACTCACTGAGGGTGCACTCAGTGCCCTCATCCAGATCATTGGTAAAGTTATTAAACAGAACTGGCCCCAATACTGAGCCCTGGAGAACACCACTTGTGATGCACTGCGAAGAGGATTTGACTCCATTCACATGGCCCTAAAAAAAAAGCCCTGCTGTGATTAGAGTTTTACTAGGCACTAACATTAGTTTCCTAAGGTTTTCAAACATAACAGTGTCCAGAACAGACATAGATAAGTTATACATTAATACAATTTCAAAAGATATTTTAAATCTGAGGTTTAACAGCTAGAAAGTTTTTAATATCTTTTGGTCTGGTTCTGTTTCACTGACCAGTCCTGTTCAGCAAAGGAAAATATTCAGCAGGAAGAGCAGAGACAAAGCTCTATGCAAGTGTGATGAGAATTCATATTAATCCCCCCTGAGAATTCCCATGTAACTTGTCTTTGTGATCTGTGACTCACACCTCCCAAAGCCATACCCTGGTTATGCAGGCAGGACACCTGCAGTCTCAATTGAACTGTTAAATGACTGGTTACTCAACTGGCATGTTTTTCTTCAAAGCTGCAGGTTTCCTAATCTGCTTCTTTCCAATGTAATTGTTTTGATTTTTTGTTTGTTTGTTTTTTGTTTTGTTTTGTTTGTTTTTAATATGTGTAGCAATTTTGAAATGATGCAATCAGAGGGATGTACAGGACGTTAATTTTCCAGGGATTTCACTATCATCAGGCATCAGAAGCCTTAGCTTAGCTCTTTCTTCTCTCATTAAGCACTATCATAAAGGACCTGTAAAATCTTCACATTTGTAGAATTTTCGGAAAGTTACAAAGGACTTACATATGTGACTTGTTAAAAACTGAATTTCATTTGTGTGAGTTTTTCAAGTCCACAAAGCAGAGAGGAATGGTGTAATAAGCCTGGCACTGTGAAGCCAACAGCATTAAGCCAACCTCTGGCAAAATTCTTCATTTCAATCACTGGCAAAAGTCCAGTTGACTTGAGTCAGACCAGCGTTTCTATGCATACATTTCTTAGCCTCAGAAATATTCTTCCAATTGCTTGGCTTGGTGCATTTCTGTTAGACAGGAGTTCGTCTTGCCCTTCTTTGCTCAGTGCTTGTATTCTCTTTCAGTTTGCTTAATGCTCATGGTGAGCTGTTTTTTGACACAGCAGACCAAAGTGCTGTCAATCCATGCAAAGCAACAGCTGCTTTATAGAACTGGCATAAGTTGTAACATCAAACGTTAGCAGGAGGGGTGTGAAACCCAAAAGAGCAGGTGCAAAGGTGTTAGGTGTCAGAGGAGATTCACAGAGGCCTGACTGCTGCAGGAACTCACATGAATGTTTTAATAGACAAGGGGCTAAAGAAGGGCATGGGTCTATGTTAGGAAACAGGATTATGCAGTTAGGCACAGGAAAGTGTGTCAGTTGATCCTGCTCTTGACACTGTGCTTCCAAAGTCTGCTAATTAATATAGCATCACTTCAAAAACTCTCCACTATCAGAGTAAGTCAGCAGCTAATAATAACAGCCCACTTCATTGGCAAACCAGCCTATGCCCACCTCTGGGCTTTGGGGCCAGTGACCTTTCCTTTCCTTTTCACATGAGTTCAATAAAAGTAACATCACCTTTCACAGTCAGATTTTTTTTTTTTTTTTTGTAGCAGGGAATGACAGAGAAGCGGTTTCACAGCAAAGACTTAACAATGAGCAAAGGGGCATAATGTGAACACTATAACACAGCTATGTTGTCACAAAAAGCATGAATCTAATTGTAAAATAATTCAGTGGTAGGAAAAAGTATTTGGTTCTGTTCCAGCTCTGCTTTCTCTGAAAACAGTTCAAAATCTCGAAGTCTAATGGCAAAATAAGCTTCAAAATCCTGATTATATGTCTCCCATTCATCAGCGAGATAATCTGGAGCAGATTTTCTGTAACTACTGAACAGAAGCAGAGAGGAGAACAAATACATGGCACTATCATATTTGCATATTTAAAACGTCTCTGGTGCCCACACACATGGATCAATGAGGGTCAGAAGGAGTTGTAGGTGAAGGGAAAGAAAAGCAAGTTATTTGTTATTCGTAGAATTATAGAACCATTTTGGTTGGAACAGACCCTCAGGATCATCGAGTCCAACCATAGCCTAACCTAACTCTAGCACTGAACCATGTCCCTAACAACCTCATCTAAACACCTTTTAAACACCTTCAGGGATGGTGACTCCACCACTTCCCTGGACAGCCTGTTCCAACGCTTGACAACCCTTTCTGTGAAGAATTTTTCCCTAATATCCAATCTAGACCTCCCCTGGTGCAACTCGAGGCCATTTCCTCTTGTCCTGTCACTTGCTACTTGGGAGAAGAGACCAACACCCTCTGTGCTACAATCTCCTTTCAGGTAGTTGTAGACAGTGACAAGGTCTCCCTTCAACCTCCTTTCCTCCAGGCTAAACAGCACCAGCTCCCTCAACTGCTCCTCAACAGACTTGTGCTCCAGGCCCCTCATGAGCTTCATCATCCTCCTCTGCACTCTCTCTAGTACCTCAATGTCCTTCTTATGATGAGGGGCCCAAAACTGAACACAGGATTCAAGGTGGGGCCTCACCAGTGCTGAGTATAGTGGCATGATCACTTCTCTAGTCCTGCTGGCCACACTATTCCTGATACCAGCCAGGATGCTGTTGGCCTTTTTGGCCACCTGGGCACAATGCTGGCTCATATTGAGACAGGTGTCAATCAACACACCCATATCCCTCTCTTCCATAAAGTGCAGCTAATGACAGGTATTATTTATTCTGCAAGAATAATAAAATTGGAGAATCTAACTGAAGTTAATTAATGTAATTTATTACTGAAAAAAATCCCATCAGTTGTTAACTAATTATAGGCAGCTACCTCATTGGTCAATGCTTCACAGCTGTAAACAACACTTCGTAACACTGTGATTTTATTCGTCATCATTGATCAGTGGGAAAGGCATAAAGACAAGTGTCATCCCTATCAGTAGAAAGCAGATATTATCCTATTTTTTTGTCTCATATAGAGCTCAGTCAGATAAGATCTCTGCTCCGCTAGTGCTGGGCAAAAGAGTGTAGAATTATACCCAGTGTGAAGTGGAAGTGATGCTGCAGACGCAAGAGAATTCAGTGAAGGATATGGTCCAGTGGTTCCTGCTTTTCTTAGTGAGAACATACTGGCTCACAAACCTGGGTCTCTTGTCATGCTTCTGAACTGCAGTGCAAACCACAATGAGTTTCAGTTAAGAAATTAACATCGGAAAAACTCAGAATGAATACTAAAGAGACATCCCTTCACCTGCCGTTTAGACTATCCATCTAATTCACTGTCATAGCTTCTCATAAAGCTGGTTACTACTGCTTGAGTTTAGAAAAGGTTAGGTAATATTACTAACAATAAAAACACACGTTACAAAGGTTGTGGTAAGGTTAAGGTAACTTCATGCTTTATGGTGTAAATGCAGCTTTGCAAGAATAAGATTTCTCAGATCTTCCTTATATTTTCCTTTGCAAAATTAATTCTGGTAACTTTTCTCTTCCTGCTTGTTTTTAGGTGATGTATGTTTTATTTCCCCATCACCTGGATTACTCTAGCCATATTGGCCAGTTGCTTTCTGGACTAATCTAAGATTATATTGTTAGTTCCAGTCTGCCAAATTCCTTGACCCCAAACTTAAGACTACACACATCAGTTTGCATGGGCAGTGTGGATACTGGGTACATGTGGCCAATGCTTGCCTGTATGTAGTCTTCGTGTGAAGAATGTGTATGACTATGTGACAGAATTTCCCCTAGTTGTGTCTGGTTATAGGATACATGATTATTTTGCTATATGACTGGGGAGAGTATGTACCACTAAACTGCTGCTAAGGGCTATGAATCCTAGGCTTCAGTCCTGTCAGGCAGCATATGCTGGTTGCCAAGCTGTCTTGAGGATGTTATTTTGTCTCATCTTGAAATACGGAGCTGGGCAGTTAAAAGCTATGTCAGACCTGTGTGATCATGGTGGCAGAGGGGTTGCAATTAATCAGAAGATATATATGTCAGGATCCCATGTGGGCATCACAATGTCGTGATCTGCTCTTCTTTTTTTTCTGCCTTTGTTACTGGTGGTTTTCTTTTGTTTTGTTTTGGTTGAGGTTTTTGTGTGTTTGTGTTTTTGGGTGTCTATGGTTTTGTTTGTTTGATTTGTTTTTTGTTATTTTGGTTTCTCTTTGAATACACTCCATGCAGGACAGGTAGATGGTTAAGAAGAGGCCAGGCTACCCAAACTTCTTTTAGTATGGTTGAAATATTTTTTATTCTCAGAAGCTGGCTCCAAGTCTTCAGGTTACTAATATAAAATGCTCTTTGAAATACTGGTTAAAGGCAATAAAAAGGTTGACTGGACTTGAAGACCTAACATGGTACTTCAGAACTGTAGAGTACGTTTTTTTTTTTCAAAGGGAAGGAATTAGGAGATTATAAAAAATATAGAGCGTCTTAAATCACCACTAGTTTCACTACCATAGTCAAATAAATTCTTGATATGTGCCTGAGACTTTTCAAAGTAAACACCTGGAGTGATCCTTAATATGTCAAGACTAGAAATCAGGAAACGTGTGTCCTACTTTCTCTGACGTATTTTTTGACCTTGATAAGTGACTTCTTGCCACTATGTTTCTATTTGCTTTCTGCCATTTGCTTGTCATGGCTATTAACGATGCCAAAACTGAACAGCAGAGATCTCTCAATATATGTTTTTATAGCACAGCATCACAGAGCTTTATTTTCAGTTCTACAGGCTTTGGGAATAATGATCCTAGCATTATAATACAGTGCTAAGTTGCAGATGTGCTTTCCAAAGACTTCAACTTCTAGCAGTTTCCACCATTGAAACCTCAATTAGCAAAGCTGAATATAGAATGTTCAGAATTATTCTACTAGAATGTCAGTGATGTGTTTGTACCATATTCTGAGGTTGAAAAAATCTGTTTTTGTTTGAACTGTAACATAGAAATAGAGGTTTTCATTATTTGTGTAAATGTCAGCTTCCTCTGAATTCTGCAAAGTTCTTAAACTGGAAAACATATTGTTGTTGCAAATCCTATAGCCTAATTGTACAGAGGTTTCATTTTATCGGGAAGTGAAATGCTTTTTGGTTATGTTCCTTTTGTATTGTGGAGGAAGTATGCAATGTGAATTTACCGTTTCTTGCTCAATTGTTCTAATTTTTACAGTCTTTCCTAATCTTGATTTAGATCTTTCAGAACTACCGCAAAACAAAAATAAATTTAAAAAAGTTTTTCCATGCAGTTCATGACTGTTGCTCATCTCTGAATCTCATCTACTGTTGTATTTTTCCTTGAGAAAAACTGACAAGAAGTATGCTGTTTTCTATGTAGCCGTACAATTGTTTTATTTAATGGCAAGGAATTTTGGGGTTAATTATTGTATATCACATTATATGTATTTCCAACTATTTGCTTTTTTTTGACCACTACTGCATATTGAACACAATACTTTCACTGAGTTCTAGATAGTTACTTTTTTTATCTCTCCATCTTTTCCCAGGTTTCAGTCAGATTAAGAAATGTGTGTAGTTCGCTGTCCTTGTATTATTTGTTCAGTAGTCATAGCTTCCTTTGTTATATCCATGTTTTTATACGCTCAAATCGTAACATAGGTATTTGTGAAATGTCAGGTTCACAGAAAATATTATCTGGCATTGCACATGATATATACAAATATACAGAAGTTTTTTGTTGTTTACTATTAAAAAATTACTAGGGGAACATATGTCTCTGGCAGTAATGTGTAGCTAAGCAAAGACAAGTTGCTTGGACACAATCTGAAGGCGACTGAGTAGTAAACCACTCCTTTTGAAGTTACTTGTTTTGATATAAGACATAGAAGAAAAAGTGCAAAATGTACCTGATCTTACATTGTTTCAGCACCACGAAACCTGATTCTACACAATTATCTTCTGAGTAACTATGCTGGGACAGGCCAGATGACTGGTTTTATTAGACACCATTTCCTTATTTTTTAAGAGACACAGGACAAAATCCAGCAATCCAAGCAGGGAGCATTATAGACCAAGCCTTTAGTTGTATTTGTGCCTACCTCTCCCTGAGGTACTCTCGAGTTGATGGAAGAGCTCCTGATGTAATTTGGACCTAGAAGCTTGCCTGAAATATAGGAACCTTTTGGCTACACTGGGTCACTGAGTACCTGGCCAGCCACTTCTGTGTAGGTTTTGTTTAGTTTTTGTTTTGTTTTGTTTTTTTTTTTTAAAGTAAAGATGATTTCAGCAAGTGCTTCATTAGTGTATAAGGGAAAAAACAAACACATCCCACCCCAACAAACAAACAAACAAAAACCCAAAACCAACCAATGAAAAACTTTGAACAATTTCCAGTAAAAATCAGATGAGGTTTGTAGTCTTGCTAGGTTCTCATCTGTGGGGCACTACCAAAGATCATGTGCTGGATGGTATTATTGGAGGGCTGCGATGTGTCCAGTGCCTGCTCCAGGTCTCTGTAAATTCACAGAATCAAAGAATAGCAAGTTTGAAGGGACCACACAGGCTCTCCCTTCTCAAGTGTCCACTTGCCCACTCAGTTTGGCGTCATTGGCAAACTTCATTAGAGTATGCTTGGTCCCATCATCCAGATCACTTATGCATATGCTGGACTCTGTTGGACCCAGTATTGATCGCATGACAGGCAGTCAGTTTGGAAAGGAGTCATTTACCAACACCCTCTGGGTGTGGCCTGTCAACCAGTTTCCCACCCACCATGCAGATGCCTTGTCTAGAATGTAACACATCAGTCTCCCTAGGATGAGGCCATGGTAAACCCTACAGAAAGCCTTGGAGAAATCCAGGTAAACAACGTCCACCGCTTGCTCCTTGACAAGCAAACATGTTACTTTGTCATAGTAGATGACCAGGTTTGTCAAGTATGACTTGCCCCTGTTGAATCCATGCTGGCTATTCCCAGTCAGATGCTTAAACTGACTTGTGATTGCCCCGAGGAGGATACGTTCCATAACTTCCCCAGGGGCTGAAGTAAGATTGATGGGCCTGTAATTTCCTGGATCCTCCTTTAAGCCCTTCTTGTAGATGGGAGTGACATTAGCTTTCTTCCAGTCTTCCAGGACATGCCTCGGTCTCCATGACTTCTCAAAGATTATGTAGAGTAGCTCTACAACTGTGTCAGCCAGCTCTCTTAACACTCTTGGGTGGATATTATCAGGGCCCATCGATTTGTAGGGATTGAGCTCCTGTAATATTTCCCTTATCAACTCTTTTTGATATCGCTGACCAATTTCAATTTGAGCTGAGCTATCGCTTTTCTAACTGCATCTCTGCACACTCTAGCAATGCCCTTGTGGTTCTCAACAGTAATTTGTCCATTTTTCTGCCTTTGGTACACTTCTCTTCTGGTTTTGAGCAGACTCAGAAGCTCGCAGTTAAGCCAAGAGGGTCTCTTGCTCCATGTACTTCCGTTACCTTTAAAAGAGGTGAACTGATTTTGTGCTTCCAGGTGAACATTCTTGAAAAACTCTCAGAACTCACGAACTCCTTTATCCTCCATGTAATCTTCCCATGGAATCCCTCCCAACTGAGCTCTGAGTGAGCTGAAGTTTGCTCTTCTAAAATCTAAAACCTCTGTCTTAGTACTAACCTTCAGCGTGCTCAGCAGGATCCCAAACTCCACAATATTGTGACCACTGCAGCCGAGGTCATCACTAACAGAGATATTACAAAGCAGGTTTTCTTGGTTTGCGAGTAGCAAGTCCAGCCCTGCCTCATTCCTGGTTGGAGCATCTAGTATTTATATGAGGAAGCAATAGTCTATGCATTCCTGGAACCTGATGGATGACACGTGAGCTGATGTATTATTCTTCCAGCAAATGTCTGGGTATCAGAATTCGCCTATCAGACGCAGGTTCTATTGACCCAAAGCTCAAATATCACTTCATCAGCCTTACTGTGTTGATTTGGAGCTCGGTAGCAGATGACTACTGTAAGATTCCCCTTGGAGATGACCCTTTGGATCTAGACCCAGAGACGTTCTACAGGGCTTCCACAATTGCTGTAGTTGGCTTCTATACTTTCTAGGTTCTCATTAACATGAAGCACGAGTCCTCCTCCTCTTCTTCACTGCCCGTCCTTACGAAACAGCTTATAACCATCTGTTACAATCCTCTAGTAAAGTGATTTGTCCCACCATATTTCCATTATTCCTATGATATCATAACTTTCTGACTGTGCACGAAGCTCCAGTTCCTCCTGTTTGTTCCCCAGGCTGCGTGCATTGGTATACATACACTTCATGTGGCCGGTCTTCTGGTTTCTTCTTGGAAGGCAGCTAAGGAACATTTGTCACTGCTCTGGTTGGCCTGGCTTATTCCCCCATTGATTGTAATGTCATGAGCACTACCACTTTGATCTTTGCCCCGAGTCCTTCAGTTTAAAGCCCACCTTACCAAGGTGGCCATCCTGCTGCCAAATATTCCCTTGCCTTTTCTAGACAGGTGAATCTCACCCCTTCCTAACAGGCTATAGGCGTTGTGGAGTATCTCATTGCCATAAAAGTTAAAACTCTCTTGATGGCACCAGCCACAAAGCTAGAAGTTGACTTTCATTATATATCTATTTCTGGTTGCAACCCTTCCTCTAACAGGTAAAATGGAAGAAAAGGTAACTCGGGCACCAATACTTTCTACTTTCACCCCAGGGCCTTGTGGTCTTCCTTGATTCTGCCCAGGTTCTGGCTTGTGATGTAATTCATGCCCACATGAAAGAGTAACAATGGATAATAGCCTGTGCACTTGACGAGTTGTGGCACCCTCTTGGCAGTGTAGAATCATAGAATCATTTTGGTTGGAAGAGACCCTCAAGACCATTGAGTCCAACAGTTAGCCTAACACTGGCATTAAACCATATCCCTAAGAACCTCATTTACACATCTTTTAAACACCTCCAGGGATGGTGACTCAACCGCTTCCCTGGGAAGCCTGTTCCAGTGCCTGACAACCCTTTCCATGAAGAAATTTTTTGTAATATCTGATCTAAACCTCCCCTGGCACCATTTGAGGCCATTTCCTCTTGTCCTATCACTTGCTACTTGGGAGATCAACACTGTCCATGCTACAACCTCCTTTCAGGTAGTTGTAGAGAGTGATAAGGTCTCCCTTCAACCTCCTTTCCTCCAGGCCTAACAGCCTCAGTTCCCTCAGCTGCTTCTTGTAACGTTTGTGCTTCAGACACTTCACCATCTTGGACCTCAGCTCACGGAAGGCAGCAAACCTCTCATGACTCTGTGTCAGGCTGGCAGATGGTGCCCTCAGTCTTCCTTAGTAGAGAGTCACTCAGCACTAGCACTCGTCGTTTCTTTTTTGTGGTATCCATTGTGCACTGCTGTGGTCATTCCTTGTTGCAGACCTTCCTCATGGGTGTCTATATCTGTTAAAGCTTCATATCTGTTTGTTTTGTTGAAATGCTAGAAATTGGGGACCAAAGCCAAGTCCTGCTGTTGTGGGTCACCAGGGTTCAAGGTGCCTTGTTCTCTGCAGTGTCTGCCACTGGTATATGGTTCTGAAACCAATTATCCGTCTCAGCCTTGGCCCCTCTAATACTGCACAGCCCATTAGATGTTCTCTGCAACTCGGCCACCTGATGCTGCACGTCACCAGCCTGTGCACATCTTTTCAAGTACTTACCTTTTAGCATAAGAAGGATCTAGACACTAACTATAACCTACCACTTGTAGTGATGTCTGCTTCCTTATATCATCTGGGTGGAAGTATCAGACCTCCCATTGGGCTTTTCCTGTAGAAACACTGGTTTTAACTCCGAGGTGAGTGCCCACAATAATGGCACCATGTGAGGTTCTCTTGAGCTGGTAGGGTGACTATACCCTCCCTGCGCATACTCCCGTGAGACCTGCTGTACAAACTGCTGTGCCATGCCCTGGCTGACGTGCCACGTCCTGTTTGCCCACCCTGGTCCCCAAGCTCCTGGGCTGCTCTTTACAGCTGTGGGGATGGTCACCATCACTCTGGCAACGTCCAGGTCTTGACAGCGTCTCCTGTGAGGGAGCTGCTGGCTCCTGGCAGGTCTCTCCACTACCCTGGCATTTCCATGCCTCAGGAAAACCCTTAGTGCACTAAATTTACTGCTCTGCTGCAGACCAGGTCAGCTTTGGAGCAGCTCCCTTCAGTGACTGACAGTTCCGTGGCATGGGGAATTCCTGTTGTAAAATGAGTCTCGAAAGCCCAGCTTCATTACAGGCTTTCGTAGCAAGCATATGACTAAGCATTCAGTTATATTTTTATTAGCAAACACTTAACAAAACAATCGTAATTTAATACCTTAAATTACTTGGACACACTGAAGTGACTTGGACACACTCAAATGACTTGGACGCAGCCTGGAAGGAATAATGCAAAATAGCAATGAATCACTAAAACCCACAAGTCATAGTGTCATGCTCTTAATTGCATCAAGGTCTTAGAAAGTAGCAAAATGCCTATTTGTGCAAAAAATCCACCCACTGCATGTACAATGTATGTGCCATTCTTCAGCTTTCTTGTCCAGATCAGGAAAAGATCTCTCCCACATCTGAATCTTATACTAAAATTAGCTATATTTCTAATTTTTACATGTTTCTATTAGAGCGAGACATAAAGCATCCTAGAAGCTTTGTTACAGTATAGAAATAAAAGAATCCTTTGGGAAGGGTTGAACTCAGAATTTTTCCTGTTAGGTTTGTCACCACATCAATGAAATTATGTAAAAAGCCCCTGCATCTATCTGTCTATCTATCAGCACTATGAGAAAGAAAGAAGGGGAGAGAAAGTTTACTGTAATCCTAGCAAGCCACAAAGCTGTAAACTGTTGTGTTCAGTCATTGGGAGCGTTCTTAATTGTAGTTTTGTGTACTATCAGGGTCTTGTACAAGTGGTCTGTGGCATTACAAGAAAGATAATTTAGATGATAGACATTTCGCAACGATTTTGTCAACTAGATAAGGTCTAATTCCAGACCAGATATGTCTCCATTTTGACTTTCCAGAATTCAGGGATTTTCTTTATGAAACTCCTGCTTGAAGAACAGATGAATACAATTCCAAGTTTCAGGGTTGTCCTGCTTGGTAGCCAATTAGTGGTATTTGTCAAACTGCTTGTGCCAGCACCACAGCAGGGAAGAATCTTGTGCATTTTAGTGAAGTTACTCCATGCTAAGGCAAACAGATCTACCATTTCTGTTTCTAAAGCAAAAGAAAAGGGAGATATTAATTCCTGGTATCATAGGCTCACAGATTACAAACATTCTGACCTCTGCTGCTGAAGTCAGAATGTCTTTTCCCCCTTGATATTCTGTCTTCTACTTACATGTACAAGCAAGGTCATTTCCAGCTGAGATTCCATGAAAGTCTTGTTTCCAAGTTTATCAGGATGTATCTGTTCAATCTGGCATAAAAGGCTGTTGTCATTGCCCAGTACCAATATAAATGAGGTGAAATTATTTCATCATTAATCATCAAAATGGTGCTATTGTAATAGCTTAGAGTCATAGGACCACATTCTTAGTTTTACTTGAATGTATTTCTCGTATTATTTTTCTTATTATATATTTTACTTCTGTCAATATTATACCATTACCTGGTTCTCTTCTACTAACTCTTCAAATATGGTTGATAATTTTTCTTTCAAGGGAACATTTACTGTTTTATCAATGTAAAACAAAACTATCAACCAGTATGTTATAGCTCTTTCTTTTTTGTGTAATTTTTGTTTATAATATCTTTTTGAGTTGCTACAGAATAAAATTTTCTTCTCTTTTGGGTGTTTTCCCTTTGCAAATAGTGATTTACTTTGGGTTTCAGAACGAGCTCGAATGAACATACTCAGCTTTTAAAATCAGAAGAGTAACTTCATAAGCTACAGTGTATTATCATGGCAAAACAGAATAATTGTATATATTTAAATCATAATTAAGATGGTACCGTTTGAATAGTATCTCTTCAATTGCTGTTGCATCTTGGAGCAGAAATGAAAATAAGTTTTTAGCTTTGTCTCTATTCTGTAGAGAAAGTGAATAATTTTGGTCGTCTCTTGGTGAAGGAACAGAATATATCTTTAAAAGGCTCTTTTGATGTATTCCAACCCAAACTTTCTGGAGAGATTAGTTAGTGTTTGTTGCTGATGATATTGCTGCTCTTCCTCTTCTAATGGTTTTAATTAAAACATATGAAGGGCATGCACCCAAGGTGAGCAACCGGATCCATTTAAGTTGATAAATGTGTGTTAGGCTTTTGGTAGAGCTCATTTTTCTCTTCTAACACACGTCCTTAATTTACAAGTTTAGGAGGTTTGAAGATGAGATGATTTTATGATGGTAAAGCACAACAATATAAGCAGACCGTGTGTACCTGTGGCAGTAATACTATGAAAATTTAATGTAACTAATGAATATAAATTTATTTTTTGGTACAGAGACTTGTTTTGGCTTCAGCCTAGCATAATTAATTTAACGTATGTGACTCATCAATTGGCTTGGAACAACTCCTATGCTTAAATTTAAACACGATACACATATTTATGGAGATAGTCCTGCTCTTATTGCTACGTGGTTCTTCAGTCACCTGTGAATCATGAATACCTGCTATTTTTGTGAACATTGCGTATGCAGCCAGCTTTCTAATTCTTTGCAGACCTGATCAAAGGTTTGCATGTATAAAAAATGGTCTAATAAAAAGCAAAGTCCCTTTCTATGAACTTTTTACGCTTAGATCATCACAGCTGTAATTCCTCTCTTAGACTTTAAACACTAGGTGTTTGAATGATGGTAATGCTCAGAAGATGAAAGGGAATAATGTTAAACTTCCAAGTAAATAGTTTAGCATCAGAATAACAGCGTCTGTTTGTGCATTAACTCTGCAAAAGATACAGGATTTTAGCACTGCAAAATCAGAATAGTGCCATTTGGGTGAAGACTTACTTCTATTGATACACACATTTCTTGGATTTAGTTTATAATTTTACCACCAAATGAAATGCTGTTTGAAGTAATGCATTTTTATGCTTTGGAGGGTTTTGTCATAAAATACCTGAAAAGTACCCTGTTACTAAGGGATGGGATTGACTGTTAAATGCCTTTGCCTCCGCAAGTTTAAGCATCCAGTTTGGAAGTCTGATGGTGGACTGGACTATAAATATACACATATGTCTTCATGACAAATATCTTCTGCCTCTAAGGATGTTTGTATCATGTTTCTTTAATTGGTGCTTTTCTCCAGGAATGTCAATGAGATTATAGAAGAGGTTATGCTTACAGCTGTGCGAAAAAAAAGCTCAGGATTTTGTTCAAATGCAGGAGATCCAAGTGGGCAACTGTGCAGTTCACACCTAGGGTGCTCCTTTGTCATACATCCCATACTGCTTTCAGCGAGCCAACAAGATGCTGAGTGCCAATCTATGCATTTTGGGTGACAACATATGCAACAACCTGATCCTACTGAAGTGGTATAAATTTTCTTTGAATTCATTGAGTCTGAAATTTCTGGGCAAAGGCACATTAGTAATGCATTGATAGACATTTCCAGGTTAATCCTTTGTATGTCTTGTCATACACCGAGTTTGATGGGGTGCTGTTTCTGTCACGGAATATTTACATGTAACTGAAGAATACAATATTTTTGCGGTAAGGCTTGACATGAATCTACACCTTTTCATTTGTTGGTGCTGAGTAGTGGGCAAATCATGATATGCTTGTATGCAACCTCATCAGTAAATCCCTTTCATGGCAAAAAAGCAGAACAGAAATAAAACCACACCCATTAATCAAATAACTTGTTCAGCCCAGGGCATGGTGTCCTGTACTTTCAACTGAAGGTTTAACTGTCACAGGGAAAGAGAAGAGGTGGAGTTCTGCAATGTTATCTGGATTATTTCTATGATGAAAATTATTAAGGTAAACAAAATGGGGCAGTTTGTAAAATAAAAACTACAACAGTGATTAAATGAAAGAACCACAATAAGTGGTTCCAGGTATCCAGACTATCAAATATAGCTATTTTTAAAAATGGAACTAGCATAAAGCCTATATACCAATTGAGTCAAAGCCACACAACAGAGGAAAATTGCAAAAATCAACATCAAGCTAAAATAAATGTATAATGTAAAAATGGTAAGGGAGTCATGCTTGTTTGAAAATGAAATGTTATAAAATGTGCAAAAATCCATCAGTCCTTCAAGAAGAAATAAAATACACACAACTTTCTTTAGAAAATATACATAGCTGCCATAATTTCCAATGCATTGTATATTATGAGTGTTTTTTGGTAACTTATCAGAGACAGATTAAATAAAAAGTCCATTAGGTTTCAACATAATATAGAAAATGGATAGGTTTTATTAAATATTATCCTAAAAGAACAAGTACCAAGGACTTGCAGGTTGCACAATATAATTATGGCTCCGTATATTCTGTGGCATGCTGAACCAAAATTTATATGGCCTTATATTCTGTTGGTACACTTTTATGGGAATACAACCTCCTGAAAAATGTAGGTTTTAATCTAATCAAGTATTAAAACATTCTGTTTTCAATACGATACGAAAAATGGCAGAAACACTTACCTTTATTACAAAAATAGCTATATTAATGTTAGTTTGAATATTTAACACAATAAAACACTTAGGAAAACATCCAAAACTAGTTATTGTGGTTGAAGAAATACCATTTTACCACCTAGTGTTAATGTTACCAAGTTATTTCAGCATGACAGGTGACTGCTTGTGAAAGTGAAGTATTTAGGAACCTGAGTGAACAGTGATGTCAATTTGTTTTAAAATAATCTGCTGCTTGGTGTTTGTAGACTATGGATTCTCTTCTTTGCGTATGGTTTGAGAACATTTTGGGTGGCATTTAAGCCTGTGGGACATTCTGTGCTTGCTGAATTCCTTGTGGGCAGAGTTTGTTGAAAGTAGTATATCAGCAGTTTTAGTAAACTGTTCCAATTGCAGAGAAGCTTGAATAGCGTGCTTGGGATCTGGAATTTTGACAGTAATTAGAAATCACAAAGTAAATGCAGTGTAAAGATGGTGCCAAGTATTTCCTCTACTCTCTTATTGCAAAGATCTAGAGGAGTCACACTGCTTTCCTCGTGCGAAGGAAGGTTCTGTGTTGTTGGAAAAAAGATTCAGTATCTGGAGAATTTACAGTATAGGAGTGAGTATTCATTGCTAGTAGTGAGTCCTCAAAATGACAAAACGGTTTGGAAATATGAAGTGTCAGAATAAAATGTGTGCTTACCTGTTCTGAATCAGGATAGAGACATTTCCATGGTAATCCCTCTCTAAGGCTATTTTAATGCAGTGATGGGCAGATTTTGAAATTATATCTTTGACTTGAGAAACTCTGAACCTCTACTATGTTTTTGAAATATAAACTTAATTGTGTAGTCATTTGTAATATGATAACTTCAGTAAATCTCCCTGAAAAGATTTCCCCAAATGTCAAGGTCTGGCAGCAATTATATCTAGAAAACAAAACCAACCAACTAACCAACCTCCACCCCCAAACAAAAAAAACACTGCCCAGAAATCCCAAACCAAACTGGCTCTGACAGAGCAGCAAGCTGTGGATGTCAAAATGGCAAAGGTAAATTAAGATCAAAGTCTGGCAGTATTGCGCTAAGAAGAATTTTGGCCATAAAACATAAGAAAACAAGACTTGATTCTTAAGTAATAATAATAATAATCATGATAATAATAATAACAACAGTAACAATATCCTTCTCAAGGATCCAGAATGTATTTTATTACTTTATATTTTTTTTGTAATTCATACTATTGCTTGCATTTTGCTTACTTTGGAAGTCCAAAATACATTTGGATTGAGGTTTTTGGTTCCTGATTATTTTCTACATTCTAAGAAACCTTCAGGTAAATGCCAATTAATTTTTTTCCTACTTTCTTTTCTGTATCAGATCCTATAGAGCTAGATCGTGATGGTGACAAATGATTAGAAGCTCAGAGACATAATTTCCATTCTAAAGTACTATTTTGGTTAACATTTGTACTCCTTTGACATTCACTTTAGCTAGCTGCATGGTTTTATGAACCCTGGTAGTGTGAATAATTGATTCAGTACACAGAGAGCTTTATTTAACACATTTATTTCTTTAACAGGTGTATTTCACATTTGCAGTTAACCTTCATTGCACTAAAGGTTTATTAGTTAAAAATGTAATTCCTTTGAAAAATATTCAAATAAAATGCTCTAGTGCACTTAATATATATTTAGTTCGCAGTATGGAAGATGTATTTTTAAAGATCTTTGAAAAATATTGGACCAAATTTCCTGTTAGCTTAAACTGGAAGTTTCCTTTTCTAAGTGTCTGCTAACAATACACTGTCAGTGCATAACAGAGTTATAGCAAAGGAAATCTATGTATTTGTGATGTGAGTTATAAAATCTCTGATTTGAGATGGGTAAGCTGGCATCTATTAATTATCAAAGCTATGTTTTTTCATGGCAGACCTTAGTTCATATATAACCTAGGAAGGAAGCAAGTAATTGTCTGGCTCCAGTCTTTGTGTCATGTGACACTATAGGTTTTTTTAGAATGAAAATTTGATTCAAAACCATGACAGGGTTAGCAAGTTGATAAACACTTTGGGATGTAGTTATTTCTGAAATCTTTTTTTACTATAAAGTGATGACTAAGAGACAGGGCTGGCAAAAAGTTGAGTAAAAAAATAATGCAATTCTTATTTTTCTAAGTGTTTTGAGACAAATAAGAATGTTTGATGAATGAAATGTCTTCTTATATTTGCAAAATGTAATTAAAATAAAGCACCACTTCTTTCTAGCTAAGTAACCTGAAACAAGTCACAGTTGTGGACCTGTCAGCAAACAAGTTCCATTCTATTCCAATTTGTGTACTCCGGATGTCTAATTTGCAGTGGTTGGATATTAGCAGCAACAACCTGAAAGATCTCCCAGAAGACATAGACAGGTAGTTTATGTTTTAATTCATTGACAGACTTGTGAACTATAATGCAAATCTAGAAAGTAACAAGCTTCCAAGTGGCACCATTAATGAAAAATCACATGAAAATGTCACATTTGGAAATACATCTGATAATCTTGCATGTAAGCTTTACCATTACTATTGGTCAACTATGTCAGAGAATGGAAACTACGTTTTCTAGCTCATTGATGGCAGATTGCACAGCCAGTGCCTCTGCTGTTCAGTTGACTAATTACATTATCTGCTGTGTTCATGATAATTTGTCATTATATACAGGCATTATTGTTTGGGAAGTTCACAGGGCATACTTTGCCCTGTTTCCAGCAAAGGCGACTCGACTCACTGTATGGAGTTGGCAAGAGTTTATTTCTGGAGGGTAGATGGGGTGGAGGGAAATATGGACTAGAGCATATTTAAGTTACTGAAAGAACCTGATAAACTTTGGCAGTAAAGCAGAAAAATATTGATAAGAAAAACAAACAAACAAACAAAAAATACAAACCAAACCAAAACTCTGACAGTCCTCCCCTCCTACATATACTCAGTCTCTCAACTTAGGGATACACTAGAAGTAATTAAAAAAAAAAAAATTCTGATCCCTTTAATGGGACTTAGTAGCCTGAGAAAACACTTTTCTTATCCCTGCACCTGTTTATTCACTCTGGATTGCTGTTATAACTTACTTCACAAAACTTCACATAGCCATAAGTAAACCAAAACACATATTAACTAAAGTTTGTTTTTGAAAAAATGGATTATTTATTGATCTGGGAATAGAAATCCCTGAGGCAGAAGAAACTTCAGAGAAAACTCATTCAACCTTAACTTTCTCAAGACCTTTGTTGCTGGGCAAAAAGTCTTTTCTGGGACATTGTGTAATCACAGATCTCTCTGGCAGCAGGGCTGAAGTCTTAATTTGTATTAGTACTTCACCTGCTCTAGCCACAACAGCATAAACCTGCCTTTTTTTTTTTTNTCTGAGCAGAGATATGATTAACTTCAAAGAGCTTCAAAGAGGATATTTTTATTTTATGGGAGAATACTCACTCAGTTTGAGGGTCATTTTTTCCTGTAACTTATATATATTTTTCTACCCCTATTCCTTTCCTACATTTCATCTTCTCCATTTTGTACTGAGTTGCCAGCATCAATACTAAAGCATCATAATGAGACACCACGAAATAAGGTTTTATTTGCTTGACTTTGGGTTTTGAATTTTGAGCTCTCTGAGGATTATATGTATTCTGAAGACTAGAATAGATAAGGATAACCCCACCCCCTGATAAACAGATACTCTTATTCAGATTCACTATTTCAATGCCTGCAGTATTGAAGAACCTCAATGAACTATCATGAATTCTGTGATTAAAAAGATGAGTTGGCAGTAAATTTAAGCCTTTCCCTGAATTCAAAGAAACCATATGGGCCTGGTAAGAGGTAGCCTACAACAGTGTTTTAGGAATGGACCTTTCTGGTCGAATGAGAGAAATTTGTTTCGTCAGTTTGCTATGCTTTTTGTCTTCTATATACTCCAAGGAAAAAATGTTTGGCCACAAATTACTGTTGCATTAGGAAAAGCCAGGGGAAATAAAGCAAAATAAGCCAAATGCCTTCCTCCACAAAACATTGTCATTAAATTGATTTCAGTGGGACAACTTGCAAGAACCATATGACCAAGAGCTGGTCTTTCTCTTGCTCCCCACAGTACTAATTACTAGTGAAAAACAATAGGTGGGAATATACTGCCTAGCACAGCTGTATCTAGTTCATAGAAACTAGCATATGAACAAGGTGCGAGCTGGTGACCCATATTTTTCATTAGTTCTGGGATACACACGGTAAGGCTTTATATCATATCCTGTCAATGTCTTCTGTGCGAAAGCACAGTAATTTTTGTAACCTTTATGTTGGGCATGCTTCTGAGTACTTGTCAGAGGTATGCTATTAATATCTATAATGAACCATGAACCATGACTGGAAGTTTCCATTAAAGTTGATGACAGCTTGTGAAAGTGTAGTATGAGTAATTTTTGAGAAGCCAAAGCTGGTACATGCAATTGTTCTTTTATACAAGATTAAGTCTGCATTGCTGTTTTGCATAGATACTCCTGTCTGAAACAAATATTTTAAGTTATCTTTATCTTTTACATTTTTACAGGTTAGATCAACTGCAGACACTTCTCCTACAGAAAAACAAGTTGACTTATCTTCCACGAGCTCTGGTCAATATGCCGAAGCTCAGTTTGCTAGTTGTCAGTGGTGATGACCTGGTTGAGATACCCACAGCTGTCTGTGAGTCAACCACAGGTTTAAAGTAAGTAAAAGTGTGAGAAAAAGAAATATGTATGAAGATAAGGTAGATGCACACAGGAGAAATACTTTCATAAGCATCAGTTTCTTCCATATCTGATGGTCAAATTCTGACACAATCTATACCCAAGCCCTTATGGAGGCCCTAGAGAGATTGGAAATTGCAGAGGAGCTGCAGCATTCTGGTTTTCATCTGCCAGTTCTCCACCCTGTGCATCTGTATACCTACACCGCTATTCTGTGTAGACTTGGTCATAGCAGGTTGACCTGTGGAGTTGCAAAGCCATGCCCCAGTATGGGACCAGTGGCAGTCAGCTGTTCATAAGCTCTGTGCTGTCAAAAGTATCCTGCTAGAAGTGGGAGACACGGCTAGTTAAAAGACTGAGTGGTGTCACATGAGTTTAGTAGTTTATACATGCTTTGTTGTGGAACAGCAGCTTGTTGCTGCATGCAGGATAAGACTCAAAGGCCATTTATTTTGCAGTTACAATGATCTTGCATTTCTACAGGTGATGTTCGGGTCTTTGATTGCAAAACCATCTGAAACTCTATACTAGGTCTGGCTGCGATGGAGCTAACTTTCTGCTTAGTAGTCCTTATGGTTCTGGGTGTTGTATTTGTAGCTAGAACGGTGTGTTCACCAAGGTCTCTGACTACTGTTAAGCGGTGCTCTCACAGCATCAAGGTTGTCTCTCCAACCCTCTCTCACAAAGATCGGTAGTCTGAGGATAAGCAAAGGTTGGGATGCAGCACAGCTGGGACAGGTGATTTAAACTGACCAAAGGGATATTGCATACCATATGATGTCATACTCAGCAATAAAAGCTAGGAGAAAGGAGAAAGGAGGTGAGTCATTTGTTATCTTCCAAAGCAGCTGTTACACATGCTGAGTCCCTGCTTCCCAGGAAGTTTATGGACATCACCTGTTGATGAGAAGTAGAGAATAATTCACTTTGCTTTGCTTTGCTTCCATGCATGGGTTTTGTTTTCCTTCATAAAGCTGTCTTTATTACAACCTATGAGTTTTTCACCTTATATTCTCCCCCGCCTTCCTCAGGAAGGGGAGTAAGAGAACTGCGTGGTGGGCACCTAGCCATCCAAGGTCAATTGAGCACAGACTTAGTGCAATTAATGAGACTTTAAAAAGCTGTGACTTGCTGGAACGTTTGTCCTTTGAAAAGTAACAATTATTGTGGGTTTTTAAAATTTTCTTCTTACTGTGGTAATGTCATCAGACATTTTCAGAATGTTGTGCACTTAATTTACATACTATGTAAGTTGTTTATTTAACCATCTACTTTTTCACCAACAATGTGCACCTTTAGGAAATTTACAAATACAACATAATACATGTCCAGTCATGCATTGTAAAAGAGAAGTAATATAGCAAACAACCAAAAAGTGGAGATACATATTGTCAGCTAAGTGATACTGGCAAAATTCCAGATTGCTGGGCAATGTTGCTAGAATGGAGTTCACACTTCTCATTAAGAGATGTGAAATTACAGTGTAGTCTGTCAGAAGTTCCACAATAAAGAAATATACCTGTTATTGCAAAAAATTATTTGTGTAGACAGGCAAAAAGAAATAGATAAATCTGATCATTTTTATATGGGGAGTACAGAGAAGGTGCCACTTTAAAACTTTCTAATAATAGATGGATCCTAAAATCGCCATAGTGCAAAAAACTGAGAAAATGCTCTTTACGTTTCTCCTTCTGGCTGTAGTAGCAACTTGTAAAACATTTATGTTGTCCAGTGGTGTTGATAAACCTGTTGCATACGTTCTTGTGCTAATCTCTTTAGATTCGTAAGTCTCAAGGACAGCCCAGCTGAAACTATTGTATGTGAAGACACTGAAGAAATCATAGAAAGTGAACGTGAAAGGGAGCAATTTGAGAAAGAGTTTATGAAAGCATACATTGAAGACCTAAAGGAAAGGGGTATGTGTTAACTTGCAATAAACTTCCTGCTATCTTGGATATAACTGCAGACACACTTTGGGAAGACGAATTTTTAAGAGTACAAGCAATATACCCTTAAGCTGTAATTGTCTGTTATGGTATAAATAAGACTAAAAGTGAAAATGACAAATGTGTTTTGTTAACAGCTTGCACCTTAACTAAAATACTTGGTATTGAACAAAAATTAGAGGTGTGTTTGTACATGCATAAATCTTAATTTAATGATAATGTATGCAATGACTATCCTCATTCTCCAGATTTCCTTATCTCTCTTGCGATTAGCATTAGTGATTTTGAATTCTTGCAGAAATGCTTCTCATTCTCAAAAAACCACAGTGTATACGTGAAATGCTCTTCTCATTCAGAGAACGTTCTTTAACAATGTATCTACATCAATGTACTAATTATTCAACCACTGTAAAACTATTGTAGTAAAAAATCTGATTTTGTCTTTATTGCACAGCACCTGGAAGTTTACATATTACTTCATTTTGCTATTTTGTCTTATATTTACCATAATTAACTAACTGTCAGTGTCTTGAGTCTTGTTTAGTAAAAGCATGTTAGGACACAAAGGGAAAATTTCCTGTGAGCCAAAATACCCTATAGACTCTGTTCAAATCTCCTTGAGAGTTTGTGTATGGAAATGAATTTTTCTGTAATGAATCTTACAGCCTCTTTTCATACTTTGCATTTCATGTAAATGAACCATATAGTAGTCCTACAAGTCCTCGTAAAAAGATATGTAAAGAAAGGCCACATGATGTGGCTGCAGAATACTTTTCGTGTTCTGATATTGGACTTTTGTTCCTTAATGTCCATAAGCTGCACACTTGAGTATTCAAGCTGCCTAATTCTAAAGCAAAGCCTGCTATAAAAGTGCCAGATTCTGATAATGGTAGCAACAGTGGTTAAAATGGAGAGAAGGAATGGAGGAAAAGCTGACATCATATTGGCTTTAGAGATACTTATGAAATATGTAGTGATGGAATTGTATTTGCATACTTATGTCTGCCAGGCTGTCTGAAACCTGCATTTGGCCCTGTCAGGTACATGCCAGCTTTATAGTCCTTTGGGGCAAAGCAGCCCAGGGATACACTTTTCTGCCTTCCTAGACAAAACTTATCTCCGTGCTTTTTATGATGATGTTGGATCGTGAATCACTCTTGGATTTCCAGCTTCTGAACTCTTGTGCTATAGATTATGCCAGTACCTGCTTTTGAAAAGGAGACAGCAGAAGGAATATCTTCTGTATAATAAAAGCCAGCAGAATTTCTGAAAGATAGCACAGAGATCATTTGCAGAGTACCTTTGAAATGAAATCAAACCCAGCTGTTTCTACCTAAGGGCTGCATTTATTTATGCTGAAGTCTGAAACGTATTTATTTTTTCTCTTTTCACAGATTCTGCTCCATCCTATACTAAAAAAGTCTTTCTCAGTCTCCAGCTCTGAAGATCAAAAATCTCTAAATCACTAGTGAATATGAGAATAACTCCATTTTTATCCACCTGAATAGAAAACACTGGAAACCATACATAGCCAGAAGCACTTCAAAATCATCATGAAAGTTGCTCCCAGCAACTACAGTTATAAAAAAAAAAAAGAGCAGCAGAACCTTCATACATGCTGTTTCACCTTTTAAATCAACATGTTTATTTGCCAGTCCACAGCAACAGCCATTAATTTACATACAGACCTGCTAAAGGAAATATTCACTGTAATGATGGATACACGGGCACAGATGCCCTCAGGATGAAGACATTGTACATTGTATTTGAAACAGTGGAACACAAATTATCATCTTAAATATATATTTGATTTTATAAAAGGGGATAATTTAGAAATTAAATAATGTAGAAAATGAATACAATCTCTTGTATTCTTACGACCAAACAACACATTTAATTTTTTACAATATTTAAAGTGCAAACACCTGATAGATAGTTGTTTGCATTTACTTTTCTGTTCTTCAAGGAAATTCTCCTCTTCAGGATTTTCAGTTTAGACCAGTTTCAACAATTTTAGATATATAAACTGTAGCAATTCTGCTGCTTTTTAAAGCATATTATAAGCTTTTCCCTTTTTGCAAACTCAAGTGCCAATGTGATTGAAACTTCCGTGCTAAGCAGCCTTATAATACAGCAGTGTATTAAGCAAGACTTTAAGGACTAAGCAGCGCGAACAAATAATATTAGAAAAATTGTGACAAAGGCCTTCTACTAATTGTTTCAGATTACAGGATTTTGCGAACATTTATTTGGATTTTCCAAGTTGTATAAGAATGAGTTTGCTGGATAAAAGGTTTTGTTGCTTGCTATTTAATAATCTGTTGTTTTAACTATGTAAGTGTATATACTGTAGAATTTCAGAAAGCTAGCTTTACTTTTTTGTTGTTTGTTTAATAAATCAGTACTTTTTAATCTAAAAAGACTTGAGATTTTGACAATTTAGGCTCAAATTAGACTCAAATTAGAGAACTTAAATAGTTATAAACTTATGAGTGTAGTTAGGGGAAATGATATTTACATCTTGCTTTTTTGTTATAGATGAACTATGTCCAGTTTTGTGCAGCAGAGTGCCACTTAGGTCAGTCATATTTAAAAACAAAGTAACAAAGGATGTGGTCCTCAAGACTCCGTATAGAAACCCTGCATTTGATGTTTTCTTTCCTTTTTACCCTTAATTTGTCTGAAAGAAGA
Organism: Pampusana beccarii; assembly: GCA_013399365.1. Taxonomy (NCBI): domain Eukaryota; kingdom Metazoa; phylum Chordata; class Aves; order Columbiformes; family Columbidae; genus Pampusana; species Pampusana beccarii. Next base: position 587,066 of record VWYH01000140.1, read on the forward strand.
GAATTTGTGTATTATTTATGCCAGGGACAAACTCCTGCAGTTACATTACTATCCAAAATGAAATCCTCTAGAGTTGGTCTTAGCTGTTAATGCTTATTTTAAGCAAGTCTTGGAACAAAGAGAATGTTTCAAAAAATTCCAAGAAAACTTGACATTGATCTGAAATAGAATAATGAAAGATCCAAATTTTTTTTTATTATGAAAATATTAAAATACGATTAAATCTTAGCCAAACTGGGCTTAAAAAAATCAGCGTATGTGAAACTACTCTATCAAGCTTTCTCTTAGTGAAATAATAAATTTGGTTGATTAGGCATTGATATTGAAGTAATCAACTTCTGTATACATTTGAATTGGCATTCCTTGAAATTCTATTTCTGGAGTTCTATTATGCTCTAGTAGAACCCACTGAAAATCATAGGAATGGAAATCACAACTGCTGTATTTATAGAATGAAGATGTCCACTATGGGAGTTGTAACTTTAAGAAAAACTAGAGGTGCAAATATAATTAAACTAAACAATAGCTCCCAGTGCAAATTCTAGTTTCAGAATTGTTTGGTATATAAACAGAAGGTGCTTTAGTAGACAAGTTGTATCAGTACTTGTTTAGCATTGCTCTTAATCTTGAAAGATTTCTGCTCTTCACAGATAAGAGTGATGAAGATAAAATGGGAAACATTCAGAAGAACACCAGTAGCATAAATATAAAACCTGTTATTTTTAAGATCATTGAGAACTGAACATGCCATTTGCTTGTCGGCATTTATCAATAAAAATTCATAGTCTAAACCCAGCATTTTTTTATTTGCAGGAGAAAAGTGTAAGGCAGAAGACTAGAACTTGAATTCACAGATTTGAACTAGAAACAAAGGGCCAGCTGCCCCAACCGCACGGCAGTGCTCAACAAATGTGTTGACCTGCAGGAGAGGGACATGCTGTCGAGGTGACATGGGTTCATTTAGTGGCTGCAGTGAGTGTCCCCAAAGGGTGCCCGGGGCCCACTCCTGGGCTGCACCTGGGCTGGGCTGGGTGTCTGCCCCAGCTGGTGGGGCTCACAGTCCAAGCTGCTGGGAAGCTGCTGGCCAGCTGTGGGCTTTGCAGCTGAGAAGTGCTCACCATCAGTTGTCCCTGGGCCAAGGTGTTTTCCTGGGCTTATGGAGACTCATGTCTTATCCTGCCAAAGGCAGCAATGAGGAACAGCTGGGGAGGAAGCCTGTGGGGCTCCTAGAATGGCTGCCTCCATCCCATATTAAGATGGGCTTAGGAGGCATCCACCCTGCCCTGTCTTTTGTGCCCCTTCTGCCATGCAGGACACTCTGCCTGCTCTTTGTCAGCCTTGAGCTGGCTTTCGTCTTTGAGCTGTCTGGCCTGGGCTAAGGACATCAGTAGGAAACTTCCTAGCCCCATACAGCCCTCGGACTCCTACCCGTTACTGGTCTTGAATGTGCGTGGCAATGAAGTTGCTCTGAGCCACCTGATCTAGTTGAAGATGTGCCTGCTCATTGCAGGGGGTTTGAACTATATGACATTTGAAGGTCCCTTCTAACCCAAACTGTTCTATGATTCTGTGATTTTATGCTGTGGTGGTCTGCACCTCCGGGTATGACCTTGAGGGGGACTGCGAGACCTGAGCCCCTGACCTCTCTTTTCCCCACTCAGGAGAAGAGGGAGCAGGAGCTGCAGGAAACAATGGTGCAGCTGAGCATGGAGGTCAGTGTCCCCTCCACTGCTTAAGTTGGGTGTTCCTCAGTCTGACTTTGGATCTCCGTGAATCTCGTTTTCATAGAATCACAGAACTATTTTGATTGGAAGGGACCTTCCAAGGTCATGTGGGCCAGTACCTCTGCCCAAGCAGGCACTTTTTTCGCTAGATCAGTTTTTTCAAACCCCCCTCCAACCTGACCTTGAATACTTCCCGTGATGGGGTATCCACAGCTTCTCTAGGAAACCTGTTCCAGTGTGTCACTGCTCTCATCGTAAATAAATTTTTCCTTCCATCCAATGTAAGTCTTGTCTACATCCTTTTAAAACTGTTACCCCTTCTCTTGTCACTACAGGCCATGGTAAAATATCTTTAGTTGTTCTTCTCGTAAACCCTCTTTATATATTGAAAACCTGCAATAAGTTCTCCCTGGAATCTTCTCCAGGCTTAGCAACCCCAACTCTCTCAGCGTTTTCTCATAGTAGAGTTGTTCCAGACCTCTGACCATTTTTGTGGCCCTTCTCAGGACCTGTTTCAACAAGGCCATGTTTTTCTTCTGCTGGGGACCTCAGGTCTGGATGAAGTATTCCAGATACGGTCTTATGAGAGCAGATAATCACTTTGCTTGACCTGCTTGCCACGATTCTTTTGATCCAAGACATAAAATGGCTTTCTGGGCTGCATGTGCCTATTGCCAGCACATGTCAAATTTTTCAGCCACTGGTACCCCCAAGTACTTCCCTGCAGGGTTGAGAGCTTTTATTCCTAGCTCTTGTAGAAAATTACTTCCTGAAATCTAATCCACAGAAAGAAAGGATTATTTTTGTCACAGAACTTGTGAAATGTCTCTGTTGAAGGGGAAGATGGTGTACATGTACAATTATCTCCACTACATCTAAGACATCCAGTGGGTAATATCAGCTATAGCTGAAAGTCCTAATTTCTGCATAACTGCATTTTGGTTCTACTTCAATGTACTGTACTGGAAAAATACTGTAAGAACATACTTATCATACACTGTTAAATATAATTTTATTAGTGTCATCCATTGCAATACAAAATCTGTGTGTCAAAAGACATCTCATTTTGAATTTAGTCCAATTTCATTGTTTTATCTACCCAACTTGGTTTACTAGTAATTTTGCTTTAAGCAATTGTCTTTCACTAACAAACGTAACAAATTCTGTTATTTTCATGTTGCATACTTTCTTTTCCAGTTTTTAAAAGTGAATGATTTTATTAATGAAAGGAATTGCGTGTACTAATGGCAGTATATCACAGAATCTTGGAATCATTCAGGTTGTAAAACACCTTTAAGATCATCCAGTTGAACCTCATGATATTTTCAAGATTCTGATGTCACATAGTTAGAAAACTAAAGAAAAGCAACATGTTTTTTCTTCTAAGCTGCAAAATCAACATGTATGCATTGTGTACAGCATTTTTATTGGCTGTGACTAGCTGCCAATACCACACTTCTTACACTCAACACTTTCTTTCTACTTTGCATAGCTGCTATTCAAAAGCAGCAAGACTAGGAGCAATTGAAATGTATGTTACAGAATACTCACTGGCTGAATGTGCAAAAGTGAATCAGATAATTACATTTCATTGTGTTCCTTTTCTTGTTCTGCATTATTTTGGTCTTGTTTTTAGGGATAAAGGAAGTATAAGCTAGGAAAACAAACTTGTAATGCAAACAAATAACCTGATGTTTAATGAGAACCTAGGAATAATATAGTCTTGCATCAGATATTGGTTTAAAATTTACAGTTAACACTGGACAGTATATACTCTTTTTTCCCCCCTTGAATATTTAAACACCATCAGAGCTGTTTTACTGTGTTTATTTGCTGCAAAAGAAGAACTAAACAAAATGATAAACAGAATGCTCTTTTCTTGCTGATGTGTCTGGATTTCAGTAGCTCCTAGGTCCTGGTCTGTGGAGGACTTCCATACAGATTAGCTCCTGCTTCACAGAGGATAGAAGAAGATTGGATTTTTTTTTTTTTTTTTTNCCCCATACAGCCCTCGGACTCCTACCCGTTACTGGTCTTGAATGTGCGTGGCAATGAAGTTGCTCTGAGCCACCTGATCTAGTTGAAGATGTGCCTGCTCATTGCAGGGGGTTTGAACTATATGACATTTGAAGGTCCCTTCTAACCCAAACTGTTCTATGATTCTGTGATTTTATGCTGTGGTGGTCTGCACCTCCGGGTATGACCTTGAGGGGGACTGCGAGACCTGAGCCCCTGACCTCTCTTTTCCCCACTCAGGAGAAGAGGGAGCAGGAGCTGCAGGAAACAATGGTGCAGCTGAGCATGGAGGTCAGTGTCCCCTCCACTGCTTAAGTTGGGTGTTCCTCAGTCTGACTTTGGATCTCCGTGAATCTCGTTTTCATAGAATCACAGAACTATTTTGATTGGAAGGGACCTTCCAAGGTCATGTGGGCCAGTACCTCTGCCCAAGCAGGCACTTTTTTCGCTAGATCAGTTTTTTCAAACCCCCCTCCAACCTGACCTTGAATACTTCCCGTGATGGGGTATCCACAGCTTCTCTAGGAAACCTGTTCCAGTGTGTCACTGCTCTCATCGTAAATAAATTTTTCCTTCCATCCAATGTAAGTCTTGTCTACATCCTTTTAAAACTGTTACCCCTTCTCTTGTCACTACAGGCCATGGTAAAATATCTTTAGTTGTTCTTCTCGTAAACCCTCTTTATATATTGAAAACCTGCAATAAGTTCTCCCTGGAATCTTCTCCAGGCTTAGCAACCCCAACTCTCTCAGCGTTTTCTCATAGTAGAGTTGTTCCAGACCTCTGACCATTTTTGTGGCCCTTCTCAGGACCTGTTTCAACAAGGCCATGTTTTTCTTCTGCTGGGGACCTCAGGTCTGGATGAAGTATTCCAGATACGGTCTTATGAGAGCAGATAATCACTTTGCTTGACCTGCTTGCCACGATTCTTTTGATCCAAGACATAAAATGGCTTTCTGGGCTGCATGTGCCTATTGCCAGCACATGTCAAATTTTTCAGCCACTGGTACCCCCAAGTACTTCCCTGCAGGGTTGAGAGCTTTTATTCCTAGCTCTTGTAGAAAATTACTTCCTGAAATCTAATCCACAGAAAGAAAGGATTATTTTTGTCACAGAACTTGTGAAATGTCTCTGTTGAAGGGGAAGATGGTGTACATGTACAATTATCTCCACTACATCTAAGACATCCAGTGGGTAATATCAGCTATAGCTGAAAGTCCTAATTTCTGCATAACTGCATTTTGGTTCTACTTCAATGTACTGTACTGGAAAAATACTGTAAGAACATACTTATCATACACTGTTAAATATAATTTTATTAGTGTCATCCATTGCAATACAAAATCTGTGTGTCAAAAGACATCTCATTTTGAATTTAGTCCAATTTCATTGTTTTATCTACCCAACTTGGTTTACTAGTAATTTTGCTTTAAGCAATTGTCTTTCACTAACAAACGTAACAAATTCTGTTATTTTCATGTTGCATACTTTCTTTTCCAGTTTTTAAAAGTGAATGATTTTATTAATGAAAGGAATTGCGTGTACTAATGGCAGTATATCACAGAATCTTGGAATCATTCAGGTTGTAAAACACCTTTAAGATCATCCAGTTGAACCTCATGATATTTTCAAGATTCTGATGTCACATAGTTAGAAAACTAAAGAAAAGCAACATGTTTTTTCTTCTAAGCTGCAAAATCAACATGTATGCATTGTGTACAGCATTTTTATTGGCTGTGACTAGCTGCCAATACCACACTTCTTACACTCAACACTTTCTTTCTACTTTGCATAGCTGCTATTCAAAAGCAGCAAGACTAGGAGCAATTGAAATGTATGTTACAGAATACTCACTGGCTGAATGTGCAAAAGTGAATCAGATAATTACATTTCATTGTGTTCCTTTTCTTGTTCTGCATTATTTTGGTCTTGTTTTTAGGGATAAAGGAAGTATAAGCTAGGAAAACAAACTTGTAATGCAAACAAATAACCTGATGTTTAATGAGAACCTAGGAATAATATAGTCTTGCATCAGATATTGGTTTAAAATTTACAGTTAACACTGGACAGTATATACTCTTTTTTCCCCCCTTGAATATTTAAACACCATCAGAGCTGTTTTACTGTGTTTATTTGCTGCAAAAGAAGAACTAAACAAAATGATAAACAGAATGCTCTTTTCTTGCTGATGTGTCTGGATTTCAGTAGCTCCTAGGTCCTGGTCTGTGGAGGACTTCCATACAGATTAGCTCCTGCTTCACAGAGGATAGAAGAAGATTGGATTTTTTTTTTTTTTTTTAAATTTTCCTGATTTTGAGACCTCATTTCAACTAGCCCTAATAAAGAGAAGAACTGTAACTCAGCATTACTCTGGTTATGTGCCTCTCGTGTAACCCTTCTATATATTGAGCAGTTCAGGAAGAGTCTCTTCTCTTTTCAGTAGCTGAATCTGCTACTTGGGTTGATTCCAGCTGCAACTGTATTCCATCCTAAAGCTCACTTTCTTCTTTACTTCACTGGTCCAGTAAGAGCTATGGGTGTGTTGCTTAGTGTAAATAGGGGATCTGCATGTTTTTTTCATTATTTAATTTTTCACTTTTCATTATTTCATTTTTCATTTTTCATTGTTTCATTATTCATTATTTCATTTTTCATTATTTCATTTTTCATTTCATTTTCAGTCAGGAGGTTATGATCTGGTGGCAATTACAGAGACATGGTGGGACAGCTCACATGACTGGAATGTGGTCATGGATGGCTATGCCCTTTTCAGGAAAGACAGGCCAGCCAGGCGTGGTGGTGGAGTTGCTCTTTACATGAAAGAACTACTACAATGTGCCGAGTACTGTCCAGGTGCAGCTGAGGAGTGAGTTGAGAGTTTGTGGGTGAGAATTAAGGGGCAGGCTGGCAGGGGCTGATATTGTTGTTGGTGTCTACTATAGGCCACCAGATCAGGGTGAGGAAGTTGATGATGCCTTCTACGGGCAGCTGAGAGCAGCCTCACAGTCACAGGCCCTGGTTGTTGTGGGGGATTTTAACATTCCTGATGTTTGCTGGAAGGGCTACTAAGCCAGCCTGCCTAAGTCTAGGAGGTTCCTCC